>LR989928.1:42959423-43443738 GCA_905146935.1 Scaeva pyrastri | reverse complement strand
GTATTTTTTAAAAATATAGTAAAAAATGGGAAGGATTTTTTTTTAAAAAGCACATCTTTTCATATATATTTTGATGAAAGAAATTCAAATCTGAAGGAGGTTTTTGAAAATATCTACGTATTAAAAAAAATCGAAACAAAAACATTAAAAATTGACGATCTTCAGGGTTTTGTGCAATTTATTCAACATTTTGTGGGGGATTTTGAATAACTGATATATGATTGGGATTCAAAGTATAAAAACACTTAAGCAAAGATGTGATTGATAGTAAAACCTATTAATTGATTATTTTAATTTTAAATAATTAAGTTGTCAAGAAACTCTAATTTTCTGAAACTTTGTTTGCAAGAGAATATAAGTACGAAGTTTTGGTCTGTTGCACAATTGAAGTGGTTGAAGCTAGTTTCACATTTTTTCTTTGTCATTATTAATTATGAATTAATTTAATTCATTTATTATTTAGTTTTTCATCAATGGATTTACAATTTAGTTAAATTGAAATAAAATAAAGTCGAAAACTAAGTTAAATTGAAATAAATTGATTAAAATTAAGTTAACCTTAATTTTAAAGAAATAATTAAAAATATATGTTCATAAGTTGTAAACATTATTATAGAATAAAATGATAAACTTATGTTGGTAATAATCATAAAAATTAAATGAAAAAGAGTGGTTTCATTTTTAATGCCGTATTTCCCCATTTATTTCTAAACAGTAACCTTGGTTAGATAAATGTTTTTTATACGTGGATTGAAATATCCACTGGTTTTTCCTTATACTGAAAATTTCATAAAAATCGTGCAAGTAGTTCAAATTTTATCGAACTAAGAGTACATCGGTGCAAAAAATAATATCAAAAAAGATTTATATTAAAAGGAGAACAAACTGGGCGTGGCAGTAGGCGGAATTCGTGAATTGTTTTATTGATTTTGTTGAAGTTATAATTTCTTTAACCCCCAGTTTCTTTAATCGACAACATATTTCATTGAAACAAAAAGTATTGTAAAGCCAGTCTCAAATATTTTTATTACAAGTAAATTTTTTTTTTAAATAATTCACTTTTAAAGTATAAAAAAATTAAAAAACATAAAAAAACGCATATTTTTCAGGACTTTTAAATATCCCTCATTCTTTATTTAGCTTTTTGAACTATATTTTGTTTTCTTTATTTTATTGAATAGCTTAATTAATTACCTCGGGAGTGACGGATGGACTTTTTGAAGAAAAAAAATTATTAACCCTTTAAATGTTCATTGAAAAAGCCAAAATAACAATCAGCTTTCCAGAGAAAATAATGCTTGTGCATATTTTTCTTATTTTTTTAAATTTTTTTTCAGTATTTTTTCTATTGGTCTCCAATTCAAAAATTCTAATTGCGGTGATGGTTTTTTTTAAATAAATTTTTGAAAAAATGTCTAAATTGTTTTTTTTCCCTTTGAAATTTCCTTTTTACAAGCAAACATACAAGTTTTAGTTCCCAGTAATTCCACTGCGAAATTAGCTCTTCGAGAGAATTTTTTTTTAACTTCCCATAGGGAGTTATTGTAATCGGTCCGATTTGTCAAATTGAAATTTTTGACATATCTGGACGATTCAAGGTCCCTAGAATCTAGATCCATCATTTTTAGAGAGATGTCTGTGCGTGCGTGTGTACGTACGTTTGTACGTTTGTACGTTCGTACGTTCGTACGTTCGTACGTTCGGGATACCATTTTTCGTCCATGGTATCTCAAGAACGGGTAAAGTTATCGACTCCAATTAAATTTTGTTCGATAGGTCATAACTTCGAAAGATGCAGAAAGGACTTTCATAAAAATTTAGTGAGCGGTTTCTTCACTATAGCATTTTAAAAAAACAGTTAAAATTTTGGTTTATCGCAAATATCTCAGGAACGGATAATCCAATCGACTTCAAATAAATTTTATTGTATACAATGTGACACGGTACAGATTTGGTATAAATTTGGAAAAATTCCAATTTACCGTTATTTTTTTAAAATTAAAAAACTAAAAAAAAAATTTTTGGCGCTTTAAAATACAAAGAAGGAAAATCGATATTATGTTTAAAAAAAAGTACACGATGTGAAATGTCGGTTTTGACATCTGGTAAAATTTTTGAAAAAATTAAATTGACGGTTTTTTTACAAAAAATAATAAAGTACAAAAAATTCTACCAAAAGTTGGTAAAAAATGTTTTTTGACTTCAATATCACCAGAATGGGCAACTATATTGGCTTCTAATTTATTTAAGCTTAAACAAAATACAATTATTCATAAACGCTACAATTTTGAGAAATATAGAACTGACAGTTTTTTTACAAAAATTAAAAAACTTTTAAAAAAGTTAGCCGAAAAATGTCAAAAGTAGTTTCTTGACTTGAATATTTCCAGAGTGTTAAATCATTTTAACCTTTGTATATGAAAACTATAGTAGGGTAAAGGTGTCAACAGTGGATCAATTTTTACATCTTGGGCTGTTAAGCTCGCATTTATAATAGTAGCCATGAAATTTTTTTGTCACAGCATTTTCTTCAATTTAAGCACAAAATTTTAAAACTTTATACTTTGGAAAAAATAAAAAAAAATGTTTTTAATTTACCTTACCACATGATTCACTGTGTACTTTGGGTGTACACAGTGAATCAGTGACTGGTACACAGTGAATCAGGGATGTAAAAACAGTATTTTAAGAAAAAAAACTATGTTTTTTGTTTTATACTTATTTTTATATTTAACAGTCATATCTTATATAATTATAAAAAACTAAACAAAAATATATACTCTTTATTTATAACAAAAAAAAATTAAAATAAAACTCTTCCAGCCTTATTTATAATCCCCACATAAAGCCTGCATAAAGTTATACACTCTTTATAATACCTCTTAACTCGAAAATGTTATTTATAAAACGTATGCAACGTTGAATAATGCCATAATAAGCTAAACGCGTTTTGAGGTTGAATAGAGCCTGAATAAGGAAATTATAGTGACAAAATGTCATGGTTTCCATGGGGTCCATAATAGAAATTAGAAAAAAATAAAAAAGCCTTTTCAATTTTCTTCCTTTTGGAATGATTTATATAATTTAAATCGTGTTACCATGACGATGAAGAATTTAAAAATAAATAAAGATTTTCGATAGAAAATCTGAAACAAATGATGGAAATTGTCCGTTCTGATCTCAGCAGGGACAATTGAGGAGCCCGTAGATATCCAAGTTATATAGCTATATGTATGTACCTTATCGGACGAATCCCAATTTGACGAACGCATACTCTTCCCCTTCGATTCCATTTTGTATTATTTTTATTATTTATTTACCTATTTCTTTGAAAGAAAAAACAATTGTTGATTTAATTATGACATCTAAATGGAATAGATTTCTCATTTTGGTACTTTTTTTGATATAAGAACTGTATAACTATAATTTGTAGGAAAAAGTTTTATAAATACGAATTTATAGAACGTTGAATAGAGCCTACATAAATCCTTATACACTGCATAACTATTCATCTGTTTAGCGGATTCTATTAAATAAGGCTGTTCATGTATGAAAAAATCACAAAACTTAAAAAAAATCACAAAGCTTAAAATAAAGAAAAATAATACAAAAAAAAATAAGGAAAGAAAAGTAATCCATTTGATTAAAATGTAAGCTTTCCATGTTTGAATAATTGAAATTAAATGAAAAATCAGTGATTCACTGTGTACCTTTTTCAATTGATTCACTGTGTACCATGTTGCCATTTTAACAAAAACACATTAAAATTATATTAAATATTTCACACAGCTAAACAAGTTGACACAAATTATTAAGTTAATGTAACCAGAAATACGAATATATCACTCAAATGGAGTTACGATGCACAGTTATTAAATGAGAAGAAAAACAAATAGAAAACAAAAAATTACTTACCAATGCAGAAAACACAAACACACGAAAATGACCGATTCCGATCAAGGGATTACGCAGACTTATGGTTTGAAGGGATGAAATATACAAGGACGATCTTTTCTCTTTTTCAGATTTATTATAAAATAAAAAATTACACCGTGAGAGCAAATGATTCACTGTGTACCCTGATTCACTGTTGACACCTTTACCCTACTCTCATGGCTGAGTCTTTTTAGGGTGACCACATGCAGACTTGGCGCTAGTGTCGCAGAGTGGAGAGATGCATTTGTCCTTGAGTCAATGACTGAGAGGTGAATATTATTACTATTCCATAAGGAACTAGTGGAGTAAAGGAGATAAATAGTTTCCCTGTAAAAATAACAAAAAACAAAAACTCTCCCATCGTCTTTCGTGCCATACGAAATTCAATTTGTGATGTTTATTATGAAATTTTTGTATGCGAACAGAAAAGAAACCCGAAAGGAATGCTTGCGTCGTCGTGGCCGCGCCGCCGCCGTCGTCGTCGTCGTGGTCGTCGTCAGCGGCTTAGCTTCTTCGATCGATTTTTTTGTATTTTACGAAGGAATTTTTTTCTTGATAGGTAGTTTGTGCGAGGCGAGGAAGAAAAATGTGTGTATTATGAAGAGTAGGTAGCTATGTATAAGTTAGTATTTTCCTAGCGTAGGAAAAATAAAAAAATATTTTTTCTTCTGTGCGTCTGCACAGTTCAAGCACTTTATTGAAACTCAAAAACTTAAATCTAATTTACACTCAAGTAACCTATGGGTAACACCAACAAGTGCAAACGTTGCAACCATTCGGTTGCTTACCTCTATCGATTCCCACGAATCCAACACCTTCATCCTCAGTGACCTGTGTAGAGGAAACTTGTCAGCATATTTGCCGGCGCGTGCATCCGCAACACCAATAGAGGTTGTGGGAACATTTGTCAGCATATTTAGTATTAACTTATTTATTGGTAACTAGGTGGTGGGAACATTTGTCAGCATATTTAATATTAACTTATTTAGTGCTAACTCCTCCCTTCTTAAACTCGAGCGTCCTCGGTCGATTCCATGAAAAGTACTGGGATTCTGTTTCGCCCTGGTGAATCGATATGCGATTTGATCTTCGGTTTAATCTCGGGCTGATGATCTCTTGTTTCTTTCTGTCCAATAATGGTGTACTTCAGGACTACGAGAACTATGGTCAGTATGATAATGAACAATGTAAAGGTGTAATTAACTATGATATGAATTCTTCCTTGATCCTGGATTTCGTCTATATGTGCGGTGTTGTTGACGTGCAATTCTTTGAGCATTTCCAAGGTTAGGAGCTCTTTGTAGGTTTTTGTTGATAATTTAGAATGTAGGATTGCAGGCAATGGTTTAGCTGATGGTACTTCTTTTGATACGAACTCTTGACCATTTACGGTGATTGATGAATTATGATATTGGATGATGAAAGTTCCCGTCATGTTGACCACTTCATTTTCTACGACGATTGATCCATCGAATTGATTGAGAAAGAGGGTTCCAGACTGGATTTCTTCAACTGTTGGCACGTGTTGATTATTAACTTCTTCGCAACTTGAGGGTTTACCCAAAATAAGATTTTGAATACAATTTTCTGTTCTAAGATTTACAATTTTATTTTTATTACAAACTGTTAAATTATTAAATGTTTTACAATTTCCATTTAAGCCATACATTTCGCTTTCACAAATAAGTACATCTTCGTATTTTAATTTAATTATTTTATTGTTATATTTGACAGGCTTGATTAAGAGTTTTTTACAAATACATTTTTCAGTTGTAGGTATACTAATAATGTACAGTATTGTTTTTTTATCTGATGCAATTTTTATTTCTGAAAAATTAAGTGCTTCTTCTAAGTTTATAAAAGGTATATTACTTTCTTCAAACTTTTCTTTTACAATTTTAATTTCTGAATTCGAAAGAATGAATGAACTGACAACATCATTTTTTGCCCATAAAAGTGCATACTCTATATTCGTTAATTCTTCTTTAATTACATCAAGTTTATATTTTAGATCTAGAGTGTATTGATTTTTTAGTTCGATATTTGACCTTACTAGGTTCAAAACTTTATTTGTTACATTAGTTAACTTATTGATTCTTTTCATATAAGCCTGGTTAATAACTACTTGCTTATTGCTATTATTCAATAGTTTATGTGACTGGGATTTTAGGATTTGAAAGTCGTCGTGATCGGGGCTACCAGCAAGCCACTTCCACGCGCTTCCTAGGAAATTGAGGGATCTAGGATTTCTATTTATTCTTGGTTTAAGGATGCTAAGTTGATTAGTAATTTGGGTTATTTGGTGAGATATTATGGGATAATTGGGATCGGATTCGTTCAGTTTCTTCGCTTGTAACCTAATGTCTTCTAATATGGTTTCATAAGCCTCTAATTCTATCACATGGATAATCCTAAACGCACCGGTTTGTAACTTTGCAGTTCCCATATTTGTTGATACGATTTTTGAATTAGAGTAATCTAGTATCTGGACTTCGGCGAGGCCCTTAGATAGAATTGATCTGAAAAAATGAAAATTAATTCCTAATGTTATTTTTATGGATAATTTTTCCGGATTCTGTTGTAACAACAGTGGTTTTGTCCTCCTTCACTACTTCTTTTTTATATCTTGGTGAGAGCTTTGTTCCTAATCTTTTGTTTACTTTAACAAAAATAATCTCTCCTGGGGAATATGTTTTAATTTTGTGTCTATTTTTATTATGGTATTCCAAATCAACCTTTTGTTTTTCTGCTATTTGATTTGTTATTTCCTGTCTAGCTTTTTCATATTGTTCGGGGTTGGTACTAACCGTTCTACCGAAAAAAACTTCGATGGGCCGCTTTCTAGTGGTTGAGTGTATGGAATAATTATATTCGTACACTGCTCTATCAAGAAGTTCCAGAAAAGATCTATGAGTTCGATCTGTCTTTAGGCAGCGCATTATTTCGGAGAGGGTCGAGTGGAATCTTTCCACTTGTCCGTTGACAGCACTTGTATATGGAGGTGTTTTATAATTGGTCCTAATTGGTCTTGTAGCATGAAACATATGGAAGCTGAACTAAATGTCTTTTCATTATCATATACTATCATTTTAGGTACGCCAAATGCAAACACAATTTGTCTTAGTGGTTCCCTTACATGCTCTACTGCCCTAGACTCGATGCTTCGCACTTGAGCGTACTTCGAAAACTTATCTATTGCTGTGAGCACTAATTTCTTGTCTGTGGAGTAGATATCAATATGAATTATCTGACCTGGATATTGTGGAATAGGAGAACTTCGAAATTCAGGTTTGTTCGGCTTTCTATCATACTTCTGCTCTTTACAAACCCTACATTGTTTTACTAATTCTTGGATTCTGGCTTTCATTTTCGGAAAATAGTATGTTTGAAGGATTTGTATTTTATTCTCATTAACATTTCTATGCGCTCTGTTATGTTCTTTAAGGATCAACTCCTCTTGTTCTGTCCTATCGGTTAAATCAGTTACTCGTGATTGGGTAAAGCGTGTTTTGTAGTTTCTGAAATGGTTCGGATAAAAATTCTGAATTTTTCCCATAGTTGATTCATTTGTATAAATTCCGTTAACGACACTGGGGTTAAGATATCTCTTTAGAATTGAACAAAGATCTTCTTGTGAATAGTTTGGTTGAACAAAAATGTATCTATGATAAGTTTGGAAAGGAATCTCAAATTTATATGATCTCTCTTCTCCTATTAATAACATTATTTGATTTTTAAATACGTTAATTGGTGTTTCAACCGATGGTATAAGATCATGGGATGAGCTTTGATCACTATGCTGAGACGCTGATAGTGAGTTTACTTGTGAAAATTGTGGGGAGCGGGAGAGTGCATCCGCCACTACATTACTCTTTCCTGGTTTATAGTGTAATTCATAATTATACTCCTCTAAGATAGCCTTCCAACGCTTCATCTTGGAATTGTTGTTCTTTTGGCTCAAAGCGTAGGTCAAAGACTGGTGATCTGTAAAAATCTTTACGCGAGCCGTACCATAGAGGTAGTTTCGAAGAGAGTTAAGTGCCCATATAATGGCAAGCATCTCCTTCTCATTCGCTGCAAAATGTTCTTCTGATTTACTTAGCGACCTTGAAATGAAAATAAGAGGCTTGTCATTTTGTGATAGAACAGCACCTATCGCTGCGTTCGAAGCGTCTGTTGTAAGTTCGAAGCATTCTTTGTAATCAGGATAAGCCAGGATTAAATCTTTCGAAGTTAATGACTTCTTTACTTTTCGAAAAGCATCTAGTGCCTCCGCTGTGAGAGTGATGGGAACTCTTTTTGACTGCGTCTTTGACACTCTTCCTTCTTCGCCGCGCAATAATGTTGTTAGCGGTTTTGCTATCTTCGCGTAATCCTTGACGAAACGTCTATAGTACCCAGCGAGACCTAGGAATGATCTTAATTCTTTGAGAGTAGTCGGAATCGGGAAATCGTTGATAGCTTTTACTTTATTGGGGTTTGTTGTTAGGCCCCCTGAGGATACAATAAAGCCCAAAAATTCGACTTCTTCTTTAAAGAAGTTGCATTTGTCTAATTGCACCTTCATATTAGCTTCCGCTAACGTTTGAAAAATCAACTCCACATGCTTAACATGTTGCTCTTCCGTTTTACTAAAGACGATAATATCGTCGATGTAAACGTAGCAGATTCTTCCGATATGTTCCCGTAGAATATCATCGAGGGCGCGTTGGAAGATTGCCGGTGAATTTTTCATCCCAAACGGGAGACGGAGAAACTCATATTTCCCGTTATTGATAGAAAAGGCGGTTTTTTCAGTGTCTGATGATTTTAAAGGAATCTGATGAAACCCGCTTTTGAGATCCAATACCGTAAAATATTTACATTGCCCTAATTGGGCTAGGACTTCGCTAATTTCGGGTATTGGGTATTTATCAGATACCACAACCTGATTCAACTTTCTGTAATCAATAACTAGTCTGTATTGCTTGTTGCCTTTTGCATCATCTTTCTTTGGAACAATCCATATGGGAGAGTTATATGGCGAGCGAGAGGGTTTGATGATTTTGTCATCGAGGAGTTTTTGAATTTGTTTTTCTACTTCCTCTCTTAGTGATGCAGGGTACGGATAATACCTAGAGTACACCGGAGAGTCTGTGTTAGTACGTATTTCACCTACCACCTTGGTAGTATAAGTAAGCTTTTCGTTTGGGTCTGAGAATAAGGGTCGGAATTTTTGAACTAGAGCATGAACAGTTTTTTTCTGTAAGTCAGACATATGATCAGTTTTTATTTCTATTGAATTTGTAGATTGTGATTTTAATTGTTTTATTCGAATTCTAATCTTACCTAGAATGGACATAACGTTATTCTTAGTGTGGATAATTGCATTCAATTGCTTAAGGCTATCATTACCCAATATTCCATGAAAAGACTTTAGAGTTGGTAGGAGGTAGAATTTAAGTCTGACATCGTTCTGATTGAAAAGATTTATAAAAGTGTGTTCTGTTATTACTATGTCACCAGCAATTGATCTGGCTAAAAAATTTTGTTCGTTCGGAATAGGTTTGTCTACTAGAGACGATTGAATAAAATTTTTGCTAGATCCAGTGTCAATTAAAAAATTTAGAAGTTTTCCGCTCTTCGTTCTGCACTGGAAATATGGCAACGAAGAGTCGTTTAGCCTAAAAAATTAATATCACATTCATCTATAGTGGGTTCTGCATCGAATTGCATCTCATTAATTCCCTGTGATTCTTCAGCATGTTGCTGCATATAATTGTTCAAATCGGGATCATACACAGCTTCTTCCTCGCATGGTTGTTGGTAATAGCGATATGAATCATTTGGGAAGCTGTAACCCGTTGGTTGCAGAGAAAAATCTGGAGGCTCATTCGAGGTAGGTGTGGAATTTTCTAAGTTTATGTGAAAATTCCTTTGGACCTTTTGTGGAACCATATTCTGAAGAGAAGGACTTTGGCCTTGTGTCCTTTTTCCGGCATATTTTAATGGCTGGGGCCGATTTTGATAGTTTATTTTCGATGATTTAATGGTCGATGTTTCCATCGGTTCGGGTTTAGGCTGTGGCCTAGGCGGTCGAGGAGGTGGTGTATTAGTGTTATTATTATTGGGATGATTGTAATTAGGGTAACCGGAATAATTACCTTGAAAAAGTGCATTACGAACATTACCAGCAGTCTGTGGCAAATAAGCAACCTCTGGAAAAAAGGTATTCTGCATATTCTGCGGCATTTTCCTATTTTGTGTGTTAAGGTGTTCGTATAATCTCATAGGTTGTTGCTGTTTAATCTGGTATTTCTGAAAAGAATTGTTCGGATAATGCATTTGATATCCTTGGCAACTGTTTGCATATTGGGAACGAAACTTCTGATTTTGAAGTTTCTCACACAAATTCAGTGCCTCAGGAAGGTCTGTAGGTTCCTTCATTCCTAACAGCCTTGGTAGGTCACCATTTAAACCTCTTATAAATGTGTCTAATGCTTTACCTCTATAAGTATCTGTCAGTAATGTGAGGGCTTCCTGACCAACATCCATACAAGCAATCTTGTTTAGCACAAGCGACAAATGCTTATAGACGGATTGATAAAATTCTTGTATTGAGGATTTGCCTTGCACAAGGGACGTCATCTGGTACTCTAAAGTACCCAGATCTCTTTTGTCCGCGTAATGTAGAGTCAGACACTTGGAAATTGCTTTCCAGTCAAGTGGAGTATTATATGACTCCAATACAGCGTCCGCTACGCCAATGATCTTGTTTCTAATGATGCTCAAAATACCGTAGTATTTTGGGGTTCCCTTGAGTGACTCATAAATTGTTAAAATTCTCTCGACACTCTTACGCCAGGAGCTAAATTCACTTGGGTTACCTGAGAAATCACGCAGAGATCTAACGACATCCGGTATCTTATCAAGCTCATCAATCCTACCTCTGAACTCGGGCTGAATTTCTTGATCCCGCGTCGGGATAGATTCGAGTGGTTTGATAATTGAATTCACAACGCCTGCTATTATACTTATAAGTTCGGGGCTTGGAATTATACCTGTTTGGGTCGTACTTGGTGGTAACTGAAGGGGGTTCACTTGTGGATTTGGAGGAGGAATGTTAAGGTTAGGGGGATTTACTATAGGGCGACTTCCGTTACTTGGGGTTGACATGTTTAAAAGAAAAATATTTTCTGTTTTCTTTTTTTTTATATTCTAATTCTTACTTTAAGTCCACAAATATTAAAAAAGAAAAATGTTAACGGTATGCGTATGTACCTATGAAAGCACTTTCTCTTAAATATAAATAAACTTTTTGCTGAAGCAGTGTTTCACTTTTGGTTTTTTATTTTTTGATTTTTAATTTTATTTTTTCTTAAAATGCAAGTAATGCAAAAATATTCATATATTTGCTATATGTAAATTTAAATATAACTGTCAATTTATAATATTATTTTTTAACAATTATTTATTTTAAATTAAATTCAATTCAATAATGGATTTAAAGAGGAATTAAACGGTTTACGGTATACTTATGTACCTAAAAACACTTTTTCTTTAAAAATACTTAAATTAGGCTTACAGTAAAATCAGGATAAACCTCGTCATCTCGTTTTGTTACTGGATTCTGGAGCGGCTGGCAGCGGAACTGTCTCCTTTTTGCTTTTGTAGCTACTCAGGGGCCTTAGTTTCTCCAGAGGAGTTTCACTTTGTAGCACTTGGCACTCGGTATTAACGAGGTGTATTTTTCTTCACTTTTTTTTTTCGCTTACTCGGTATTAACGAGTTTTTTTTCGGGATTTCACTTTTATGCTCGGGATTTCACTTTTAAGCTCGCGATTTCACTTTTATGCTCAGGATTTCGCTTTTAAGCTCGCGATTTCACTTTTATGCTCGGGATTTCGCTTTTAAGCTCGCGATTTCACTTTTGTGCTCGGGATTTCGCTTTTAAGCTCGCGATTTCACTTTTATGCTCGGGCGCCAGTTAGTATTTTCCTCGCGTAGGAAAAATAAAAAAATATTTTTTCTTCTGTGCGTCTGCACAGTTCAAGCACTTTATTGAAACTCAAAAACTTAAATCTAATTTACACTCAAGTAACCTATGGGTAACACCAACAAGTGCAAACGTTGCAACCATTCGGTTGCTTACCTCTATCGATTCCCACGAATCCAACACCTTCATCCTCAGTGACCTGTGTAGAGGAAACTTGTCAGCATATTTGCCGGCGCGTGCATCCGCAACACCAATAGAGGTTGTGGGAACATTTGTCAGCATATTTAGTATTAACTTATTTATTGGTAACTAGGTGGTGGGAACATTTGTCAGCATATTTAATATTAACTTATTTAGTGCTAACTTATATATACATTTGACTTGAAGTTTTGTTATAAAATTGGGGTAGGTTTTCTTTTAACTTTGGAATTGAATTTTTTGAAGGTGTGAATTTGTGAATGTAATTTTAAAAATTTCGGAAACGTTTTACTTTTATTTTACTTAATTTTTATAGCTTATTGGAGGTACGTTGCTAGGTATCTAGGTAAGGATTAAATTATTAACGTAGGTAATAAAATTTCGGTTTGTAGGGAAATTGGAAGGTTCAATATTTGTTATTTTTTTTTAAAGGATTTTGTTATTTATTGTCCTTAATTCAAATAATTTTTTTTTTGACTCTATAAAATCTCGAAACACTTGAATGTATGTACATATCTATTCATGATTAAAAAAAAAAAACAAGTTTTAGAGTCAAGTTCTTGATTTTTCATCCGAATAATAAATTGAACCATTTTTGGTTTATACATTCATATATCTGTTTAAGACAACGTTTGGACGGCTTTTTTGGTTTCTCAAATAGCTCAGAAACAAAATATGTTATTGACTTCAAATAAATATTTATTCCATTCACTGGAAAATTTTCAACGTAGGTACTGTTATTTTTTTAAGTAGAAAAACTAAAAAAAATGTTTCGGGCTCAAATATACAATGAATGGAAAATTGTATACCTAATACCTATTCAAAACTATTTTCTACTACATGAAATGATGTTTTTGACATATGGCGAAAGTTTGAAAAAAAATTCAATTGACAGTTTTTTTTACAAAAAATAAAAAAAGTACAAAAAAATCTACCAAGAATTGGTAAAAAACGTTTTTTGGCTCGAATATCTCAAGACCGGGTAACGATATTGACTTCAAATTGATTTTTATTATACAAATACAACTGTTAAACTATGGAATAATTGTGACAAATATCGATTTGAAAGTTCTTTTACAAAAAATAGAAACCTAAAACCAAAATTTAGTTAAAAAATGTGTTTCTTGACTTGAATATGTCGAGAGTTTATTGTTTGCATAATGCACATGTTATAATATGGTACATTTTTGACATTTATCGTATTGACAGTTTTATTAAAAGTATTAAAAATTGTTTTTCGACTCAAAAATCTGCACAACAAGCAATGATATTGACTTCAAATGTATTTTTTTTTCATCATAAATAATACAATTTTCAATAAATTATAAAATATTGAGAAAAATCAAATTAACATTTTTTACAACAAAATAAAAACCACAAAAAGTTATATAAAAAATTGGTATAAATGTCTCGAGAAATTTCTTAAGTCTGATTATAATTTTTTTATTATTAAAATTTGTATCAATCAACATCAAAAGTAAATCGATTAATATCTCTCTTTTTTCATTTTTAAAAACCTGACGATATAGGTACATAGAGTGATGTTGAAGTTTTATTCAGGCTAGAGTTATCAAAAATCTTATAACTTATTTGCCGTTTAAAAACCTTGTTTGCAATATGTACCTATACCTAAAGAGGAAATGGGAATTAATTCTATTTCCATTTTTTACTTAGTAGGTATGTATCTATAAGGTTTATATCTTTTTAAAAATAGCTTGATAATAATTTTCAATAAGGTAGTCTTTTAAAGATGAATAAGTACCTACATTGTTTTGCATAGGATAACCATTCCCATAATATTTAGCTTTATTTTGGATTTTTAAAAATTTAAAACTCTTGCAAACCTTTTTCATATTCCTTAACGCTCAGCTTTAAAACATTATAATAATTATATTTCCATACCTACCTATCTAAATAACATCCATCTGATCATCAACAACACAAAATTCATCAAAGATCAAACCATACAGGAATACGAATACCTACCCAAAATTGTTTCATTCACCTGCTTTTATTGTGTGTCGTCTGGTAAAGACGACTACCGTAAAGCATACTCGACTAAAAAAATGTAAACAAACCAAAGTCTCCCAAAACAGAAAAATGTCCGTTTTTTTTAGTCTTTCTAACTCTCACAAAAATTGTATAGTCTTTCCTTGTCTCACTTCGATTTGAATTCTCGTCAGTTGCATGTCTCCCATCTTTAAATAATGTCTCCACGCGACGTTTAACGAAAAAAAAAATAGATGCCTCACCATTCGACCTCAGCCATGAGAGTACTATAGTTTTCATATACAAAGCGGGTACTGGTACTTGGTACTTGAAAATCACAAGTACAAGTACTTTTTCAAGTACCTACTTTTTTAAGTACCTTTACTGGGTACTGTGATACTGGTAAGTACATATTTTTAAATACTTTTCAAATACAATTACTGGGCAATGTAAGACTGACAAGTACAATTCCTAGTCCGTTTCAATTCTCATTCATGTTATTTGGGAATTATGGGTTGTGACCTAGAATACACTTATGTATGTACGTACATACATTACATTAAATGTAATTAAAAAAAACTTACTAAGATAACTTTCCATATGGTCCCAAAATTATCTAATTGCTTTAAAATATTTAAAACTTATACTTGAAAAGTACTTGAAAATGTACTTGCAAGTACCCAATAAAGGTACTTAAAAAAAGTACTTGTACTGGTACTTGAAAATTTACAACTCTGGTTTATCTACTTCTGACAACCTTTAGTTTGAAGATGTAGCAGAAGGAATGATCGTTTTGTTTTTTTATGTTTGATCTAGATTTTTTTTTTGTGGCAATAGAGAGGGGATTTATTGTTCTTTTGGAAAACAAAAACAATTTCAGTGCAAATGAGATCAGGACCTGTTTTTGAGAAAATATTGAAATTGAAAGGAAAAGTACATACAGCACAGACTGTCCTTTTCTTTGGTTATTATTTTTGTTTTTTCTTTACTTTTCCCACTTTAACGTGTTATTGATCTTATAAAGATACTCATTTTTTTTTCTTCGACTCTATTCTTGTTCAAAAAGAGTGTAGAGAAAGAGAGTAACAATCAAAAACAAAACTCCTCTGCGGTCACATATGGTGATGCCATGAAATTCATGACAAAAAAAGGTCACTAACACAAATAAAGTCATTTACATGAAGTTTAAGTTTGACGATCTGGGACACCCAGGCTTAATGGCTGAATCACAAACACGATTTAGTTTCGGCTTCATCTGCGTTACTATGGGCTCCCTTCAAGGTAGCTTTGAATGACATTTCTAATATGGAATTTCTAAAATGACACTTTTGTCATTAGCAGCTGTTTTTTTTTTCTCAAAAGTTTGTTTTGAACATTTTCTTACACTAGAAACTACCAATTATTGTGTGTTTCAACCTTAGAAAGACATTTTCTGATCTATAAAAATAAAACGTTTTCAAGAAAAAATTGTATAGTAATTCTATCTTTCAATAACTTACCTTTGAACTATATCTAGGTATTAAACGATGGGAATCCTTCCAAAAATATTTTTTTTTTGTTTGTTGACTTTTTTTTACATCTTTTGAGCTGTCAGACAAAGCAAATGTTCAGCAAATTTGAACTAGAGCTTCCGTTTGAAGTCACATTACGTTCTTTTCCTTACGATTGTCAAACGAAACGTGAGGTCGAAGCTACATTGTGATAGCATGCATTGAATTCCTATGGCTGAACTCGTAAACGTCAGGCGAAGCCGAAGCTAAAGCGTGTTTGTGTTTCAGCCATAAGCCATTTTGAAGTAAAACTTTTTAAGGCTGGGTGGCCAGCCAAAAAAACGGCTGGAACGTTACAAATAAAGCGATAACTTTTACATTTCGAATGCTAATTGATTGAAATTAAAATTAATGCATTCTAAATAAACAGGGCTACCACTCTGCATCATTATAATTTTTAAATGTATAATATAGTAATTCTGAGAGTGAAACAAACTACAATTTTGTCATTATTTTGATAGTAGTTTAAAATGCACCATTTATTTTTGGTATAACTAAGATTTTTATTTAATTTTTTTGGTGTTTTCAAAAGAAATTAAGTTAATTAAGGGAGTGAAGGATTGACTTTAATTTATTTAATTTTTTTATGGGCAAAAAATTAGTCCAATCTTATGCAATTTTCAATGGGTTTGGCATGTTTGAACAGGTATAATTTCTTTAATCTACAACATATTTCATTGAAACAAAAAGTATTGTAAAGCCAGTCTCAAATATTTTTATTACAAATATTTTTTTTTTTTAATTGTTAACTTTTAAAGTTTAAAAAAATAAAAAAACCTTAAAAAAACGCAAAACACGTTTTATTTTTGAGGACTTTTAAATATCACTCATTCATTATTTAGCCTTTTGAACTATATTTTTTTTCTGTATTTTATTGAATAGCTTAATTAATTACCTCGGGAGTGAGGGATTGACTTTTTCAAAAAAAAAAAATTATTAACACTTTAAATGTTCATTGAAAAAACCCAAATAACAATTAGCTTTCCAGAGAAAATAATGCTTGTGCATATTTTTCTTATTTTTTTTATTTTTCTTCAGTATTTTTTCTATTGTTCTCCAATTCAAAAATTCTAATTGCGGTGATGGTTTTTTTTTTTTAATTTTTGAAAAAGGGTCTAAATTGGTTTTTTTCCCTTTGAAATTTCCTTTTTACACGCACACATACAAGTTTCAGTTCCCAGTAATTCCACTGCGAAATTAGCGCTTCGAGAGAATGTTTTTCAAATATTTTTGTTGTTGGTTTACATATTGCTGGTTATTTCTTCTTTTTTGTATCAAGAACAGAAAATGCAATAGAAAAACCATTTATTGGAATTTGAAGAATATGTAATGACAAACCAGTTTTTTTGTCAATGAGTTGAATAGAGCAAGTGCACGTCCAATTCGGGTGGTAGGAAGCATGCAGAACAATATTGTGTGTGGTTTATTTACCTACTTCTTGCACTCTTAGTTTGATGACGTAGCAGAAGTCATGATCGTTTTTTTTTTTTTTATATTTGATCTTGATGTTTTTTGGGGCAATAGAGAGGGGATTTATTGTTCTTTGGCAAAAACAAAAACAATTGCAATGCAAATGAGATCAGAACCGGTTTTCGAGAAAATATATTGAAATGTAAAGGAAACGTACATCTAAAGCACAGACTGTCCTTTTCTTTGGTTATTATTGTTGTTTTTTCTTCACTTTTCCCACTTTAGCGTGTTATTGATCTTATAAAGATACTCATTTTTTTTTCTTCGACTCTATTCTTGTTCAAAAAGAGTGTAGAGAAAGAGAGTAACAATCAAAAACAAAACTCCTCTGCGGTCACATATGGTGATGCCATGAAATTCATGACAAAAAAAGGTCACTAACACAAATAAAGTCATTTACATGAAGTTTAAGTTTGACGATCTGGGACACCCAGCCTTAAGCACGCTTGGCTTGCGGAGTAAACTGGCAAATGCATTACGAGAGCGCTACGAAAAGAGTGATGCGAACTGAAGTTGAAAGAGAGTGATATGGAGTTACATGTTAGTAAAGACGGAGAGAGGGTTTTACGTTTCTTATGTAACTGTAGGGACAAGAGGGACAAGAGAGAGAGAGAGAGATAGAGAGAGGTGCTCGCGCACATTTCCTTTCTCTCTAACTCTATTACCTACTACCTAGTGCATTGAATAAGAAATAGAGGAAGAGGCATATGTCACACATACAGTGTACGTGAGTGAAGCATTAAAATAAATAAAACAAAACAATTCTGATGATCATCTGTCATTTTGCCTAGCAGCAAGAGAGTGTGGAAACAAAAGAATAAACATAATATTTAAGTTTTAAAACCATTTAAAAAAGTAAAATAAAAGTGAATTTGTTAAATAAATACAATATTTCATTTAAAATAACACAAAATAATATGCGGTGCTGTGTTAAATCGTGCAAAAACGCCTACCTATAATAAGGATAAAAAAAGGTTTTCGTTTCACAAGTAAGTTTTTGGCTCATATTCAACACAAAGTAATTTTAAGTGATGTTTTGTAGGTAAATGAAGTATCGTAAAACACTTTTTAATTGATATTCAATTGATATTTTACATTAAAAAAGCAATTCTGTTGAAAATAAAAATATACTTTTATCTTGTGATTCTTTGGAGACGACCTGTAAAATTTATAAATTCTCGCACAGCGACGGATTAGTTTTTGTTGCCCAAAATCTTTGAGCGCCCGTATTTCGTAATTTCGTATTTTTTGTTTTAGAAAAGTTATCAATTAGAAATAAATTGACTGTTCATTTCAGAGGAATGTAACTATTGACTATAAGTTTAACTTAAATTTATTTGACTAAGGAAAATAACTGTGATAATAATAAAACTTAAAACTATAAGTTTAACTTAAAATTATTTGACTAAGGAAAATATCTGTGTTACTAATAAAACTTAAAACTAAAAACTATATGTATTATCATTTCTCTATTTCCAATTTTGAGGTTCCTGTAAGTTTTATTTTATCATTTCAGGCTTGCCTTGTTTGATATTATAACTCAGCTAAGCAGATAAATTAATTATTTATTTGATCAAATAAAATCAAAGTAAACTTAAAAAAAAAAATTCTTTCAAGGCAATTTATTTGGGCGCCCCAGTAAGTAGCCGTCAACTTTCATTCCGACCCTGTTTCAAAGCATTTGATTGTGTGTAACTCACACAAGTATGAAAAATGCTTCACTTTTTTCTCGATATATGCCTCTTCCTGTAGTTTTTATTCAATGACCTAGTGAGACCCAATCAACTGATATTGAATCGCAAAGGTAGGTGTGACTGTGTACGTATCTCATACTTATGTAGTTGCTGGTGTTGTCGTAGCGTCATATATACAGCGTTCCTTCTTTCTTGTCTATTTTCTCCTTAAATGATATGATAACATAAAATTTTACTTAAACGTAAATAAATAAATACTTATTAATTGTAGAGGTTCACCATTACTAATAATTGGCATTATGATTGAATATGACAATAATCAAATGGAAGTTGATGATGATAATCTCACAAGAGATCATGTACAAAAATTGAGAAAAATTATTGGAGTTAGGCCTATACAGTATACAGGCCTATTGCCTGTATTACACTGTAGGAGCAAGAGAGAACAGTGCATGCGCACATGAAAATAATAAATAAAAAAGAGGCTGGGTGCGACCCACACTGATAACTTCCCATTTTGTATTTATTGTCCAAATTGTCAATTTAATATTCGTCAATATTTTACCTTTTTTAAGGTATTAACAAATGCATTATGTTGAAAACAAAGTACATTTGAGTCAATTGCTTGTTGCGATGATAGTCGAAAAACAATTTTTGTCACTTTTCTGTAAATTTCGGTTTTAGTTTTTATTTTACGTAAAAAAACTGTCAATTCAATTTTTTCAAAAATTTTACCAGATATCAAAGATCACATTTCACATAGCATAAATTGTTTTTAAGATGATATCATTTTTCCTTCATTGTTTATTTACGCTCCAACATTTTTTTTTTTAGTTTTTACTTTTTTAAAAAATAACGGTATGTTAAATTATTTTCAAATTTATACCACACCTGTGTCACATTGCAATTGACACAATAAAATTTATTTGAAGTTAATAGTATTACTCGTTCCTGAGATATTTGCGACAAACTAAAATTTTCACTTTTCTTAAAAACTGCTATTGTGAAAAAACCGTTCGACAAATTTTCTTAAAATTCCTTTCTACATTGCATGAAGTTATAACCTACTGAATAAAATGTAATTCGTGTTAATATCTTTATTCATTCTCGAGATACCGTTAACAAAAAAAGGGGTCTGGAACGTACGAACGTACGAACGTACATACGTACATACGTACGAACGTACGTACACACACACACAGACATCTCTCTACAAATGACGGATTTAGATTCTAGGAACCATTAAACGACCAGATTTGTCAAAAATTTCAATTTGACAAATCGGACCGATTACAATAACTAACTATGGGAAGTTAATAAAAAAAATTATACAAGAACAATAATTTATTATTAAAAATCGATAGTAAATTTAAATATTTGTAGAAAATTTTAGAAATTTGTAGAAAATATGTCTGTATATATTGTATCTGTATATACATATACATATGCATGTACATGTTATATAAATACATATATAAACATATACATCCATATGTATGTATATATTATGTAAATACATACATAAACACATACATATAGTTACACATATATACATACATCTTAATGGAGATACAAAAGTTTTACTTCAGTTGTGTGGTCTAAAGCACACTCGTTTTTTTATTAGAAAACCAACGCCATATAGTCTTTAGTTTGACCAATGTAGCAGAATGTTTCGTTGTTGTTCTCGATTATTTTTGTACCTAATGTTCTAAGTTTTGAGAGTCCCAATAGATCCCAGTTTATCCATACTTAATATATATATATATTATATATATATATATAATATTATATTTATTATATATTATTATATATTATATTATTATATTATATAATTATATATTATATTATATAATTATATTATATATTATATTTTATATTATATTATATTATTATATTATTTATATTTATATTTTATATAATGTTATAAATGCGAAAGTAACTCTGTCTGTCTGTCTGTCTGTTACTCTTTCACGCCTAAACGGCTGAACGGATTTTGTTGAAATTTGGTATTGTGATAGATGATAACCTAGAAATGGTCATAGGCTATAAAAAATCACGCCATCGTTCTTAGGGGGTAGGCAGTAGGCCTTAAATTAAGTAAGTGATTTTTAATCGTTTGTTTTAAAATTTTACCTCATTCACGCCTTAACGTCTGAATGGATTTTTATAAGACTTGGTTAATTTAAAGATAGGATCCTAGGCACGGACACAGGCTACTTTTTACGGAGGGAAAATTCCTCATTCCCTCGGAAATCTAGCGTGATCGTGTCAAGAAGCGCATGACGCCATAGCTACTGAAATGAATTTGATGTTTTTTTTTAATTGAGTGTTACTAAGACTACTAAGTATTTGATCACTTTTCTAACTTAGAGGGTAGGAAGGCGCCATAATAATTTAGGAATTTATAATAAAATTTTAATACAACTGTCTTTATTTAACAGTTTTACTTGGGTCGAAACTTAGCGACATTCCATCACACTACTTAACTTATAGGGTAGGAAGGTACCAAAATTCACACTACTATTTACTTCGGGAAAATATCTCATTCCCACAGGAACCTATACATAGATACCTATCTACTACATTAAAACTCTGTCTAGAATCACATTACGCCAAAACTATTGATTTGTTTATGATTTTTTTATGTTAAGACGTTAAATTTGGGCGAGACGAAGTTTGCAGGTCAGCAGTCCTGTCAAATGCCTTTTACAACAATAAATAAGACACAAAGTAAAAATCTTTAAGTTTTATTCCATTTAGGTGTAGCGAAGCGCACCGGGTAACAGCTAGTATTTAATAAAGCTAGCTTTAATTCATTTTGTTTTGATTCAGTTGATAAGGTTCTTATATTAAATGTGCATAGTTAAATTAAGTGTGTTCTTTGAAATATTCATTTGTGTTCAGAGCTTGGGGGGTTTTTGCCGTTATTCCCCACGATGGCTAATCGGCTTGAGGAGAAGTCGTTGTATTTGTTTAGTTGTATATTTGTAGTTTTTTGTTTTGTTTTCTTGTTGCTATTGTTTATTATTTTCTGTTGTCGTTATATGTAGTTGCGTCTTTTTGTTGATTTTGAAAAAAATGGTTCATAATGCTATTACTATTTTTCAAATCAATGTTCGTTTCTCAGTTATTTTTCAAATGCAGTGGAGCAGTGTGGTTTATCTCTGTTTTTTTCTTGGTCAGTTTGTGTAAGTGTTTATTTTTTTTGGAGATTTTTCTTTTATTGTATTAAATGTGTCTGAATGGGTAGTTGTTTCTTTATACATGCAGCTTCCTTTGTCTTACGTGGTTTTTCTTGAATTGTTTTGTTCATACATAATCTTCTTTTATAAAATCTTCCCTTATGTAAATGATTTCTTCCTTATAGGACTTAAGTTTTGTTTAATTTTTCATAATAATGTCTTTTTTGATCTGTGTTGGCAATCCGAGTAATACTGGTATTGCATTGTTTTCTTTGTATTTTCCAATTCGTCGTATAAAGTCAATTTCTAAAGGAGAACTTTGTATACTTAAAATGTTGTTGATGAGATATAAAACAAAATTTTGTAGTTCTTCGTTGTCCTTTTCTGTTTCTTTGATGTTATAAATTACCAATTTTTTTCTTTTTAACGATCGCTCCAGATATTTTATTTTGTTGTCTAAATGCTTTTGTTGTATTACTTTGTTTTTATTTATGTTCCATATTTTGTTCCATATTGTCTGATTGCTGTTTTATTTCATGTCTTATGTCTTTGCCTAAGTTTTTTATGGCAGAAATAATTATGAACAGCTTAGTGTCGGTAGTGTAGTTCTATGGTTCGGACATTGTGTATCTCGCTTAGGTAGTTTTGTCCATTGAATAAGACAACAGGAAGAGGCATATCGAGAAAAAAGTGAAGCATTTTTCATACTTGTGTGAGTTACACACTTTGATACAGGGTCGACATAAAAGTTAACGGCTACTAACTGGGGCGCCCAAATAAATAGTTTGCAGCCTTGAAAGAATTTTTCAATTTATTTGCTTAGATAGGTTATAATTACATAGAAATCAAGCTTGAAGTAATAAAATAAAACTTACCTATTACAGAAACCTTAAAATTGGGAATTTAGAAATGAAAATACATATATGTACAAAGGTTTTAGTTTTAAGTTTTATTTTATTGAAAAAAAAGCATTCACAGATATTTTTCTTAGTCAAATAATTTGAAGTTATACTTATGGTTACTTTGAACAATTTTTGTCAATTAAGTAGAAAAATAATTCTTCTCTACGGGCGCTCAATAACAAAAACTAGTCCGACGCTGTCCGAGATTTTATAATTTGACAGGTCGTCTCCAGAGAAGTCACAAGATAGAAGTATATATAATTCTCAACAGAATTAAGGAAAAATACCATAAAATATCAATTAAAAAGTATTTTACGATAGTGTAATTACCTAGAAAAACATCACTTTAAATTACTTTGTGTTGAATATGAGCCAAAAACTTACTTGTGAAACGAAAACCGTGCACTGTAATGTGTGAAATATGCCTCTTCCTCTATTTCTTATTCAATGGTTATGTCAGATAGATCTGTCAAGGTTCTGAATGATAATTTAGTTATCAGAATTTAAAATCAAAACAAAGCAAGATCGTGTCAGTGTGTGATTTTTTTTTTTGCGTTGAACTATTATAATTTTAATAGTGTGTTAAGCAATAGTTTGTTATTGTTGTTTTTGATATATTTTATGTTTATTTAATATCTTGTTTCGAGAAACGGACTCACCATAGCAGTGCTCTTTGACACAGTAGGGAGTGATTTTTTTTCTCGGATATTTAAGTTGAAAAACAATATGTGACACTTTTTGGTAAATTTTTATTGTAGGTTATGTTTATTTTTTTTCAAAAATTTTACCAAATGCCAAAAACGTTATTTTACGCCGTAATAAAATATTTTGAAGTTTATATCATTTATCGGTCATTGTATATTTGAGTAATACATTGTTTTTCAGTTTTTCTATTTAGTATTTCAGAAGTTATAACCTGTCGAAAATATTTAGTTGGAGTCGATATCTCTACCCGTTCTTGAGATATCGCCGAAGAAAAATATTTCTCGAACGTAAGAACGTAGGAAAACGTACGTACACTCACACACACAGACATCTCTCTAAAAATGACAGATATATACATAGGTATTGTAAGCAGTGGCGGCTGTACCTTAAGTGCACTCGTGCGCTGAACCACCAACCCAAAAGATTTAAAAATTACTAAAAATTACTTTATCTTAATTTGTTAAATCTTAATGTATATAAATCTCGTGTCACAATGTTTGTCCTCAATGGACTCCTAAACCACTTAACCGATTATAATAAAATTCGCACACCATGTGCAGTTCGATCCAACTTGAGAGATAGGATAGTTTAAATCTCAAATTATAGTCGCAATTTTAATTTATTGCTAATTATTGGTCTGTTATTATTTGACAGTCACAATTATCTGTTAACTCCAAATGATTCTAACAGATGTCGATACCTTTCGACTGGGTTGAGTAAGTAATCAATAGATGGCGCTGCTATGGTAAATCTACGAACGTGTCATATATCTACATTTTAACAGCATAATTACCACGTGTTGTTGACGCTATAAAATAAATTAAATTTATTTTGTAGTGAACGAAATACCGTATAATTCATTATTTCCACTTTTTAAATTTTTGGTGTTAGCATAGCCGGCCACGTGTTACTTAGACTGAAGTGTAAATTGAATTCATATTATAATGAAGATAATAGTACAGTGAACTTAATCCTGTTTTCTACTTATTTGTGTTTCATTGATCAAAACTTTATAATTTAATTTATTGCTAATTATTTGTCTGTTATTATTTGACAGTCACAATTATCTGTTAACTCCAAATGATTCTAACAGATGTCGATATCTTTTGACTGGGTTGAGTAAGTAATCAATAGATGGCGCTGCTATGGTAAATCTACGAACGTGTCATATATCTACATTTTAACAGCATAATTACCACGTGTTGTTGACGCTATAAAATTAATTAAATTTATTTTGTAGTGAACGAAATACCGTATAATTCAATTATTTCCACTTTTTAAATTTTTGGTGTTAGTATATCTATATATATAAAAATGAATCCCGTTTTCCCTTGGTCACGGCATCACGCGTGAACGGCTGGACCGATTTCACTAATTCTTTTTTTGTTGTATTTGTTATTATTAGGAGAAGTCTCTTATGTAAGAAAAAATTACGAAAGTTGCACAGGAAACAAGAAGATTTTACTTTTTTAATAAAATAATGTGTTATGGCAGTAATATTCACGTAGTTGCCATTAAAAACAAAGAATTGTAGTTTAAATGCTCTTTGCAAATATAACGGTCGGAGTTGGTCTGTGGTCGGAGTTATAATAACAAAATACTTATATAATTCATTTACCATTTCTTAGTGTACTTTTCACAATGGTTTCCATAGGATAATTTGTAGTGTGTGTTCATTTGTGAAGTGTTTGTTCAACAAGGTTAGTCAAATTAATATAGTGTTTCAAAGTTTTGATAGACCATTTTCATACTTTTACAAAAGAATAGGTACTATAGTATTTTGTTATTTTCAGTTGAATTTTTGTTTCTAAAAATGCCGGCAATTAGATGTACTTAAGTCACAGAATCCGTAATGCTGCAAGTAAAAGAAATACAAGAGCAAATCAAACTGATGAGCAACGTGAAACGCGGAATGAAGTTGAACGGAATCGATGGAATCGACATTAACAAAATAGAAGTGTTGCGTTTAACTCTTATAGAGCTGCATTGACTACAATACACTGCATATCGTTGCTATTGGACCAATGAACGTTGTTTGTCAATATTGCAAGGCATTAAAGTTTAAAAATGAAACCCCTGGATTGTGTTGCTCGAACGGTGAAGTCAAACTGAGGCCGTTGGTACCGCCACCAGAGCCATTACATTCATTGGTTTTCGAAAATGGGCCAGATTCTAGACATTTTGTAACTGATATCCAGTAATACAATAATTGCTGTCAAATGACATCATTTGGCGCTACAAAAGTTATTCAAGACAATCACAGTTAAAAACATTCTCTGTCGGGTCAGCTTTAGGTACTTAATAAAGAAATTAACTTTATTCAGATAAATAGGTAACAGATATTTCTTGATTATAGGGCGGTACGAAGTTCGCCGGGTCAGCTAGTTAAGTATATATTAGTTTATTTTTCAATCATACAATAGCAACACATAAAATTTCTAATACCTAGCACTTTCTTTACTACAAAGACAAGACAAAGACAACATTGTATGTATTTTCCCTGTAAATTCAATTCTCGTGCGCTTTGGCGAGCGCACAAGGGCTGCTAATATAACTTGTATGGGTTACAGCTTTGTATATAAAAACTATAGTACTCTCATGGCTGAGGTCGAATGGTGCGGCATCTAGTTATTTTTGGTTGAACGTCTCCGGGAGACATTTTTTTCAGATGGGAGAAATTTTTTTCAGATGGGAGACATGCAACTGACGAGAATTTAAATCGAAGTGAGACAAGGAAAGACTATACAATTTTTGTAAGAGTTAGAAAGACTAAAAAAACGGACATTTTGCTGTTTTGGGAGACTTTGGTTTGTTTTCATTTTTTTAGTCGAGTATGCTTTACGGTAGTCGTCTTTACCAGACGACACACAAAACAGGTGAAAGAAACAATTTTGGGTAGGTATTCGTATTCCTGTATGGTTTGATCTTTGATGAATTTTGTGTTGTTGATGATCAGATGGATGTAATTTAGATAGGTAGGTATGGAAATATAATTAATTTAATGTTTTAAGTCCGAGCGTTAAGGAATATGAAATAGGTTTTAAAACATTTTTCCAATTTCCTTACTGATAAGAATAAAGAAATCATAGTAAAAAGTTTTTGAATTGCGTTATCAAGCTAGGTATTTTTAAAAAGATCTAAAATTTGATACATACCTAGTAAAAAATGGAAAATAGAGTTAATTCCCACTTTCTCTTTATGTAGGTATACATACTGCAAACAAGGTTTTTAAACGGCAAATAAGTTATAAGATTTTTGATAACTCTAGCCTGAATAAAACTTCAAAATCACTCTATGTATATCGTCAGGTTCTTAAAAATAAAAAAAAGGCTGGGTGCTACGCACACTGGTAACTTCCCATTATAACTTGAAAACTTGGCTTTGTTGAAGTTTTTGTGTTACAATAAATGTCAATCAAAGAAAAATAATCCGGTGTTCCCTTGCAGTCTTCAAACAAAACACAATTTCTTTTCCTTATGTAAACTTGTTAATTTTTGTTTAAATTACGCACATAATTGATTTATTCTTGATGTTAATCGATTAACTTTTGATGTTGTTTGATAGAAATTTTAATTTTTTAATTGCTATCAGATTTAAGACATTTCTCGAGACATTTATACCAATTTTTCTTATAACTTCTTGTAGGTAGTTTTTTATTTTTTGTAAAAAATGTCAAGTTGATTTTTCTCAACATTTTATAATTTATTGAAAATTGTACAATGTATATTGTATTTGAAGTCAATATCATTGCTTGTTGTGAAGATATTTGAGTCGAAAAACAATTTTTAATACTCTTTGGTAAATTTTGGTTTTAGTTTCTTATTTTTTGTAAAAAAAACTGTCAATACGAAATGTCAAAAATGTACCATAATTCTAACATGTGAATTGTGCAAACAATAAACTCTCGACATATTCAAGTCAAAAAAACTGTCAATTGAATTTTTTTCAAACTTTCACCATGTGTCAAAAACATCGTTTCATGTAGTAGAACATAGTTTTGAATAGTTATTATACAATTTTCATTCATTGTATATTTGAGCCCCAAACATTTTTTTAGTTTTTCTACTTAAAAAAATAACAGTAGGTAGGTACCTACCTATGTTGAAAATTTTCCAGTGAATGGAATAAAAATTTATTTGAAGTCAATAACATATTATTTTGTTCCTGAGATATTTGAGAAACCAAAAAAGCCGTCCAAACGTTGTCTAAAAAAGATACCTAGGTATATAAATGTATAAACCAAAAATGGTTCAATTTATTATTCGCATGAAAAATCAAGAACTTGACTCTAAAACTTGTTTTTTTTTTATAGTGCATAGATATGTACATATGTATGCACATGCAAGTATTTTGAGATTTCATAGTCAAAAAAAAAAATTATTTAAATTAAGGACAATAAATAACAAAATCCTTTAAACAAAATAACAAATATTGAACCTTCCAATTTCCCTACAAACCGAAATTTTATTACCTACGTTAATAATTTAATCCTTACCTAGATACCTAGCAACGTACCTTCAATAAGCTATAAATATTAAGTAAAATAAAAGTAAAACATTTCAGAAATCTTTAAAATTCCATTCACAAATTGATAACTTCAAAAAATTCAATTCCAAAGTTAAAAGAAAACCTACCCGAATCTTATAACAAAACTTCAAGTTAAATGTATATACATACCTACCTACTCTTCATAATACACACATTTTTCTTCCTCGCCTCGCACAAACTACCTATCAAGAAAAAAATTCCTTCGTAAAATACGAAAAAATCGATCGAAGAAGCTAAGCCGCTGACGACGACGACGACGGCGCGCGGCGACAACGCAAGCATCCCTTTCGGATTTCTTTTTTGTTCGCATACAAAAATTTCATATAAACATCACAAAAAACGTCCTTGGCTTGAATTTCGTGTGGCACCAAAGACGATTGGAGAGTTTTTGTTTTTTGTTATTTTTACAGGGAAACTATTTATCTCCTTTACTCCACTAGTTTCTTATGGAATAGTAAAAATATTCTCCTCTCACTCAAATAATTTAAGAGGAATGTAAATCTCCACTCGGAAACACTAGTGCAAAGTCGGCACATTTGCACAAAAATAATTCATGCCCATGAGACTACTATGGTTTGGATATACAATGGTTACAGTACAGCCTTACATGCCTGACGCGTGAAACAAAAGATATCTTATTGAAATGTATCGAGAAATTAATCTACTTCCGTGCGCCGCACGAGAGAACCGAAGTTTACCGAAAGGAGCAACCGATCCCGATGTTTGACGAAGTTCGCCGGTCAATGTGAGTGACGCAGGCGATAGTTTCGGAACGCGATGCAGCCGCTGCCGCCGCCGCCGCGCCGGCGACTATGATTGATGAATTTGAATTCGTATTATGGATTTAATTTTGCTGTATCTGTTTGGTGTTTTTTAAATTTAACTTAAGATTGCAAAAAGTCTTTATATTTATATATGAACAGAAATTGTCTTTTTTTTTATTATATTTCCAAATTTAATACTTAGTGAGTGCACTACCTATTCGATGACCCAGCAGCCGTCACTGATTGTAAGACCTTAAAACGTCCAGATATGTCAACAATTTCAGTTTGACAAATCGGACCGATAACAATAACCTCCTATGGGAAGTTAAAAAACTAATTTTTTTTAACGCCCTGCAAAGCGGGCGGGGGTTTCGCTTGTTTTATATAAATATGGGATAAAACGGGATTATAAAAAGCAGGGTGATAAGAAACGGGATTATAAGAAACGAGATTATAAGAAACAGGATAATAAAAAACGATATTTTATAAAGTGGGATAAATTACTTACTTAATGCATTTTATTTCATCTTTGAACTCCACGTTGTTGTTTAACGTAAGTATTTTTGTTTCAGGTGTTACATAACCAATAACTCCTACTTTGACTCCCGATACTTCTAAAATAACAGATTTCATCAGATTCCTTGTTGAAAGCATTTCGGGTTCCTTTGATAGATCTAAATTTGCCGCTAGTATAGGAAATTCAGCTTTGTTTAAAAAGGGGACTAATCCTGGGACTCCTTCATCGAATTCATGATTTCCCAAGGACTATAAGGGTACAGATTTATATTTGTATACAATTTTTTAACTTTGTATCTTACAATTGCATCAGGTGAAAGCTTATTTAAAAATGATGTCGTTATGTTGTCTTTGAATATAGTAAACCATGGAGTTCCGGTGTAGGTGTCCCCAGCGTTTAAATAAAGAACAGCTATTCCTCCTGATTTTGCTTCCTCTCTAAATTTGCGGATTCTTTAAGAAAAAAAATTGAATAAAAATCAATAAAAAAGAGAAGAACATTTAAACAAAAAATTACGTACTCATGAGCAGTCCTGGCAAAGCCACCATAACATTTTCTGGTATTCTCGGCCTCTTGAGAACATTTTCCTCCACTTATACTAGTTTGTTCAAAACGGGCATGCATATCATTGTTGTGTAATATCAGAAATTCTATTGAATTTGATTTCGATACAGGACTAGCAATACAATATGATAATGTAATGGCTAATAAGCCCAGTGTTGAAAAGCTTACCATTTTCATGGTACACGGACGAATGTAGTTACTGAAAATAAATATGTTTTATATCTATTAATAAAAAAAATTATTTTCATTTGTTTTTAACAAATCAAAAAATACTTTCTTAAAAACTTTGGTAGTGGTTGGCAATTTCAAAACCAATACAAATTTTGGTTGACCGCAAATATCTCAGGAACAGATACATAATACTTTTCAAAAAATTTTATGAAGCACATTTTGATGAATAGAAAATTAATAGAAATTTTGAGAAAAATTCCGTTATTTTTAAAAATAGAAAAACTGTAAATAAAGTGTTAGTGGGTGAATTAAATTATAGACTGAGAGCCCACAGAAAATGTTGGGTTGTGAAAGTTAACCAAAAATTAAGAGTATGAGTGGAAAGCTGTTGCAAATGTGAACAAAAATTCATGTCTTGCAGTTCCTAGTCGCGGCGAAATAGCGGGTCAAAAAGCCAAAAAAAAAAATGATTTTCGGGAATACTAATGTTAACCAGAAAATTTCTTCATCATCTATAGATATCAACCTTCTGATCACAAAAATGTGAGTCTAAGACAAATTCATCGCGGCCATACCTCTGCCAGACAATTAAAAAAAAAAATCTACTTTGGAAATAATGATGTTAACCAAAAATTTTCTTTACCACACTATTTTTAAAGATAAGATAACTATAAAACAAATAACACAAACAAATTTTCTTAAATCCAAATTCAAAAACGCCCTTATTTAGGTCTTTAAAAATTATAGGGATTGGGCTTTTTGAGGCTTTTTATATAAACTAGTATCGCCAAGTGTCGAAATTTAACACCTTTCGACTTTTAATTTCAAAACCAGTCACCGACTATCTCCCGAGCCGATAACATCGTTTCGATCGTTCTTTGTTCTGCTCTTTCTAAAGTTGGTGTTTTTTCCTCTCACGCTCGCACGTGCCGCTCTTTTCTATTTTTTTTTAAGTGCCTTTAGTTGTATCAAAATCAATCGCATCAAGTGGTAATAAATTTAATCATGGCCTCTGGGCCAACCGTGCTGTCAAGCAATCGTTTTGAGGTGTTCAACCATTATTCCGATCGACCAGGTAAAAGAAAAAAAAAACAATGCTCCATCAATAGAAACTACTTTTGATCTTTCTTTTTCTTTCCCGCCAACCTCAATTCGAAAAACCCCAAATTCATAACCATATCTCCCACTGACCCTGACAAAAAACTCACTTCTTTCAGTGTTTTCTTGCTGAAAAAAGCAATAGATGGCATAAGCACAGACTATGAATACATTACCCAACTCCGCGATGGAAATATTTTAATTCTCGTGAAATCACAACAAATTGCTAATCTTTTCCTAGGAAAAAAAAACCCTCGCTAACCTTTGTCCAATTAAGGTCTCACTTCATGATCAATTAAATTCCTCAAAGGGTACTGTGTTCGCATCTTGTTTAATAAACGTCAGCGAAAAAGAAATTATCGATGAAATGAGAGATAAAGGAGTCATTGACGTCTATAAATTCACAAAAAAAAACGACAATGACTCTAATAATAATTCACCAACTGTTCCATCTGGCCTCATGCTCTTCACGTTTGATCTCTTCCGCCCCCCCTCCACTGTTAACGTTGGATGGTTTATCCTCAAAGTTCAGGAATACTTCCCCAACCCCATGAGGTGCAAAAATTGCCAAATTCTTGGGCACACCACAAAAAGATGTACACGCAGTCCAACTTGTGTAACGTGTAACCTTCCCCCCCACAATCAAACAAGTTGTACCCGCATCTCTTGCGCTAATTGCGCAGAAGAGCACCCTGCATCCTCCACATTCTGTAAAAGGTTCTTACAAGCAATAGAAACGCTTAAAATTAAAACGATTAAAAAATGTAGCATGGCAGAAGCAAAAAAAATCTACAATGAACAGAATCCAATTCCATCATCTTCTAATTCTTCTTATGCAGCTATCGCCAGTAATGCAATGCACTCTATTCCACCCGTTCCTCCCAGAAGTAACAACCCAGCTCCCCTTAATCAAACAGCTCAACCTATAAACACTATCAGTAACCAAGTACAAACCTCTCTCAATTCAACTTCTCTCACACCTAATTCCACTCTCTCTATTTCATCTCCTCACAAAATTAATTCCAAGCAATCAAGTACAACCGCCAAAATTGTCCACTGCGAACATCTAAGCACATCAACAACAATCAAACCGACCGACTCACCTGCCCCCTCTACTTCAAATTTGACTAATCGCAACACCTCTTCTAACTTCGATGCTATTAATATAGTAGCACGAACAAACACAACACCTCAGCTCCAAAGAAAATTAAAAGATCCTCTCCCAACCACACCAAACCCAACTTCCAAAAACTCTCTAGACTCAACCACTCTTTTAAACTCAAACAACTCACTCATACCAATGACAATCGACAAAACTCAATCACAATACGATAAATTATCCGAAAATGATGATGACGACATCTAATCTCAATATCGGCACTCCAAATAACGACTCTGTCGTTCAGAGGCCGAGTCACTCAAACTCCCATTTGAGTTTGTGCGACTCGACCTCTGGGCGACAGAGTCACTCTAATCAACCAATAAACACACAACCGTCAGATTTTTTGCAGTATAGCTCAAATTATACTGCTCAAAAGTCTCTCAAAACAATAAGCTCACTCCTTAGGGTTCTACAATGGAATCTGAATGGATATATTAACAATTACCACGAGCTTGAAATATTAATAAAAGAAAACAACCCACACATTATTTCTCTTCAAGAAACCCATATCCCAGTCAACACCTTAGTCCAAGCCAAAAAGCAATACGAACCATATTTTCATAACCTTGACAACAATACAACTTCAAAGCAAGGTATATATGCCTTTTAATACACAAATCCATCCCACACAAAATCCACCACATAAGTTCTAATATTTCTGCCCTAGCCGTTGAAATTCAGCTCAGTATAAAACTCACTATTGTATCCCTCTACATCCACCCAACACAAACATTTTCTTCATCAGACCTGGAAACTATAGTAGGAACATTAAACTCACCTATAATTGTTACAGGTGATTTCAACTCTTGGAGTCCTCTTTGGGGCTCCCCAGCAGTTAACACAAGAGGAAAAGAAGTTGAATCCTTTTTATCCAACACCGAACTGGCAGTCTTAAACGACGGTAAACCTACCCATTTTTCGACCCATGGTACTTTAACCCACGTTGACCTATCGCTAGTTTCGGCACAGTTGCTTCCCTACTCAAACTTCAATAGAATCGATTCACTTCATGGGGCTGATCACTTTCCTATCATAACTAGTATCTGCCTCGGGCGTCAAAACAATTACTCTGTTCCTACCCCTAAATTCCAAACAGATCGCGCAGATTGGATCCTTTTCCAAACAAAAACGCTTGAATTTCTTAATAAACATCCCGCAACCCTAAATGTTAATCAAGAAGCAGCAACACTATCCAAAAGCTTTCGATTTGCTGCCAATTTATCCATCCCACAAACAAAACACAAACCTATAAAAACGATAGTACCATGGTGTAATTCCGAACTCCACACATTGAGGAAAAACAAACAAACTCTATGGAGAAAATTTTTAAAATTTCCCAACGATTGTAATTTACTAAACTATAGGAAATCTAATGCACTATTTCGCAGAAAAGCGAAGGAATCTAAAAGACAGAGTTTCCAAAATTTTACCTCCAATCTTCATCCCAATACACCCATTCAAAAAATATGGTCTGATATCAAGACACTCACAGGCAATTACTTACCTACATCGATAAAAGTCATAATAAATGACTCGGAACACATCACAAATTCATTAAGCATTGCCGAGCATTTTGCAAAATGCTGGTCAACCTACTCTAGAGACACTAACTTTTCTCCTGAATTCCGTGATGCTAAACGGATAGCATTAAATCTAGAGTACACAGTTAATGATTTAACTTCATCTGCCAAATTCATAGATATGCCAATTAACTACCTTGAACTTGATAGTTGTCTGAGCTCTGTAAAAGGTATAACACCTGGGTACGATCGGATCTCTTATCCCATGCTTAAATACGCACCCTATGAGGTTAAAATGCGAATTATGGCATTGTTCAATCGAATTTTTGAACTAAGTATTATACCTCAGGCATGGAAAACTGCCACTATTATCCCAATACCCAAACCAAAAAAACAATTGTCAGACAGCAACGGTTATAGACCCATTTCTTTACAACCTTGCATTAGCAAAGTTTTAGAAAAAATTGTTTCTAAAAGATTGTTGTGGTACATAGAAAGACATGCCCTCATTAATACAAGTCAAGTCGCTTTCAAATTCGGTCGTAGCACCATTGACTCACTGTTACACATTGATGAGTTTATCTCAAACGCTCTTTCATCCAAAAACCATATCTCATTAGTTTCGATTGATTTTGAGAAAGCTTTTGACCGTATAGGCATACACGTAATACTTAATACATTATCCAAATGGAAAATCGGACCGAGATTTAAATTAAAAATTTAGATCACTCGCTCTATGCCGATGACTTATATATCATGTCAAAATGTAATGATACAAATCGAATTAGTCACTTATTTTGTGAAGTACTTAATCACATAAATAACTGGTGTATCCGCTCTGGGGCACTAATATCCTTTGAAAAAAACAAACATTTGCATATATGCAGAAAAATAAAATGCTCAGGTTTCGACTTAAGGTTAAGCAATATAAATATAACTAATGTTAATAATTTGAGTATACTAGGTGTAATTTTTGATTCTAAGTTTTCTTTTAAGTATCATTGTTTAGAACTAAAAAAGAATCTAGTTTCCAGACTTAACATTATCAGATATTTATCATCAAAAAACAGTTTTGTACACTTTAACACTCTTAATTATATTACCAAAACTATTCTTTTATCTAAGATCGATTATGGTTTATTTATATATGGCAAGTGCGCGAAAACAAACTTAAAGTTAATCAATTCTCCATACCACGCAGCTATAAGGACATCTTTAAAAGCTTTTAGGACATCTCCTATAAAAAACATGCTTGCTGAAGGAGGCTTTTTATCCATCGAAGACCGAGTAGAGTTTCTGACATCCCGACTCCTCCCTAAAATTTGTGAATCTTACAGTTCCCCGATTCTTGCAGATTCATTAAAAATTTTGAAGCGGAAAAAGGTCCCTAAACAACCATCTACATTATATAAAGCATTAAATTTTGCAAATAATATTGGCATCGTACCAAAGGTGAAAACTCTGAGCATTGCGAAATATCCACCTTGGTTACTCCCTAAAGAAGCTATAAACATCAGTCTGTCCACGCATATAAAAGACACTACGCCCAAAGAAACCTTCTACCAACTCTTTCAAGAACACTTTCCCAACCAACAGCTGGAATGTTTTATATACCGATGGCTCAAAAAATGACACAGGCACAGGAATGGCAGTTGTGAATAGAAATGGTGTAATGCAATGTGCCGATAGACTCCCAAGCTACTTCTCCATTTTTTCAGTTGAAGCCTTGGCTATCCTTAAAGCTACACAAATTGCAACCAAAATGAAACATAAAACCATTATTTGCACTGACTGTCTTTCTGTTCTTTATGCCGTAAAAAACGACACCACGCGCCTGTCATAAGCCAAATTCGAGACAACGTAATATCGCTTGGAACCAATATAAAAATCCTATGGGTACCTGGACACATTGGTATATGAGGGAATGAAGCTGCCGATTTGAATGCCAAACTAATTGCATCCGACTTAAACGTTGAAATATCCTCACATCGTCCCAGCAAACACGATTTGAAGAAACTTATACATAAATACTGGGTACAAAAAAAGAAGCAAGTATGGGCCGAATACCTTCATCATTACTCCGCTATCAATATAAATGCAACACCTATCTCGTACCCGACACACACCACAACCCTGATGAATATAGATGCTTCCTGCGACTTCGACTTGGACACACCCGACTAACTCACAGATACCTACTTAATAAGGAATCTCCCCCGACTTGCCATCTTTGCCAAATAAACTCAGCACTTACAATTAAACACTTAACTACAGAATGCAGTAAAATAAATATTATATGCAAAAGATTTTTCAATGTCAATAATTTGTTAAATTTGCTCTCAGTTCCTTCTGAACTGAATATAAAAAATGTATATCAAAGATTACAAAAGCTGGAACTAGAAAATCAAATATGAATGTACTTATATATATGTAACTTTGGGGCGGTCGGTGATGTTCTAATCAAGAGTTGTATCTTGCTTCGAATACCACTGGCCGCCCCGGAATTCTCTTATCTATCTATAGTTTTTTTCTACATATTTTATACTTCATCACAGCAGAAAGCCCTGTCGCTAACGCTGTTTTTTTTCTAAATTATTAATTTGTTCATTTTATGTTAAATTAATAAAATAATAATAATAATAATAATAATTTCAAAAGCAATGACCGAAAATATTGAAGACAAAAACATTGTTTCTATAATATATAATATACTACTATTGCGCAGACGTGCAGAATATTCTTTTCACAAGGATGGGTTATTTTGGTTTTTGCACTGGCGAACACTGTACGATTTCAAAAAATATATGTAGTATATACATATATAATCTATCTATATATATAAAACTAGCTTTTACCCGCGACTTCGTCCGCATAATTTTTTGTGTTTTCTCCCGTCTGTAAGTCCCCCTGCAACAATGTCCCACTATCGTGTTCCGGTCCTCAACTTCACATCAAAATTTGTTCAAAAACAACCTAAGCACATAATGGATTGCTCCGAATGTTACCTTCCTACCCTATAAGTTAAGTAGTGTGATGGAATGTCGCTTAGTTTCGATCCAAGTAAAACTGTTAAATAAAGACAGTTGCATCAAAATTTTATCATAAATTCCCTAAGTTATGGCGCCTACCTACCCTCTAAGTTAAAAAAGTGATTAAATACTAACTTGAAGTCTTAGTAACACTCAGTTAAAAACAAAACATCAAAATCATTTCAGTAGCTATGGCGTCATGCGCTTCTTGACACGATCACGCTAGATTTCCGCGGGAATGATGTATTTTCCCTCCGTAAAAAGTAGCCTGTGTCCGTGCCTAGGATTCTATCTTTAAATTAACCAATTCTTATAAAAATCCGTTCAGACGTTAAGGCGTGAATGAGGTAAACTTTTAAAACAAACGATTAAAAATCACTAACTTAATTAGTTTTCTGCCTACTGCCTACGCCTTAAGTACGATAGCATGAATATTAATAGCCGATAACCTTTTCTAGGTTACTATCTATCACCTAATTAAATTTCATCAAAATCCGTTCAGCCGTTTAGGCATGATAGAGGCATGATAGAGCCAGCAAAAACCATACAAAAATCACCAACTCAATTCAGTTTTCTGCCTACTTTCTACCCCCTAAATACGATGACGTGATCATTTTGATCTTATATCCGTTTTTAGGTAACCATCTATTACCTTACTAAATTTCATCAAAATCCGTTCAGCCGTTTAGACGTGGAAGAGCAAAAGTCCCAACAAAAACGACTAAAAATCACTAACTCCATTTAGTTATCTGCCTACTGCCTACCCCCTAAGAACGATGGCGTAATTATTTATAGCCTATGACCATTTCTAGGTTATCATCTATCACCATACCAAATTTCAACAAAATCCGTTCAGCCGCTTAGGCGTGAAAGAGTAACAGACAGAAAGACAGACAGAGTTACTTTCGCATTTATAATATTAGTATGGAAGTATGGATTTTTGAAATTATTGTTTTAATTTTTTAATTTTTATAAAAAAACTGTCAATTGAATTTTTTTTCAAAATTTTATCAGATGTGAAAGACATCATTTCACATTGTACAAAATTGTTTTGAATATAATACTATCTTCCCTTCACTGTATATTTTCGCACCAAATTTTTTTTTTAGTTTTTTAATTTAAAAAAAAATAACCTAACTTTAAAATTTTTTTAAATTTATACCAAATCTGCATAACATCACATTGCAGAAAATAAAATTTATTTGAAGTCAAAAGCATTATCCCTTCTTGAGATATTTGCGACGAACTAAAATTTTCACTGAAACTGCAATAGTAAAAAAAAACCGTTCACAAATTTTTTATGAAAGCCCTTTCTGCATCTTTCGAAGTTATACCTTGTTGAACAAAATTCAATGTGAGTCTATATCGTTACCTGTTCTTGAGATACCGTGGACGAAAAAGGGTATCTCGAACGTACGAACACACACACACACAGACATCGCTCTACAAATGACGGATCTAGATTCTAGGGACATTGAAACGCACAGATTTTCAATTTGACAAATCGGACCGATTACAATAACTCCATATGGGAAGGTTAAAATTATTTTGTTAAAAGGTGATGTGTAATGCAAAATCTTCAATAACTGCCAAATTCAATGGAAAGTTATCAGTGTGGGTCGCATCGAACTTTTTTTTTATTTGTTTTATATTTTTTCCTACCGATGCCTTTTTATAAACAAAAATATCTTTGGTTTCATCATTATTAATCTTATAAGAAATGATCCATACTCGAGACTCGACGGATGCGGTTACAAAAAAAAAATTAAAACACTAAAAGACTAAGAGTGGATATTTGTAGCTTAAAAATGCAAAAAAAAAATAAAAAATAGAAAAAATAGAAAAAAAAAAACAGTAATTTAAATAACTATTTTGTTGCTATAATTGGATACAAAATATCAAAAAAAAATTGTTTGTCGTTTCCTTACCAAAACTTTGGTTCAGGCCATGCATTTTCATAAAAAAAAAAAAAAATGTTGCCAGCGATGGGAATCGAAGATCTTACCAGGACACCACGAACTCTACTGATTTAGGAGTGCGCAAATTCCTAAATATTCTTTGTTTAACATATTTTCCATATTTTTTATATTTTTTTTTTGCGCCCTAAACCTTCTACCCTAATTCCTCTTTAATTTAAAAAAAAATTAAGAAAATCGGTCAACCGCTTTGGCTGGTTAGTGAACTAACACAAAAAAACAGACTTTCTTTTATATATGTACATATGTATGTACATATATAGAATATAGATTTTATTTTTTGTTTCACGAGTTACCGATTAAAAATTCTCTGAATGTCTATATGTGACATTCTTATCAATATTTTAAACCATTTCTTTGCTTATCTTGTTCATTAGTTCATATTCCATATTTGTATGATGTGTATACCGATGAAACTTTAAAATGGTTCTAAAATTGCTTATTATTTTATAGCATTCTTAATCTAATTTTTTTTATTCTGATTAAAAGTTAAGCGGAAATCTGGAAATATTTTAAGCTATTGTTTTTGCTTACACCATGTTTGTTGTTTTCTAATGAATTAGATTTCATTATGCGGTAAGGAGAAATGTAAACATTTTTAATCTAATGCTTACGAAGACTAAAAGGGTTATGCGCTAATTATGTAAGAGAGAAGTTCTCAAGGTTGTGATAGCGCAGTTTAACGTTTTAAGTATTTAAGAGTACCTTTATGAAAATTTTAAGTAATAATGAGTCAGTCTCTTGGGGTTATTATCGGTACTTAATATTTACACGGTTCTAAGAATCTTAATTTGTTCTTTTTTCCAAGCAGTAGAGGTGGTATAAAAAACAAAGTTTTTTTATTCCAATGATAGATATTTTCAATGACATATATGTATATTTCAATGATAGCTATAACCAACTTGTCGAAAAAATTCCAATGATTGGTTTCAATGATGAAAACCAATGATAGCTATAACTGGCCCTTAATATGTTTTCTCAAAGTAGCTATGTCAGCGAACATTGCTTCCTCTGGTGATATTCCAATGGTTGAATGGTATCTATTATTATAGTTGCTAACGGCTTTATGCAATTTTCAGATCATTGTAAGGTCTAAATCTCTCATGGTTACTAATTTTTCCTGCAGTGTTGAATGGAATCTTTCTACATCACTGTTACCTGTTTGTGTGTTAGGTTTTGTTAGGTGAAGGTTCATTTCATGCGTGTTAAAAAAAGATTTGTACTCACTAACTTTGTAATTATTAAGTTGCAGAATTTTATTTAGTTAGCAAATCTATACTAATATATAAAGCTAAAGAGTTTGTTTGTTTAAACGCCCTATCTCAGGAACTACTGGTTCGATTTGAAACATTCTTTTTGCGTTGGATAGTCCATTTGCCGAAGCAGGTTTTAAGTTATATAAAATGACTCTATGACCAAAAGGAGCGATCAGTGAAAAATGTTGCAAAAACGGGAAAAATTAAACGGTTCAAGTAACCAAAAAAATATGTACGAAAGAATTGATCTCTCTTAAAATGTCTGCCATAGTATCTAAAGTCTATCTTTTAAAATAAACTTTTACCTTTTTTAAGGCAATGAAAAGAGTTATTCCAACATAAAATAATATTAATTCATCCCTGTTTCAAACTTTATCCAGATCCGTTAAGTCATTCTGGCGGGATTGGAAAAATTGAAAAAAAAAAATCTATCCAACGGGAACCATCTATTTTACGGGATAAAAAGTAGCCTATGTGCTATAAATTTTCCTTTAAAGTTACTTTTAATAGGAAACGGGGAAGTACTCATGTTGAAAATAAAATTGAAATTGATCGCGATTTAGAAGAAAGAGTTATTATGTAGGATTTAAGGATTTAATATCGAAAGTGTAGATATCGTCGAAATAGAAAATATAGATATTATCAATGGATGTGTCAAAGGGCAATATTGGCGTGAAGAAATAGTAGCGTTGATCAGTCAGGAACGAACAAGGCCATTGACTTCAAATAAATCTTATTGTGTACAATGTTATGTGGTCAAGATTTGCAAAATGTTTCTTGACTTGAATATCTCAAGTGTGGTTAATCTTTTTAACTTAAAATTTATATTATTTTTATTTTATAAAAACTAAAATTTACCGAAAACAACAAGCAATGTTATTGACTTCAAATGTATTTTGTTTTCATTATAATGCATTTGCCAATACCTAAATAATAAAATGTTGACTAATGAAAATTGACATTTTTTACAATAAATAAAAGCTACAAAAAGATCTGACAAAAATTTTGTTGTTAATTAAATTGTTATCAATCAACATCACAAGTAAATCGACTGCAGAAACGCCAAGTTTTCAAATTATGAACAGTGGGGAGTTATCAGTGTGGGTCGCACCCAGCCTCTTTTTAAAAACGTAATCTTAATTGCGATCATAATAACCGAAATTGAAGCGGACGAAGTCGCCGGTAACAGCTAGTAAAGAATAAAAAGAATGCCTGAGACCTGGTACTACAATATTATTACGTGGTATGAATGTTCATTGAGAATATAATTTGAACATTCTTTATACGTTAGTGAGTATGGGTACAAGTCAACGGCCAAGTCACACATTAACTATAAGGAATAAAGAAATCGCAGTAAGGAACCCTAGATTTGGCAGGACTTCTAGATTTCTTTACTTTTTAGAGATAAACAAGCATGTTTTTATGGGATTTCACTCCTTTTTGTAGAACGTGGGCTTATTAATTTTTTTTATTAGATTTTATTTTTTCAACTGTTGCTTGGCTATCAACCGACAAAAAACTTTTTGTTAGTTTGCTTGAGCTCTTGTGTTTTCTAATCAGGGTCAACAGGTGGGTACTACAGATCTTCGATTATGCTAGTTTTAATAGTTTTCCCTTTATGTTACCATTAAACCCTAACTTTGTACCAAATTTTAGCTCTCTGAGTTTATGGGAAGTACTACATACAAAAATACAAAAGTAAAATACATATAATTTTTTTTTGTTGAGAAAAAGAAGTTCTATTATCCGGAATTTTCGATTATCCGTAATGGGCCCGTTCCCGACCACCCCGGTTAATCGAGTTTCAACTTCTATTTTTATGATCATGAGTGAGTGAGTGTCATAAATGCGAAACTTTGCTTTCGCTAAACTTCGGAAATAAATGCCCTACAGACTTAAAATTTTGAATTTTAAGTATTTGATTATAGCTTACTGGATGACGAAAATTTCTGCGTTTTAGTCTTAACCAGAGGTTTTTAAATAGGGACCTGAAAATGCAGCGAAAAGGTTCCAGTAAAGGATGGTACGGCAGTGTTTTCTTCGCACTCGACTTGGTGGGGGCACTGCATGCCGTGCCCCAGATATGTAAAATTCCGTTCACTCTATTAGGAATATTTCACAAATTTCGTATTTTTTTTATTGGTTTCCTTTCGAATTTCGTCTCTAAGCATGACCTACAGTTATTTATTTCATTAAATATATTTGGAAAATATTTAAAATATGTTTTTTAAACTATGATACGTTTCGATTATTCCACTATGCATACTTTTTTTGTGTGGAACAACGGTATTGGTTTATGAAGTTCGTTTATTATTTTAATTTCTTAAGCCCCAATAGTTGCTTTCATAAATCTTATTTTTCTATCCTCACTAAATAATTATATTAACCATTGTTGGATTATATTGAATATGGAATTCAACATATAAGTTCTGTATAAATTTCTGTTAAACCTAGTTTTATGAAATGTCTTAGTAAATCTATCCAGTATTCCTTATCCTTTGGTCATATCAACGTGAATGATCCGTCTTCTATTTTAAACTTCTATTCACTGGTCTACACCGTTTTCTATATTAATTGGGTTTTGTATTTGTTAAGTATTGTTTACTCACTGGTCTAAAAAATGTTGTTATTGTTAGTGTACTATTGCGATATCGGATACATTATCAATTGACAGCTTTATAGAATTGTTTTCTAAATAACATATGTATCTTCTGGTATCCTAGACAAAAAATCTGCAACATTATTCTTTTTGCCTATAGTTATTCTATTTCGAATTGGTATTCTTGTAATTTAAGTAACCATCTCTGGTTTCTCTGGCTAAATTCTTTACCATTATACTTTTTATTTAAATATTTTACTGGCTGGTGCTCTGTTATAATGCTAAACTCCCCCCTCCACCCCATAAATACGTAACAGACTATTTCTAAACACTCTTTGTCTGTTGTCTTAGACCTACAGTGTCAGTAATTGTCATTCTTGCGTCCATTAGACATAGAGATTCGAAAATCAAAGATTGCTATTCACAACTCTGGTTGACAGATTGCTTGATCAGCTTCTGTTAAAAAGTTATTATTAGACACCACAAATGAGTGCATATTCGCACTTAAGATACCACTAAATGATGCATGTCCATTTATAGCAAGAGTGGTTATAAGGAAACTGGACAAAGATACCATAAGGTAGTACGAGCAAGGGGTGAAGAAATCGAAAGAAGTCCAGAGCTTAGATGACGTTTTACAATTCCTGGAGCAGCAGTATCAAATACTTGAGGCAATAAAAGGAAAAGCGAGTGGAAGCAAAAATACTCACAAGAATAACCAAAAATAACACACATTTTTTACAGACCAGATAAAATATTTGTATTGCCAAATGTCTGGCCACCCCACAAAAATTTGTCAAATATTTTTACAACTGAAAGTGGTGGAACGACGAATTTGGACTCGGAAATCAAAACTATGCTATGGGTGTTTAGACCACACAATCAACACAAAATGCACAAACGAAACAGAAAGATGCCAAATTTGTAATCGTAACCACAATACGATTATCTTAATATATAAAAATTCAATGTCCGTGTGTATGTCTTGAATGAACTCAAAAGCAACTCAACTATTCATGAAAGTTGGCATACATATATATGTAATTTGGTCCAACTTAGATGATAGGATAGTTATTATTTAAATTAACGGTCCCAATAATTAATAATAAACTGATCAACAACGTTGATTGTTGTTATTGATTGTAGTTTCCATAAGTCTAGAACAGATGGCGCCTTAAGCGAATTTCTTTACAGAGTAGCTTACATCTCAATTTATTATTTGACAGTCACAATTATCTGTTAGCTCCAAATGATTTTAAAAGATGGCGATATGTAATGGATTGAGTAAGTATTCAATAGATGGCGCTATGGTACGTTTCATGTAAGCTACAATATAATAGCACAGCTAAAGTACAAGTTAAATTTATTTTGAAGTAAGCTAAATACCCACTCACACAAGAAGGAAAAAGAGTTGATGGTAGACCAAGAAGCACATGGAGGAGAACAGTTGAGGAGGAATCTGCGAGATTGGGAAAGAGCTGGAGGTAGCTGAAATACATTGCTGGAAACCGCACACGATGGAGAGTATAAGTAGTTGAGACCCTATGTCCCGCTAGGGAACACCAACGGACTTCGTAGGTCTGAGGACCTAAATAGTATCTAAGTAAATACAGTGAAATTCAATTGTTCGTACTTTTTCAATTTTTGGTGCTGGTACACAATTTGCATTCAGCGACGCACGTCTGTCAATTTTTTTCAATAAATATTTTTAAACAGGGTACTGTTCCCCTTAAATAGTTTACTACAATACAATTTAACAAAAATCTTAGCCACAAAGGACTTTGCCGCAGACAAAAAAGGAGAACAACTAACAGAGCTTCATTGGCCATTTTTCTGGCAACTGTACAAATACAAGTGAAATCAAAAACCGGTAAATTCGTGCTAATGCGAGCATTAATAGACCTAGGATTCCAAAAGACGATGATATCTGCAGAAGCCGCACAAATATTAGCCATTTATCGCACTAAAGACAGAACAGAATTTCAAGGAATTGGAAATACTACAGTGGAATATCTAAGAGAAAAGTTTTGTTAGAACCTAAGCCACGTTTTTTGAGTTCACATGTAAGCAAAATTGTTCCCAACATTGGCTAAGGCTCAACCAAGCAGAAGCTTTGATTTCAATTTTAACTACTGGAGTAATTGTATGCTCGCAAATCCACTACTCAACAAATCGGATAGAATAGACCTGGTAATAGGTGGTGATTTATACGGCAAGATACTGGAAGATAAAATAGTGAAAACTGATGACGTATTGGGACAATCCACCAAATTTGGCTGGATATTATAATTGAAAATGATAAACCATTTAATAAAAAACTAATAACTGACGTTACAAATCTGGATCAGTTTTGGGAAATTGAAGAAGTATCGCAGAATGATTCCAATTTAAATACTGAAGACCAAATATGCCTGGAAGTTTACGCAAATATTTAATAAAAAAGTGGACATCGATGGAAGGTATATAGTGGCTCTCCCGCTCAAAGAAAACAAAGAACTTATAGACTCTAGACTGCAAAAAGATATTTTTGATATCATATTAACCGTAGATATTGAAAAGATGTACCGGCATATCAAAAAAGGGTAGACAACGAAAACACATCTTTAAAGTAGTATCGACTTACTACTGTAACTTATGGAATGGCAGCTGCGTCATTCTTGGCTGTACAGACCTTTTTGGACATAGCCAACAATTGCAGTAAAATAAACGATGATACTGCAAAAATAATCCGAGAAGACTTAAAAAGTATGGTTTTCATTTAAAAAAAATGGTTAGCAAATGATTTAAAAATAGCTAACAGCATTCTTAATTGTGGCAACAATCAACTGATTAAAATTAAATATAACGACTCTATATAAATAAATATAAATATAAAGACTCTAGGACTAAATTGAGAAACACAAGACGAATTTAAATTCTATTTAAATTTATCGGCTGAAGATAAAATTACGAAACGAATTGTATTATCAAATCTTGCCCGAATATTTGATCTATTGGGTTGGCATTCACCAGTCACAGTAGTTGGAACGCTTTTTATGCAGAAATTATGGATTCATGAAATTTCATGGGATAGTGAACTTGAAGATCGAATGGAATAGTTTCATAGAATTCATATCTAGTCTTAATGAAATCTAAATTCATCGATAGCTGCAATCATCTATTGGGACGAAAACTGAGCTTCACGGCTTGGCTGATGCGTCCAAAAAAGCATACGCATCAACTCATCAACTACACTGATAAGTGGGAAGAGCGAAATTAGAACTCTGTACGGGCCAACTATTAGCAACACTTTTGCACAGAATTATAAATTATAAAGGTCATAAATAGAAGTTATGAAGCACATGCTTGGAGTGATTCAACAATAACTCACTGAGTGTGAATGCATTTTTAAACTTTTCTCCAGTAGGTACACGAAGTAGAATACGCTTGGAAACAGAAATAAAATGTTTACAACAAAAGAAATTCATTAATCCAAACAATAGAATTATCAATTTAAATCCGTTCTTGGATAAAGATGATATTCTAAGAGTAGGCGGCAGGTTACATTTATCTAACTTACAATACAATCAGAAACATCCAGTCATTTTAAACAAATCAAATATAACTACAGCAATAATTGAAGGTACACATCAAGCAACATTACACGGATCCATTCGCGTTATGGAAACCATAATAAGTCGAAGGTACTGGATCGTTGGATTATAAAATGCTGTAAAAAATGCATCACACTATGTGTGCCAGGGCAGATAATGGGAAATTTGCCAGTATATTGAGTTACTATATCACATCCATTTGAACATACTAGAATTTTCACTATCCAATATATATTTCTGTTTTGACTAAACTAAAAGTCCAGATTAATATTTTGTTTTGACTAAACTAAAAGTCCTTGTTTTTTCTCCAAAATTGTATGTACAAAAAGATTTTAAACTTAGAATATTTCTTAACAATGTAATTTATTTATCTTTGTTTTGACTAAACTAAAAGTCACAGTCTGTTTATGAATCTTAAACTCAATTTAAATATATCTATATAACAATAACTTATTAATGATTTATTAAATTGGCACAATATTGTTAAACCAAACTCTCTTGTAATATTTTAAAATTTTTATTTTTATAATAATTTTTTTTTTTACGGCAGACGGCATAAATCTGCCATGCTTTGTACACCTATAACGGAGCTAATGTGTAGTCTACCTATCGAGATGAGTTGCTTCGAGCTTTTAGCATCAAGCTTTGGCCAAATTGATTTTGTTGCCAGACAATTGAGTGAAGCAGACCACCTGTGATTCACCTTCTCAATGGTATCTTGCGTTAGCATGAGTTTACATGTAGCTAGTGGTATACCGATATTAAATTTGTTGTCTAATAACGGGTGATTTTTTAGCTGGTTTGGTTTTGGCAACACTGGTTTTGACAGCTGACGGGTGTTTAGTACCTTGTGTCACTGTCAAACAGCTTCAGTTTGGTTTGCAATTTAACCATGGATCGTCTTACAAATGAACATGAACATGAATATTGAATTTTACTATCAAAATTCGTGCTCGGTTCGAAATGTTCATCGCGCGCTGCTTATCGAAAAATTGTGTTCAGCGATGAGGCTCATTTTTGGTTGAATGGGTACGTAAATAAGCAAAATTGCCGCATTTGGAGTGAAGATCAGCCAGAAGCATTGCAACAGCTACCAATGCATCCTGAAAAAGCCATTGTTTCGTGCGGTTTATGGGCCGGCGGCATTATTGGGCCATATTTCTTCAAAGATGATGCGAATCGCAGCGTTACTGTCAATGGCGAACGCTACCGGGCGATGATAACAAACTTTTTTTTGCCCGAAATGGAAGTTCTTGACTTGCATGATATGTGGTTTCAACAAGACGGTGCCACATGACACACAGCACACGAAACAATGGCGCAATTGCGAGGCGAGTTTGGTGAACAGTTCATTTCACGTTTCGGGCCGGTCAATTGGCCGCCTAGATCGTGCGATTTGACACCATTAGACTATTTTTTGTGGGTGTATGTCAAGGCTAATGTCTAAATTAAACAAATTATTTTCTATTTGTCTTTGTAAAAAAATATATTTATTAGCAGGCAGTGACTCTGCCTGGTTCAAAATCTCTTAAGAACTAACTTATAATTTGTATTCTTAAACTAAAGATACCTATCCCCAGTGCATGCGTCGTTGATGTTATTGGACTGTTCCCACAGGTAGCTTCATTTTACATCCGCTGTACGTGATGGAATGCGGATTGCTCTAATTTCTGTTGCTTGTAGCCAGACGTTACGTCAGCAGAATTTGGCTGGGAGTGTGGGAATTCTCAAACATAATTCTCCACACAATATTTCACCTTAACTCCTCCGCCCTTTAGAATCGAACGTCCTCGTTCGATCGTATAGATTTTATATGTTGATTTAGGTCTTCTACCCCTAATGTACGAATTGTTGGGATAGGTTCAGACTTACTGCTATCAGACGTATTTGATCTCTCAATTATCTCTTCCAGGGATAATTTACGGATGGTAGCTTCCTTTTTACGAATGTTACATGTTATTATTTCCGCTTTCCAAAGAATTAATAAGAAGATTGCTATAGTTGCGGCAAGCATAAATACCATGATCGTAGATTTCCTTTCGCCGGAAGTTTTTAGCTCATCGATATATTTTGTGTTGTTTGCTTCAATCTCCTTAAACATTTCTAGAGAGAGCAATTCTTCGACTTGCGGTTTAATGGCTGATGGCTGCAACACTGCTGGAAGTGGTTAATGTTCTATGACCTCTGTTTCTTGAAAAGTGTATTGCTGGGCTTTGACGGTGGCGTTGTGGAACTGAATTAGATACGTTCCATTGAGGAGGACTTCATTTTCGTCGATGTCGACCTTATCGCAGTATTGATTTAATAGGACCAATCCGGGGGCTAATTCTTCTACAGCGGGAATATGTTGATTGTTGATTTCTATGCACTCATGGGGTTTGCTGGACAATAGGCTGTTAATACATTTATCTTGACTTATATCTATAACATCATTTTGCTTACATATTGTGAAGGAATTTAAAGTTTTACATTTTCTAATTACTCCAAATAAATTTGTTTTACATTTTATTAATTCGTTAAAATTTGTTTTTATAATAGTTTTTCCCCTTTTAATGGGTTTTATTAATATTTTATTACACAATTCTTTTTCTGCGCTCAGCAAGCTCAAAATATAAATTATTGATTCATTATTTGAGGCTATTTTGACCTCTGAAAATTCAATTGCCTCAATTATATTATCGTAGGGCAAGGGCATATTGTCTTTATTGAATATTTCTTTTATTAAATTAATTTCCAGATTAGATAAAATGTAAGTGTTTATTACGCCGCCGGATTCGCCCATTGCATAGCGTATTCTATATTAGTTAATTCTTCCTTTAATGATTCTAATTTAAATTTTAATTCTACCATATATTCTAAGTTTAAATTTTTATTTGATTTCATTTCTTGAATAACATTATTAGTAACATTGCTGATATCGTTTATTCTTGTGTTAACTAAATTATTTATAATTCTTTGTTTATTATTGTTTTCTAGTACATTGTTAATTTTGTCTCTCATAATTTTGAAATCATGTCGGTCCGGAGTTCCCGCGATCCATTTCCAGGAAGAGCCCAGAAAGTCTAATGATCTTTTCGCTCTTACTTAAGGAACGAGTCTGTCTAAGTGTATCTGAATTTGGTTTAAGTCATTCGAAAGGATAGGGAGTATGGAATTAGGCTGGGGTTTAATTCGTGACATCATGATACTAAATTCGTTAAGCGCCTATCGATATTCCTTTATGTCGATTACATGGATTAATTTAAACGTACCAGCCTGTATTTTGGCAGTTCCGGTGTCGATTGCAATCAATTGCGTATTTGAATAATCAAGCACCTTAATATTGGCGAGAGTTTGTGTGATGAAGAGCCTAAAATGAATTTAATTTTTTATTAGAGACTTATGGACCACTTTACCAGACATTTTGGTAATAGTTGAAGTTCTGTTTTCTGAAACCACTTCTTTCCTATATCTCGGGGAAAGCATTTTAACTAGACGTTTATTTATTTTTACAAAAATAACGTCTCCTGTAGAGTAAGTTTTTGGGGGACTCCTGTTTTTGTTATGGTAATTCAAATCTGCAAATTGTTTATCCTGAATTTTTTTTGCATTTTCTCTTCTAAGTGCTTCAAGCTGTTCCGGATTATTCAACAAGTCTTTACCAAAGAACAAGTCTATTGGTTTCTTTTTGATTGTTGAGTGTATGGACCTGTTGTATTCGTAAACTGCCATGTCTAATAATTCAGGGAAACTACTATGGAGTTTTTTTGACTTCAGGCAACGCAGTAGCTCGGATAATGTGGAATGAAACCTTTCCACTTGTCCGTTGGCTGAGCTGGTATATGGGGGAACTTTAAATGATTTAATTTTAAAAAGGTTTTCAAGCACGAAAGTGATGGAGCTTGAACTTAAGGATTTTTCATTGTCCACTACAATGATTTCGGGAACACCAAATGCAAGTATGAGTTCCCTCAGAGGTTGCTTTATGTCTTCGCTTGCTCTAGACTTCAGAATTTTTGTAAGGGCATACTTTGAAAACTTATCTATTGCTGTTAAAATTGTTTTACCGTCTGTAAAGTATAAATCAACGTGTAAAATCTGACCTGGGAATTTGGGTAAAGGTGTTGGTTGTATTTCGGGTTTAGAGGGATTACGGTCGTATTTGTTTTCGATGCAAATAGTACAAGCTTTAGTTATTTTCCTAATTTTTCCTATCATACCTGGAAAGTAATATTCCTTTAAGATCTGAGTTCTGTTTTCTTTTGCGTCTCTATGTGCGCGTTGATGTGTTTCAATTATCATGTTTTCCTGATCTGACTCTTCAGTAATATCCTGGACTTGTATTTGAGTGAACCTAATTTTGAAGTTTAAAAAGTGTAAAGAATATATTAATTATAGAGGGATTCAATACTTTTTTAAGGATCTGCTTTAGGTTTTCTTCAGTGTATTCTGGCTCTATTATAGTATGCCTATGATAAGTAGGAAACACTATTTGAAAGTTCTTGGAAGAGGTTGGACCTTCTTGCAAAAGGATTTGATTTTTGAAAACATTTATAGGTGTTTTCACGTTCGGTATCAAATTTTGTGATGAGCTTTCATCGCTAAGCGTCGTGGTTGTGAGAGAGTTTAGTTGAGAGTTTATTTGGGGAGAACGTGACAGTGCATCAGCCACGATGTTAGTTTTGCCTGGCTTGTAATGTATTTCGTGACTATATTCCTCAAGGATTGCTTTCCATCGTTTCATCTTACTGTTGTTATTTTTGCTGCTGAGAGCATACGTAAGAGGTTGATGGTCGGTATAAATTTTTATATGCGCAGACCCGTAAAGGTAGTTACGTAAGGAGTTCAGAGCCCATATAATGGCTAACATCTCCTTTTCATTTGCTGCGTACCTTTCTTCTGTCGGTCCTAGTGTGAGAGAAATAAATGTGATTGGTTTACCATCTTGAGACAAGACAGCACCAAGGGCATAATTAGAGGCGTCTGTAGTTAATTCGAAGGTTTTGTTCAAATTTGGGTAAGAGAGAAGTACATCTTTGGAAGTAAGGACTTTTTTAATTTTTTCAAAAGCATCTACATCGAGAGCCCTTTGAAAGATGGACGGTGCGTTTTTTAGTCCGAATGGGAGTCTAGTAAATTCAAATTTGCCGTTATTTACGGAAAAAGCCGTCTTTTGGTAGTATTGATTGAAAGCCACTTTTTAGGTCAAGGACGCTAAAGAATCTGTTTTCACCTTAATGTGAAAGGACTTCGTTTATATTGGGAATGGGGTAACGATCAGATATAGTCACACTATTAAGTTTCCTATAATCGATCACCATCCTATATTGCTTATTCCCATTAGAGTCTGGTTTTTTGGGTACGATCCATACAGGAGAGTTATATGGAGACCTTGAGTCTGAATCTGTTTTTCGACCTCAGATTTCAATGCCATAGGAAAGGGATAATATTTGCTGTAATCGGAGTGTCAGTTGATGTACGGCTACGGATTTCTCCTATAACTTTTGTGGTATATGCTAGTTTCTCGTCAGGTTCGCAAAATAGATTCGGATAATCCTGTACGGCTGTATTAAGAAGGTTACGTTGCGTTTCTGTCATATGAGCTGTTTTGACGTCAATATTATTTATCATTGGAGAAGGTAATTGTTTAATTCTAACCTTAAGAGATTTTAAAATTGTCATGAAGTTGTTCTTTGTGTTAATGATGGCAGATAATTCCCTAAGACTATCGTTGCCAAGAATACCGAGAAATGTCTGCAAGGTGGGTAAAAGAAAGAATTTAAGGCTTATATCATTGATATTAAATAGGCTAATTAACATATGTTGTGTTATTTCGATGTTTCCTGCAATCGATTTAGCGATAAAGGACTTTTGATTTTGCTTAGGGTTTTGAACAATAGATGGTTGTATGTAATTTTTCGATGATCCGGTGTCTATCAGAAATTTGTATAATTCACCACTCTTCAACTTGCACTCGACATAAGGCAAGGAGGAGTCGTTTAACCTAAAAAATTAATGTCTATGTGTTCTAATTTTTCAGGGTTTCCAGTTTCTCTGGAAGTATTTGTTACATACTCTTGGAGTGTTTCATCTCCTGATTGGTCGCTTAAACTTAAGTTTTGGTAGTATTGATTGAACTCATCTTCGGAAGGATCGATATGGTAGTTAGGTTGATGTTTTGCCCTTTGGATGTTTTGAGGCGAGGTTGGTTTTGCTCTCCAAGAATTCCCGTTAAACTTTTGTTGGCTTTGATTTGGACCATTTCTACCATACGTGCTGGTTCTCTGTGTTACAGGCTCTTTTTTAATAGGAGGGTTTAAATTCCAACTTGTAGATTGAGATTGTGGATAGTTGTTTAAGGGACGGTAAGATTGGAATTCTCTATAAAGTTGAAAGGAATGATTTGGTTGTATGGGTGCCGTGCGAGAGTTGTTAGGGTATGTTTGTGGAGTAAAATTTTTCCTTATGGCTCCACGGTTATTTTGAACGTATTGGGATCTAAAGTGTTGATTCTCATATTTTTGGCACAAATGAAGAGCCGTGGGTAAATCCACAGGTTCCTTCATAGCCAGGAGGTCTGACAGGTTACCCCTAAGTCCCCTGATGAAGACATCCAAAGCCTTGTCGCGATACGTCTTAGTCAATAGTCTCATTGACTCTGAACAAATTTCCATACATGATATGTTATTAATTATCAATTTAAGGTGCGACGTAACCGACTGATAAAATTGTTGGATGGATTGGTTTCCTTGAACCAATCCCGACATTTGATACTCGAGTGTCGAGATATCTCTCTTATCAGCATAGCTCATGGCTAGACAACTCACAATACTTTTCCAGTCGAGAGGCGTATTGTTTATCTCGAGAGTTGCGTCCGCTTGACCGGTTATTTTATTACCGATAACGTTCAGTATACCGTAATACTTTGGGGTTCCCTTAGTATATTCGTAGAGTTTTAGCACTCTTTCTACACTTTTTTTCCAGGAGGAGAACTCAGAAGCCTCCCCTGAAAAATTTCGAAGACATCTCACGATGTCAGGAATTTTTTCCAAATCAGCTGTATCATTTTGATACTGTGGAAGTATTACTTGGTCTACTGCAGAGACACGTGGAGTGGGGTTTATAACGTTCTCTAATATCTGCTTTCCTTGTTGCTCGAGTACTCGGCTAACAATGGAAGCGACAAGCGTATCTAATTCGGGAGTCGATCTTACCTCCGTCACTAGTGGAGGATCAGTATTTGATGCACTAGAATGGAAAGAGCGGTTTGGGTCTTGACCGCTGGCGATACCATGAGTGGTATGAATGCTCTGCGTAAGAACCCTTTCTGCTCCCGTATAGGTGGGAAGGTTTTGGGGAGGGATACTTATTTGGGAAGTAGTGCGAACTGGAGGAACTTGAGATTCGTTGGGATTTTGGGAATCCCCGGCACCAGTTCTTGTTAAGACCATTTTATTTAAATTTTTATATATTTTTTATGTAATTTTCTGCAAACGTAACACTGAAAATGTGTGCGAATAGTATATTTATTCTCGTTTAGTATGCTCACTTTCTTACGTATTATTCTAAAAATTGAATAATTTTTCCTTTTTACAGAACAAAATTATTTATTTATTATTTTCCTTAAAGCTTAATAATTGTTCCCTCTTTTAAAACAAAAAAAAAAATTTTTAATAAAATATGTTGATCTCTCTCTCTTTTTTTTATTTATTCTTAAGATAAAAATCTTTTTTTTCTTTAGTATTACTTATTAAAATATATTGTAATAAATTCTTACATTAAAGTTATAATCAGCTTCATGATGAATTTTCCCTCAGGATCGTTGCTGTGTTTTTTCCTTTAGCACTAGTGCTCTCGTGTATTGTTAATTATTGTCTTTAACTTTTCACGATTCACCGTTTTAATATAAAAATGATGGATTAAATTTTAAATGCACCTGTTATAATATTATTTTCACTGTTTTGTTTCAAATTGTTTTAACTGTTCACAATTTGTCTTTTAATTGTTAATTTTAATTTTTAATTCACTTCACTTATTCTCCCCCAGGATTTTCTATTTGTCTTTTTAAAAAAATATATTTATTACCAGGCAGTGCCTCTGCATGCCAGTGCATGCGTCGTTGATGTTATTGGACTGTTCCCACAGGTAGCTTCATTTTACATCCGCTGTACGTGATGGAATGCGGATTGCTCTAATTTCTGTTGCTTGTAGCCAGACGTTACGTCAGCAGAATTTGGCTGGGAGTGTGGGAATTCTCAAACATAATTCTCCACACAATATTTCACCTTAACTTCTATAGGGACAAGCCCGCTTCGATTGACGCACTGGAAGCCAACATCCATGCATTCATTCGTGAGATACCGGCCGATATGTGTGAAAGAGTATGCCAAAATTGAACTCAGCGGATGGGCTACCTGAGACGCAGCCGCGGTCAACATTTGCATCAAATTATCTTTGAACATTAAATTGCAAGGTTCAAACTATCGATTCAAATAAATATTTCATTCACTTTTTCGAATTTTTTGTGTTTTTTTTTTTAAAGTTCTAAACCTCTTAAAAAATCACCCATTATATACGTAGGTAGAGTTGTTCCATTTTTTGCAAGTTCGTCTGCTTTGCAATTACCTGGAATGTCTCTGTGGACCGACACTCACATTAGGTGAATATACCACTAGAGATCATCTACAATTTTGGGCTACTTTTGAATAAGTAGAGACTAATTCTATGGATTTTATGGCAGAATGGCTATCCGTGAAGATGAGTATATCAGTTGACGATATCTCGTTTTCCTTGAGCCAAGATAGGACTTCTTTGATGGCAAGAAGTTCTGCCTGGAACACACTACAGTGTTTGGGTAACAGCAAGGAGAAACTTAAGTTTAGTCAAATTGAAATTTTTGACAAATCTGGACGTTTTATGGTTCCTAGAATCTAAATTCGTCATTTGTGATGTCTGTGTGTGTGTGTGTGTATATGTACGTTCGTACGTTATTGAATTCAAATAAATTTAATTGGGTGGATTGCAATGTGACACAGGTTTGGTGTAAAAAAAAAATGTTTGGCTCGCAGATATAAAATGATATCATCTTGAAAACATTTGTTTACTATGTGAAATGTAGTCTTTGACATCTGGTAAAAATTTTTGAAAAAATTGAATTGACAGTTTAAAAAAGTACAAACAATTCTACCTAAAGTTGGTAAAAAATGTTTTTTGACTTGAATATCACGAGAATGGGCAACGATATTGACTTCAAACTTATTTATGTTTACACAAAATACAATAATTAATATAGATATGTGTGCTACAATTTTGACAAATATCGAATTGGCAGCCTTTTTCCAAAAAAAAAAAAAACTAAATCAAAAATTTTCCAAAAAATCTCAAAAGTAGTTTCTTGAATGTGTCCAGAGTGGTAAATCATTTTAACTTCGAATTTATTTAATTTTTGCATAAAAGAATTGTTTAGTTATGGTACATTTTTGACAAATGTCGAAATGACAGTTTTTTACTAAAATAAAAAACTAAAACTGAAATTTACAGAAAAGTCTCATAAATTGTTTTTTATATTATCATCTGTGTTCAAATAGCGATTTTCTCAATCTTTGTATTGAAAAATACATAATTGTTTTTTTTAACTTTGTTTTTTCACCAGTTACAATAATAAATAAATGTTTGGAGAAAAACGCGTTTAAAGTTTTTCTTTTACATTATATTTATATGGAAACACGAAAACATATTTAGTTTTTTTATTTTGTTAGAATTTGAATAACTTTTAATTATTGTAGGAGGTGATTTTTAAAGGTCTAAAGAAATGAAAAATGCAAACAAAAAATGTTTTGATTTCTTAAAACTTGACAAACTTGTAGCTATAAAAACAAAAATTTTCAGGTAAAAGTTTTTTATAATTAATTAGTAATGTAGGAGGAACAAGAAAATCATACCAAGAACCCAGAAACAAAAAGTGTGTTGACCTGTGTTATTATCAGGAACGCCAAGTTTTCAAATTATTCACAATGGGAAGTTATCAGCACAAATAATCATATACAGATGTCTCACGCTTATGGAGAAGAATGACCTATGAAATGAAAAAAGCTTTATTTTTAAAAGCTTTAAATAAGATCTTTTCCTACAAAATCAAAGCTCTTTCTGAAATATTTTGTTTCTCTACTCTCTGCCACTCTTTTCTATTCTTTTTACCCCTTTCGTTTTTGTTCTTGGATTCGTTGCTTGCTTTTTTGTATACTCTACTCTTCCATCCCAGGTATATTTTTTTTGTGCTACGACCAAGGCAAGACATGTGATGGTTTTTTTTATTATGCTTTTGTTGTATTTGCGTCTATAATTTGTAAGGTCGTCTCAGATTTGAGACAAAATAAAAGGAGAAGCGATTGAATGTGTTGATTTACACACATTTATGTATAATACATGTACATATTGTGAATTGGTTGGTTTGACTTTGTATGTAGGCTAGGACAGATTTTTTATTCTGGAATGAATATTTGAAAGATTTTGGTTCCTTGGAATAAATTTTGTTAAAAGACTGAATAGGTATACATACATATATACGAATTTTATTTTCCTGTAAGTCGGTAAGTATATTTTTAAATAGAAAAATAATCAGTTAGGTACCTGCTTTAAATTTTTTTTATTTATTAATTTTGATTTATTTTTTGTTTATCCACAATTTTTTTTAAATATCTAGGTACCTAGTCATTACTATTTGTAGGTCAGTGGTTAGCTTGTTGTGGTTGAAAACGAATGATTGAAAATTTTTCTAATTTAAAAAAATTATAACTTTATTGAAAGGTGAGTTAAGTGACCAAAAAAATAGTTTGTGATTGGATATTTATTTGTCTTTGCCACAAAAAAAATTTTAATAAAAAAAATATTATGTTCGTCGTTTGAGTGGTAAGACTTTGTAAGCCATATTTGGGTTCGTATGCAACAAGGGTTTATAAAACTACCTACTCATTTTGTTTTGTAATCTCTTCTCGTGATCTGCATTATTGTTTTAGTTTATTTTGTTTTTGGTTAGAAAAATGGAGCCGCGTAATTTTTATGGAGGATAGTCATTGGTCAATCCCATTCCTCATATGAAATATGTATTTGTTTTATACCTTACCCTTATTGCATGCGAAGCCAAATTTGGCTTCTATTCTTATTATTTAAACATATTTTTTTTCTGATTTTTTAATAAAATATGTCTTAAAACATCCCAAAGAAGCTATTTTTAAAGTCTTAAGTTTTTTCTGTATAAACAATAATTCTTGCAGTAGAGGGTTAACAATACAAAAAAATAGTTACAAGTAGGTACCTCTGTACATATGCATATAAATACATGCAAACATATGTACATACATTTGTATGTAGGTATTTCATAAGTTATACATACATAAGTAGGTAGGGCCTTTGGGTAGGTTAACTTAAAAAAGTTGGTAGCGATCTTGCTACTTAAAATAAGTAGGTATACCTACATATACGTAAAAAATACGAATGCAGAAGTGGTCAGGTCAAAATATTCCTAGCCTTTTTGAATGAATAAAATGTAGACAATTTAAATGTTGATACACATACATAGGTTGGTACCGAAATGAAATATGATTAGCGCAAAAATGTCTTAGGTGATTTTAAGAGTTTTATTTTTTTATATTCATAAATTTTAAATAAATGTTCATTGATGGCAATTAATGCATAATTACTGGGGACTAATTTTAATACATGTGTTAGTGTATTTGAACAATTTTATAATCGGTTGGAATTCATTTGTTACATGTGTTACGATTTATTTGATTTAAGGAATTAAAACAAACGTACTTATGTACACATTATGTATTATGTTATTATGTAACTACAAACAAATTAAAGAAGATGAAGTATGAATTCATTAAGAACTTATTAAAATTGTATTTTAGATGTGTAATGGTTGTTTAAATATAATTTTACATCCAATAGTGAAAACGAATGATAAAAAAAACTAAATCACCCACAATAATGATGTATGTATCAATCAACAGTTTCCTTCAATGAAATAGTTTCCAGGGGACACGAACGTGGACGTGGCAGAAACTTTTTTTTTCACTACCTCAGCTCAACATGTGTTTTTATTAAAAGGACTTATTTTTCTTCGTGAGCAATTCATATATAACTTGCCCTGAGGCAACACTGCTTTCTGCAATCCAAATCATCAAATTCCAAAATCCTTCCCCACATTGACGTAGATAGATACCTACAAAATGCAATAGAAGTAGAATTATCCAGCCAAGCAGGCGCCTGTCAAAGAATGTATACAGGAATACAACAACAATATTCGCACAAGAAAAGGAGGAAAAAAGAATAGAAATAAACATATCTCGGAAAAGAAGTGAGTCAACAAAAATAACAATGAGAGAAAAAGGGATGTGTGATATTTTTTGTGGCACATTCTTATGAGACGGAGAAATTCATTGAAAAGCTTTACATTTTGTCAGTTTCTTCTTTTGGTCTCTCTTCATTTGAACTTTGAAAATTGTCGCTCTGAATTTTTTGATTTTTGTAGTTTTGTCAGCTGATATTTTGTCGGCTAATAAAATTTCTTAGGACATTTTTTTGTATGGGGATGAGACATCTGTATATGATTATTTGTGTTATCAGTGTGGGTCGCACCCAGCCTCTTTTTTAAAAGGGATTTGGCCCACTGGGGATACAGTTTAAAAACGCGCCTTTTATCTTACCTCTTAGTGGTGTGGAAAAAGCTAAATATAATTACATTTTTATAAATAAAAACAAGAATTTCAATAATAAACGAAGGTAACAGTGAACAAATTTTCTTTAAATGTTTGACATTTCATTATTCGAAGGGGTCAACTCTGAAAGAGCATGGAAAATGGCGAAAGCACTATCGGATAATCCCTTTTAAATAAATAACAAGTGGAAAATAAACATGTATTCTTACATATTAATGTAACAAAAAATAAAATTAACAATCATAACATAAAACAATATCACAAAAATACACGAAGTATCAATAAACCGACCACACGGTACGAAAATCTACGCAAATAATCATTTTCTCTGCAGAAAAGAGCTTATACTTTTATAACTAAATTTTAACGGATTTTCCGCACATTGCAATGTAAAATGTACAAACAAACACAAAGTAAACACTTTCTGCTTAAGAACTTTTTTAAAAGCTTTTAAAAGAAAAGCTCGTGAACAGAAACCATATTAAGAACGCCGATACAAGTAAGGCAACACTGCATATCATAAATAATATAACATGAGGGTTGAAATGCGATAGACAATACTCCACACTCAGATCAGATGTGTGGCAGAAAGGTCGTGTGGGGATTAAATGAGAAATTCATAGGCGGATAATACAAATTTTGTTTCGACTTTTTTCAAGTCAGTATAGATTGAAAATAGGGCGTGCTACTGCTTCAGAAAAAGCTCTCCCATAAGGCCTGTACTGACAATTTATAGGAGACAGAGTATATAAGGTTAGTACTTAATAAATAATAATTGAAAAAGGACTCACCTCTATCGTTTATGTCTGTACTTCCCCACACGGTATGGTGTGCGTTGACGTCACTATTAATAACTAGGCTGATTTTCTGCCTGTTTGCTTCCACGATCATGCTCTCTAGGGTATGTCCCGGGAGAGGGCCAAGATATTCGCCAACGCTGACGCCAACCACAGTGTTCGTTTGCCTGTTTCCAGTCTCGCGATGGTGATATCTCGATCGCTGAAATTAGGGAGTAAAAATACATTTAGACTACTTTTAACTAGTATGCAAGATCTGGGTTCACCTTTCTCTTTTGCATACAGCAAGTAGTGGTTTGGAGTTCTTAATCCTCGCACTATGGATTTTACGATCCAGGGTTTTTGGATCAGAGCAATATTTTCTTCGCTACTGGATAGACGAAGGAGTGGCGAGGCAGAAGCCTTTTTAGAGTGTTGGAGGTTAATCTGAAGATGCAGCTTCTTTGCTACAGTTCTCCCGACTAGCCTCTACTACGGTGATGTTGGAGTCCTCCAATTCTGAGGATCAGAAGATCTCCTTCTATGAAGTCTTCGGTCTCCATATCTGAAAGACCGTCGACGTTTTCTGAGGTCTCAGCTGCTGTCGAGGAAAACCTGGGTGCATTATCCTTTTCCAGTGATGGAAAAGTGATTGATGCACCAGGGTCTTTTGCAGGAGTGACCTCTTTTGCTGGAGGAGGAGCATTTTCCTCCGCCTCATCTTTTTTGTACACTTTAAGAGTGATGGTCTCGAAGCCAAACCTTATCACCCTTTTGGATTGCGCCAGAGGAGCGAGGGACTCTTTATTGATGACTATAATAGCACCTCTATAGAGCCTCTTTTTCTCCTCCAGTTTCGCAACTTTCCAGTTATGGGTGGGAAGGAATGGATTCGATAGCCGGATCATTTGGAGAATTACGTCCAAATTGGAGAGTTTGGCTGTAACCATGGTTCGAGCTCTTTGCCTGCATGCGATGTTCTCCTTTGCGACAACCTCGAGCTTTTTCCCCCGGCCACACTTCCCCCAACCGGCGAATTCAGACGTTAGTCAGATACTAGAATCAGAAAGGATTCAATGGCATTTTATTTCACCGGCAGCCCCTCACTTTGGAGGTATTTGGAAAGCTGGAGTAAATGCAGTGAAGCATCATCTAAGGCGATTAGTAGGAGATTCGAAATTATCCTTCGAAGAAATGTCAACTCTCTTAACCCAAATTGAAGGAGTTTTGAATTCCCGGCAACTCTGTGCATTCAATACAAACAATGTCATTTTCTAATAAATTGGAAGGCCTTTGATCGATTGTCCTGAATCAGTAAGTGATCTTACAATTAATTCCACGGACAAATGGAAGCTTATTCAAAAAATGAAGAGAGATTTTTGGAACCAATGGCGCTGCGCTGGAAAAACGAATATATACATACGCTTTAACAGAGGAGGAAGTGGAAAACACAACAGAATAATGTTTAAGGGAATGATGTAGTCATCATCAAAGACGAGAATACACCGACATCCAGATGGCCGTTATAGGTTCACACTAGAAATGATGGAAAAGTAGGAGTAGTGATTCTAAAAGTTAAAAACGGCACGTTGAAGCGGCCCATACACAAAATTCTTGTATGTCCTCAAGAGTCGAAAGAGTCAAAACATACTGAAATAAGTAAATCTAATCTTACAATGAAATTAGTAACAATGATTCCAAAAATGAGCAAAATGGCCATTATGTTAATGCTACTACTAATGATGACCGCTCTTCTTGAAGAAGCACCGCTGGCAATAGGATAGGGACTTATCTTACAAGACTTCAGCAAAATTCCGAAATATATGTATTTGGTCAATGTTAGAAAAATGGATGTTGTAAGATGAAATTCTAAATTAATCGTTTATAACAATGTATACTGGGAAGTTATCAGTGTGGGGTCACACCCAGCCTCTTTTTTTTGAATCAAATTATACGAAATCGAATGAAAAGAGCTGAATTAACATTGGTCAGTTAGAGATTTATATTTCGGGAATCGAAGAAGGTCATCCGAGTTTAAATAGCGATTGTAAGCCATGTCCTGATAAAATTCTGCCAATTGATGTTATTTATTCTGATATTGCTAAGGCTTTTGAAAGAGTTAGTCATACTATTTTAACTGAAAAATTAAAACTATTGTGTTTTCACGCAAATATGTTGAAATGGAAGGAATCCTATCTAAGGGGCCGTATACAGTTCGTTTGTATTGATTAAGTGCTGTCAAGTACAACTATGGTTACCTCGGGTGTCCCCCACGAAGCCATCTTGGTCCACTTGTTTTTCTGATAAATGTCAGATTTTTTCCTTTTGTCGGAAATTTTCAAAAATTCATTTTGATTACAAAATTGACACCTTTGTTCTTGAAAGAGTTTTGGAGAAAGAAGACCTTGGTGTATTTTTTGTATTCAAAACTAAACTTTATCAAGCACATAGAATATTATATTGTAGCTAAATCTAATTCCACGCTAGGGTTTATTAAACGTAATAATAAAGACTTCAAGGACCCTTTTGCCCTTTAATCTCTATATAATGCCTATGTTAGGTCAAACTTAAAATACTGTTGTGTGATTTGGAATCCTTACTACAATATTTATTCAAACAGAAAAGAAATGATCCAAAAAAAATGTACATGGTTTACAATCCAGAAATTAGGTTGGAATATCGAAATCCCGTCGTAACCAACTAGATGCAAACTTCTTGGAATTCAGTCACTTGAAAATAGAAGATAAATGAAATTTTTTTTTTATTGGGGGGTTTGATCTGGGGGGCCCGTCAGATTAGTAAAAAAAATCGATTACCTGACTTCCTCGAGCGCGTCAGATTAAGATAACATAGATTAATTAATAAAAAAGAAAAACACATTTCGCTTATCTGACAATTTGAGCCTAACCCAAGGGTGTGGGAGGGTAACAAAGTTGCGGAAAAAAACTGATGCGTGGACTTACTTGAGCGCGATAATTTTTTTTTTTATTTTAAAATAAATGATATCAGAATACATAATCTGACCATTTCCTCAAGCCGAAGGTACTTAAAATCGCAATTTAAAACACAACTGTTTTAAATAAAAACAAATTCTTAAAAAATAACAGTAACAATTTATTACACTTAAGTATTATAAATTTTTTTAAAGCCAACACTCTGTTCTATTAGCCTGTTTTTAAATCAAGTAAAATAAGTTAAAAGTTTTCGAAAAAAACTCATCTTAAATTCAAAATTTGGCCAAACACTTTTTTTTTAAGTTCAATTTTTCAAAATTTTAATATTACATACGATATTTTTAAGTTATAATTCGTTACTCTGATTACTTCTTAATCAAAAACTGAAAACAATATGACTTTATGCCTTATAGTTTTCGAGAAAATTGAAATTTGCTAAAACTTTAACTAATAAATGTAACAGAGTGCTGGCTTTAAAAAAATGAATAATACTTAAGTGTATACTTAAGTGTGATAAAAAGGTTTATTGTTAAATGCACATCATAAAGATGTTAATAACTTGCCACCCTCACTGATTATGGTTGGACAAATGTCGATAGACGGTACGAGATGACTTAGTTCACAAGAAATCAATTACCTAATGCATACGAAGATGTCGTAACACCAGAAATTCTTGGTGACACTCTAGAATCAGGTATGTATATTACTTTTTCATTGCGTAAGCAGAAAGAAAAAAAATTTGGATTCAAAGATACACTTTTTAAACTAAAGAAATCTTAAGTAATTCCAAAAATTTCTTGAATGAAATCGAATTTTTTTAAAGGAAGTAGATTTTTTTCTTTTTCGTGTAAAAACTCGTCTTTTCATGAATAAATTATTGTAAACCTCTGTTTTTATTTGCTGTTACAGATATGGAAACTACTAAAGATTAGAAAATCCTGTAGAATTTCTTGATTTAGATTCTGACATTTCTTCCGATGAAGACGAAGACTAAAAATATTATAATAATACTGATTTTTGAAGTTATAGTAATCTGCTATCTATTATTTTTATGCAAATTTTGAAATAAATAATGCTTCTTAAATTATTGTTTTATTGTTAATTTTTCATATCTATAATTAATATTTAATATTGTAAAAAGAAAAACATTTTTTTTTGTAAATTTACTGATTAACAAAACCCCTTATTTTAATCGTCAGATTTTTGGTCACTATACTTGGAACATCATGTGGAAACATTAGTATGCTAATCTGACGCGTTCGAGTATGTCAAGATGGCGATTTTTGTTCACATTTTCAAAAATTCGTAGCTAGCTTGCGTCACTTCCAAATCGTCAGAATAAGAAATGGGAGTATCTGTAGGGCTCACTTAACACCCCCTCTGAAAATCTGACCCGCTCGAGTAAATGCATTTTTTTATATAGCCACACTCACCACGCAAATCGTCAGATTATTGTATACTTTATTTCAGTGACATGTTGGCACATGAAAAATATCAATATCTGATGTGCTAGTGTATGTACATTTTACTGTTTTTTTTTTACAATTTGAAAGGTCTGTAGACGCTCCCCCCACTGCTAAAAGTGAAAACGGTACTGACAATTATTTCTTCTTATCACCTTATCTACCAATTTCAATAGGTCAGTGGTTGTCGGTCTGGTCCTACGATCACTAGATTTCTCCAGTTCTTTCTCGTATCCCTTGAGGCTCCAGGGCTAGGACTCCAATGGAGTCCTAAACAGAATAGTTTCCGATTTCTGGAAGTTTAACTTCCAGTCATCGCAATATCGCTGAATCGTGTCGAAATCACGCTGCAATAGAATTTTTATGACCTCGATTTTGGGGCCGTTCTGTACGCTATTAGGTCATCGGCGTACGCAATTGCCTGAGTTAGACTACCTATCAGATTATTGGTGTAAATGCTGAATAGAATCGGTGAGCGGCTCCTTGTTGAACACCATTTTTTATATCGAAGACTGTGGTAGAAGTTACATTGCCACTCTTGACAACAAACTTTCTACCATTGAGCATGTCATGAAGCATATACAACAGGGGCTTATTTATACCAAGTCTGTCTAGCTTGAGATAGAGACCTTCTAACCATACGGTGTCTAGGGCCATCTCCAAGTCAACCAGACAGGCACCCGTACACTGTTTTTTAGATTTGTTCCATTGGATATTAGATACAAGCTTAGACGCAGTATGAATAGTGTCATGACCCGCTCTGAAGCCGAACTGATTATCGGGTATGATATTTTTGTCCTCAGCCCACTTGGACAGAGCTCTATTAATGATTTTTTCAAATTCCTTACTGATACTTGGAAGAAGACTTATCGACCGGAGATTTGCCGGATTGGACTAGTCCTTTCCATTTTTCGGGAGAGGAAGTACAACAGCTGTCTTCAAACGAACTGGACAATATGCATTATTCAGCGCGTTGTCAAACAGTTTGACGAATATGATGATTGCTTCCTTAGTTAAATGCCGTAGTACAATGTTGGATATACCATCGACACCTGATGACTTCTTTTTCTTTATTGAGTCGAAGATGAGCTGGAGCTCTACCTTTGAAACTAGCAGGGAATTTGCCCCACTTGGCTCGGCGATTGTGGCATTTGACAAATGATCTTCATTGAACCCGGTGAAGCCGAGGTTCGTCCATCGCCATTGCGTCATTTTGTTTCGCAGGTTAGAGTGGTGAAGCAGAGCTCCGTTCTCCAGGTCGTAATTCGGGCAAATGCAAGCATTTACCTTGTACATTTGTAGGAAAGCAGCCCCCGCAACCTCCACCTTCTCCTGAGGATCTTCGATCATATACAGTTTATCGTTCAAGACGGCGGCGCTCTCTGGATCTATCCCTACTGTCAGAAGTACGTTTCTGTTTTCTGTCGTACTTTGGAGCTTAAGACATGGAAGATCATTATCGTTATTTTTTCTAAAGATCTTATTAATTTGCGGGAACATACTCGGGTCGCTAGACTTAACGACTCGAATTTTTCGGTCCCAATACAAATTAACAGACAATCGATTGTTCTCCTTGATCAATTGGTTGACGTTTTTGATTGAGGACTTCAATGTCCTAATCTCCAAATCGTTCGGGTTAGTTAACCGTCTGTACAAAAGTTTGAGTCTTGTTAATAGACCACTTTTTTGTCTGTGGAGTGCGTCAATGGTCGCCTTTCGGTACAAGTTAGTCGCGTCGTGTTCTTTGTACTTTGGAATTGTTCTTTCCATAGTCCGTTCCGTATTGTCTCCTCCATTTGTTCTAAGTATCTGTCAATTTCGTTATTTGTCAGATTCATGTCAATTGGTGGGGATATTGCTCGAACGAAAGTCGTTGGCTAGGGCGTTGGTGAAGCGTGGCCAGCGCATCTTATTGTAATTGTAAGAATGCACCGGTACATACTCCAATTCCACTAGCTAGTTCGGCAACTGAATTACAGCAGGGAGTCCGCAGTGGTCACTGTCATACTCTATCGTCCGCAAACAGTTTCTTGGCCTTTGACCAACAGTGTCAGTAATGGTCAGTCTTGAGTCCAATAATAATAAATCCAGAAAGGCACAGAAGTTTTTCGACCTCTACGATACGACCGCATACAAACGCTTCCCCTATTGGAGAGGTATACACACGATACATGCCTCGAAATCTGCGTACTTCACTATTGTATATAATTTTATAAGTAATGCATTTCGCACGAAAATAGCGACCCCACCCCCTTGTGTGAAGTTAGGCCGGTCCCTTCGTACAATATTGTAATTATTGTGTGTCAGTTTGTGTTCCATTTTAACAAATGGAACAGATTCGCTCTTCGTTCGGTCCTAATTAGTGAATTTACATTCACAGCTAAGATCTTAAAGAGCCTCTCTGGCAACTCGCCCTTAACCTACAAGCGTAAAGCTCGGCAACCAAGAGTAGAGATAATCCACCCTAGACGCCTGCTCCCTGATCTGGTTTTGACGTCCTGCTAACAGCTAACTGGCCCTGAATGGCTATCAGCATGATTCTAATTTCTAACTGTGCATCATCTATGGCCGGTTGGGTGCTTCCGTGCTTCCTCTTCCTGACGCCATCTGGGAGTAGGAAGTTTGAGGATTGACGGGCCTTGATGTGGGAGCACGCGTAGGTAGGCGGACTTCTACTACTGGTTGCTTTGCTTTTTTTTGTTTCAGTTGCTGAAACGCAGGGCATCCCCGGTAGTTAGCGGGGTGCCCTTCGCCCTGGAAAACTGCACATTTAAGCTGGGTCTTATCCTCGTCCCGTTCCTTCCCGAGCTTGCACTCATCTAACTTGTGGTTAACACTTAACGCATCGTGACTGCATTTCGCAACTTACTGCAGCATGGCCGAACCTTTGGCAGCTCATGCATTGAAGCATGTCTCCTCTTTAATGTATCCCATGTTACAATCTGGTAGTTGAGGACGGAGATACTCCTCAACTTATATAGTTTGCTGCTGGGCGATAGCTGAACCAAGAAGATCGGCAGGTTCCGCTTCCCACGTCTAGCCTCTTGACCGTAGAAAAAGGCTTGACCCCGATAAAATCGAGATCATCGGCCGTTTTTTGACGGAGCTCTTCTAGGAGCGCCTGTGGTTCCGTGCAGGAATCTATGCCCTTCAAGAGGACCGTTTGCAATTTTTCAACCTTAGGAATAAAACTGAAGAACTCTGTGGTTGTTTTCTTTAAAAAATCTCTAACTACTTTGTAATGCGGTAAGTTGGAGCATTGGATAACATGCTTCTCCTTACCGAGTCTCTTAACTATAAAATTGGAACCTATGGCAGACTGGAGTTCCATTCTGAATACATTTATGGGTGTTACCCCGTCTTTTTTGGTGTTTTTTTGCACCTGTGGCTGATGCTAATGTATCTGCTGCTGCTGTTGTTTCTGCTGCTGTTGTCTCTGCTCCTATTGTATCGGCCGCTGTTGTCTCTGCCCCTATTGTTCTTGTTGCTGCTGCTGCTTTTGTTGTAGCTCAGGCAGCTGCTGCGGTGGTTGTTTAGCCTTAGGAGCTGGAAGATGGGTCTGTTTTTTTGACGGTTGCAGCACCGCATTTACCTTTTGTTGTGGCGCCTCCTTCTCGCGCGCCTTCTTATGGATTTTTTGCTCGCGCTCCTGTATGTCTTTTTCGCGACGAGCTTGTTGTTTCCTCTTTAATGCTTCTATAAGGGGAGCAAGTTGAGCTTCCAGGTTGCGGATCTCTCCTTGTACCGTACCTATTCCTCTTAAGTACATCTTAATATATATAAATCTCGTGTCACAATGTTTGTCCTCAATGGACTCCTAAACCACTTAACCAATTATAATAAAATTCGCACACCATGTGCAGTTCGATCCAACTTGAGAGATAGGATACTTTAAATCTCAAATTATAGTCGCAATTTTAATTTATTGCTAATTATTTGTCTGTTATTATTTGACAGTCACAATTATATGTTAGCTCCAAACGATTTTATCAGATAGCGACATCTGTGCACTGGATTGAGTAAGTTAAGAATTCAATAGATGGCGCTATGTCAAACGTCCAAACGTTTAATAGATGGCTCTATTTCAGAAATATAGTGTAAGTTCACAAACGTCAAATTTTGCTGCAGTGAATCGGCATTACTGCTGTTTTGCGATGCTGATGCTAATGCAGCTGTTGCTGATGCGATGCCGACTAATCACGCTGTCGTAGTGATGCTTTTTTGTTTAGTTTTTGCGCATCAGTTTATGAAACTTTGCAATAATGAACAGTTGACGAGAAAAGTGATGCCAGAATCTGGGTTTGTGAACGTTTGACTTTGAATATTTGGGCATCATTACTGCAGTAATGCGTTTGTGAACTTACACATAGGTTAAATTTATTTTGTAGTGAAACGGAATACAGTCAATTTTATTTTTCCAATTTTTGGTGTTAGCGTTACGTATTATCAAATAGTTATATTGGAAATATAATATAGAATGAAATTTGGCACAGATATAGATTATAGCCTTATAAAGCACGTAGACTAATTTTTACCCCGGTAAAATGTATTTTTTAGGATTAAACATTGACCACGTTGTACATAAAAATTGAAGTAATCTGCGGTTACAACGAAACCGATATTTTCAACAACTTTGGTTGTCCTGCCAATCGATCCATTAAACTTACGAAATTCACCGGGCCATTTGAAAAAAAAAAAATTATGGGAAATCAAATAAGCAACAACAATATTTTTCCATAGCTTGAGTTTCTGCATTTAATTGGGGCAAGACGAAGTTTGCCGGGCCCTCTAGTAGTTATGTAGGTATGTACCTATACCTACATATGTAGTTTTTTTGTATTTGACTTGAAGTTTTGTTATAAGATTCGGGGTAGGTTTTCTTTTAGCTTTGGAATTGAATTTTTTGAAGGTATGAATTTGTGAATGGAATTTTAAAGATTTCTGAAATATTTCACTTTTACATAATTTTGGATTTATATTTCTATTTTTTGTAAAAGAACTGTCAATTGAATTTTTTTTCAAAGTTTCACCGGATGTCAAAAACATCATTTCATATAGTAGAATATAGTTTTGAATATTATATAATTTTTCCTTCATTTACATATAGGTATTTGAAAAATAATACGTTTCCAGTGAGTGGAATATATAATTATTTGAAGTCAATAATATTTTTTGTTCCTGAGATAGGTAGGCACATAAATTTGCGATAGAAACCTATGTGCACACATTGATGTACTGAATAATTAGGTAGGGATTCCCTTCACCTTAATAATTCAATCCTTACCTAGATAAATATTAAGTAAAATATGTAAGTTAAAAAAGTGGTCAATCATTTTATTCCAAATTTATTTTATTGTTTGCATAATGCACATGTTACAATATGGTACATTTTTGACATTTATCGAATTGACAGTTTTTTTTTACAAAAAATAAGAAACTAAAACTAAATTTCTCCTCGTAATCAATATTTATGCATATTTAAGAGAGGTGACGAGAAGAAAATAAGAGAGAACCAAAAAAAGAAAAAAATAATTTGAGAGATATGTCAACGCAAAAAAATCTGAAACTAATATATAGAGTTAATAGGGAGGGAAGATTAAAAAATAACAATAAGGCAAAAAAAAGCGTCAAAGAGGAGGAATAATGAAAATGTAGTTGCCAATTCGAAGAATCATTGCCCAATGAGAAAAATATTTTCAAATAATATTTAATAATAATTATTTTCAAAAAGTATATTATTTTTGGTATTTTAACTTTTTTAATGAAAAATATTTTTGAAAGATACCTAGAATAGTTTTGAGAACTTCATTAGAATTTCAAAATAGGTAATCGCTTATAAAGACGTAATACCATAAAAAACAAGTTTAAGTCAAATTTGTAGAGCATTTGTTATTTATTGAAGCTTTAGTGTTGTAATTAATAATAGTCAATCAAACAAGAGGTATTAGATGTTTATTTTTAATGTTTAAACAAAATTCAAGTGAAATTAAATTGTTTACACAAGTTGTATTGAATTACACGTGAAAACAATGTGAACTTTTTCTTAGTTCACTTGAATCTTACAATTTTACTTGTACGTGAAAATTATAATTTCGGTTGTGATGTTGCTATTTTTCTTTACGTTTTTTCTTGCCTTCTTATTGTGGCGGGAAACAACCAACCCTGTCGTACTCCCTATTTCTTATGACAGAAAATAAAATACTCCTTTCACTCGCACAATAAGATTCGTCGATCTATCAGATGAAGAGAAAAAACTTTTTAAAAAATGTAACTGTTATTAATTAGAACTCAAAATTAGACTGGTAACTCATGTTACAAAATTTTGCATTCCAAGAACAATAATTAAACTTAAAATTTTATGAAAATAGCAAAAGTAAATTAAAATTGTTTTATTCACATAAAAGATGAAACAAAAACAAAAATTTGATTTAAAAAATTAAAAGAAATGATTACTTCAACGAAAAAAACGAAATTTTCGTGATAACTCATGTTACACAAAATTGGTAACTCATGTTACATCCGCTTATGAAACATGAAAAAATTCAAAAAAAAAAAAAACATTTTGTTTGTAAAAAAGAGTGGCTGTGACCCATATTGTAAGCTTCTTATTTTATCTTTTAAAACTTTAATAATAAACACACTTATCCAAGAAAAAGTATCAGGTATTAAATCCTAAATAACTCCCTATGGGAAGTTAATAAATTACATTTTAAAATTTCTGTTATATTTTTAATTTTCGTTTTTTTACGTAAAAAACTGTGTATTCGGTTGGATTTTAATTCTACTAACAATCGCATTTTAAAACAAAAAAGTTTTGATGTCAATATCTTTTCTCATTGTCAACATATGTCGGAGAAAAACACTTTTTAAAAACTTTTTAGTAGAATTGTTCATGTAATTTTTAATATTGTGGATGCAATAAAAGAGTTATAAAAATTAATTAAAAAAAATATTTGGTTGTTCTTATTTAGAAACTTAAACGTCACAGAAAAATAAAATTTAACAAATTTAGTTTAAAGATAACTCAAATCATGTAAATAGAATGAATGATGTTAAATCACGTTACAAGTAAAAGAATCAAAACTAATTAAGCAAAATAATGTTGAAAAATTGTATTTGAAAAAAAATTATTTAAAATAATATATTCTAAATATTCCCAAACATTTAAATTGAGTCTTATTTACCGGCTAACACAACGAAAAAACTTAAAATTATAAAATATTTTTGCACTTGCATATGGTGATTCTATTTATAATTAATGATTTGGTATTAAAAAGGAATAGAAAAAGTTAAGTTTCGTTTTCATGTTTTTTGACCTCTTTGCCGTGGAATTACCCATCTGTTAAATTTTTGGAAAAAAATTCAATTGACAGTTTTTTAGCAAATAATAAAAAAAGTCAAAAAGTTAAAGAACTACAAAAAGTTCTACCAAAGCCTGAAAATTTGTTTGTTGATAAAATTTTTATCAATTAATATCAAAATTAAATCTGTAAATATCAAGAATAAAACTATTTCACAGTTTTTACAAAAATTTAAAAGTTCACAAGAATTTAAAAAATTATGTTATGCTTGAAGACCGCAAGGGAACTCTTGACAGCTTTTTATTGTGACACAAAAATTTCAATAAAAGGCAATTTTTTAAAGTAAAATGGAAAGTTATCAGTGTGGGTGGGTCACACCCAGCCTCTTTTAAAAAAAAGGTTTTTTTTTATAATTAGACACTATAGTTAGACACACACACAGCTTTGAACAGGTAAGCAAATATGTGAAATCAAAAACAGGTTTTTGTGCTTGACTATCAACCAATAAAGAGCTTTTCTATCAACCGCCAAAAAGCGGTTGATAGCCAAGTAGCAGTTGAAAAAATATGGGGATGAGACATCTGTATAGTTTCTTATCTGTGCTATATACCTAATGGGAAGTTATCAGTGTGCGTAGCATCCAGCCCCTTTTTTAATTTTTAAAAAGAGTGATTTTGTAGTTGTATTCAGGCTAGAGTTATCAAAAATCTTATTAATTATTTTTTGTTTAAAAACCTTGTTTGCAATATGTATAAAGAGAAAGTGGGAATTAACTCTATTTCCATTTTTTACTAGGTATGGATCTAAAGTTTAGATCTTTTTAAAAATAGCTTGATAACCCAATTCAAAAACTTTTACTATGATTTCTTTATTCTTATCAATAAGGAAAAAACCGTTTTAAAATTGGCTGAAAAAAAATGGGTCAAATGAAATTAATTTATGAGTTTTGCTAAATATGTAAAAGGAAAACTAAATGTTACCTATAACAATCAAAATTTTGGAATGACTTGGAATACATAGTAGTTAAATTTTTGACTTCAAGTCGATTGAAATGAAAACTTGTAAATATCTAAATGAGTAAAATACTTTTATAAAAATATACATACCTGCCGACCGACCTATGCAGATACATTTAAAACAACATTTTTTCATGGCAAGTATTAAAAAGAGAACACATAATATTTAAACCATTTCTGTTTCTAAATAATATGAACATATTAATTTCCTTGTACTTATCTACCTAGTTCATATTTTTCAATAAGATATTCTTTTAAAGATGAATAAGAACCTACATTGTTTTGCATAGGATAACCATTCACATATTTAGCTTTATTTTGGATTTTCAGAATAATTTAAAACTTTTGCAAACCTTTTTCATATTCCTAAGAGCTCGGACTTAAAACATTATAATAATAATTATATTTCCATACCTACCTATCTACATTACATCCATTTGATCATCAACAACACAAAATTCATCAAAGATCAAACCATACAGGAATACCTACCCAAAATTGTTTCTTTCACCTTTTTTGTGCGTCGATGTCGTCTGGTAAAGACGACTACCGTACAGCATACTCGACTAAAAAATGTAAATAAACCAAAGTCTCCCAAAACAGCAAAATGTCCGTTTTTTAAGTCTTTCTAAATCTTACAAAAATTGTATAGTCTTTCCTTGTCTCACTTCGATTTGAATCCAATGACCCATGGTACTGCTCACACCATCCGCTACTAATCATCACTAAAAACTTATTAAACTTATAATGTTAGTCTCAGACAGAATATTTCAAAATATACTTTAAAATTTAACTAAATACCTAAGCAGAGCCCTTTCTGTGCTCGCAAATTATTATAAATGTCATAGCTCGTCCCTCAAAAATTGTACAAATAACCATAATTATCCTTGAGCTTTTAATAAACAATAAATAAATAAAATTAAAAAAAAAAAGTTCGATTTGAATTCTCGTCAGTTGCAAGTCTCCCATTTGAAAATAATTTCTCCACAATAGGTTCAACGAAAAATAACTAGATGCCGCCCTATTCGACCTCAGCCATGAGAGTACTATAGTTTTCATATACATAGGTTATCTGAAGTTTTTTAATATGGCATTGGGCATAACTACCCCAGATCTGGCATCCATATAAAAGAATGGCTTGGAAAATAGTTTTGTATATTATGATTTTATTTTATTTAGAAAGTAATGATTTTCTATTAATGAAAGAATACAATAATTTTATTGCAATATTTTTTTTTTTTATTGTTCGCATATTACGTTCCTTAAATGTAAGTTCGATGTCAAGAAATATGGTCAAGTATTTCAAAGATGGTTCCCACTTTATAGTGTGTCCACTAATAAAAAGCTGGTTAGCAGGAAGTAGGAAAGGCTTTCTTTTTCTGGGTGAAAAAGATAGCTTGAATCTTTTCGGTATTAAGTTTTATTTTCCACTTAGTGTAGGGTTGCCATCCGTCCGGATTTTGCCGGACACATACTCTTTTTTCACTGTGTGGGGGATGTCCGAGATAGTTTTTGTGAATTGTCCGGGATTGTGCTCTTTTTATCCATCACAAATGTTCATTTAAATAAAGTGGGCGAATAAGAAAAATAAATGCTGATTTCGAAGCAATCAAGAAGAAGAAATCAAAAAAAAATATCAGGTGTTATTTCTGATGAATTTTTTTACTTTTGTAAAAACTGTGTGTAATTGAATTATTCTTGCCATCAACAACAAAGTTATCAGACATATGAAATTTTTCGGGATATAATAGTAAAAAAAAATGTTTGGTACTTTTGTAAAATACTCTTGATTCAATATTTAATAAAAGTGTACAGTAAATTTAAAGTAGTATCATGAATAACAATAAACGAATTTGAAGACAATTTCGTTACTCGCTGTCGAGATATTATTGTAAAAAAACAATGTATAGTAATTTTTGGAAGAAATTTTAATTTGAATTTTGTTTTATTTTTATTATAAAAACTTGTTAAAATTTAACCATTTGTCAATAGCTGTATCAAGTTTTGACCATACATTTTCGATCGCATTGTGGTCTGGTGATTGCGCAAGTGGTTACATAATATGAGTACAGTTCCAAATCAGTCAAGATTGTACTATTCCTGACTTATGTTTAAGATCGTTGTCTTGGCATACTCGTAAGGTGTCTTTATTATTGAGTTTATGGGCACTTTGCTTTAAAATATCCAAGTACATATTTCTGTCCATATTAACTTCAATTAAAACCTGGTTTCCCACACCAGCAGAGGACATACAGCCCCAAACCATAACGTGACCTCCACCGTGTTTGATCGTGCCACGTAAATTCTTAGGCCAGAGCTTAGTATTATGCTGCCTCCAAACGTATGCTTTACCATCCGAGCCGTAAAGATTAAATTTGCTCTCATCTGTGAATATAACCGTATTCCAAAATAATGAATCACGAGCAGATTTAATTCTTGTGGTTTTATTTTTGCTACTAATAAATGGCTTTTTTCGGGCACTCCTTCCATTAAAATTAGAATCTCTTAATACTCGTCGTATGGTTTCAGCACTACACTTTTTGTTCAGATACTTTTCCACTTCTTCAGCCAATTTTTACACTTATTTTTATGAATTTGTTCGGCGGTTGTCTATTTTTGTCAATGAAATTTATATGAATTTTAGCGCTTAGCGGAGCTTTTTTGTGGACTAAGTTCACATTGTCTGGTTACTTCTTCCAACTTGCCTTATTGTTATTTTCAATGTCATTAAAAAAAATCAATTTTATATTTTGGTATTTTTATCTGCTAGTTGAACTACTAATCCTAAAAGGTTCATAATTGTAGCTTTAAAAATAAAACCACAGCCAGTTAAAATAGACGGTTGTTTGGGGTAAATGTGCAATAAGTCATATTCGTAGGCTACAAATATCGCAAAATAAAATCCTGAAAATGTTACTTAATCTTACTTGGTGTTTTTCAACTAGTGAACTGCACGCATTAATTAACATTGAAATGGTACACGATAGAATTTCTAAACGTACATGTGCATATCATCTTCTGACAATGCAATGCAAAATTTAATGTAATGAAAAAAAAATGCTTTAATATCAAATTTAGCTTCAAAGATATAAGAACACCAATTATTTATTTATATTGTTCTCTTTTCTTTGTTATTTTGTTATTTATGTATTTATTTTTATCTAGTTATTTATTTATTTATTTATTAGTTATTTATTTATTTATTCGTTATTTATTTACTTATTTATTTATTTATCTATATATATAAAAATGAGTTTCTAAAATGTGTGTGTGGCCGCCTAACTCGCGCATTTATGTACCGATTTAAATGTGGGTTTTTGCTTTTTATAGAGAATTATCTGTAGATGGTTTCTATGTAAAAAAAAAGTTAAATTCGAACGCACCATTCTCTACAAATACCAAAAAATTAAATCGATTCATAAAAACACAATTTTGCAACATCAAGAACATATATGTACATATTTCAACAGTTTTGACATTGTTTCCAATAGATTTTGATACTTTAAGCACACGATTCTCCAAATTTCCATTTTTTATTGCACTTGCTGAAATTATAGTATTAAGGCGTTTTCGAGATTGTGCCAGTATTTTTCGGAATCGACAGTTCCATACATACAGTAAAGATGTTCAATTTTGTGTGTTAGAAAATATATCCCCATTATCATTAATTTAGCTTTAAACTTAGTTTTTTTTTTTTGACTTAAATTATTTTATTTTATTCTGAATCGTTTTCAATTTAAATTTTTAAACGTGAAGTGATTTTGAGTTATAATACAAAAAAGTCAGTGTTTTCAATCCTACCGATGTGTAATTTTTTTGGTTTCAAATGTATTTAGGACCACTTACGGATTTTGTTGTTTAATAATGTGTGTGTGGCTGCCTAACGGGCGAATTTATGTACCGATTTCAAATTTGTTTTTGGCATTTTTTAGAGAATTGTTGGTATATAAAAAATGATATTCGAAAACAATTCTCTACAAAATGAAAGTCCATACAGTCACTTTTAGTCATATTCGTACACCTTGTACTACTTGCATTTATTTGCTCCCAAGAAGGAAACAATTAAATTTTAAACAAAATAGACATGCAGTTATTTGAAATAAATATTGGTAATCCTAAAAATGACAAAAACTCATTTAACAAGATGCATCAAAATTGAAACTCTCATTCGTATTCGTACATTTGAATCTTTTCGGATTTTTTAACGAAAGGGGCGAATTTCGATAGATTTTTATTATCTTTAAGTTTTTGTATACTTTCCTTCTTCTCAGAGTAGATTTAAATCATTAAAATCTTAAATGAGACAAAATTGAAAAAAGCATTTTTATTCTTTTTAATTTCTTAATTTCAATTATAGACAAACATCTTAATGGCATTTCATCACTATAATTTCCGAAAAATCGAAAAAGCAACAATAATATTTTTCAGTATAATCTGTTTTCTATCTGTTGGTCATGAGAAGGTTTTTATAAAAGAAAACATTCCCAGCAAGTCAGGAAATTAAAGTTGATTTTGGTATGAAAAATAAAATTATTTTGCATGCATTTTGCGTGAAGAAATCACAAAGATAAATAATAGATGGCGTTAGGGTACGATCAATGCCAAAATTTGATAGATATACATAGGCTGTGTTCAATTTGTGGGTGTTCTTTCCGCATTGTCATTTTCTATTGACAAAATGTGTTGATTTTTGCCGTAAGTGTTCGATTTTTGTGTATTATTACACCTATTCGGAATAGTCGTACATCGCACACAACATACGCCATATGATATGAGCAAAAATTATCTGAAATCTTAATTATGCGAAATTGAAAATGTCATTCAATAAACTGTTGAAAACAATGTGATTTCAGGACAGGAGACGATTATCAATGGAATATTCAAAGGAGAAAAGCACCTTATCCCACGGGTTCCAATTATTACAACTGATCTTCCAATTAAATTGGATTCACTTTCCTTTTCTCTTTTGCCATGACCAATCGTTGGAAGTAAGTGAAATTAATATCGAATTTTCCTGTTTTCCTCAAACCGTCTTTTTTTGTTTTTGAACCGGAAAACTTATTGAAAAATTTAGCTTTCCATTAAATTTGAATTTTCTGAGTTTTATTATCACTCTGGAGTGTATCACATGGCTTTAAATTGGGGTGAGACGAAATTCAATTTTAAATTATTTTCAATTCTTTTTTTTCTTCATAAATGCACACACCGAAGCGGGTGGGAATTAGCTAGTTTATTTATTATTTATTTATTTTGTTATTTATTTATACATTTTGCTGTTATATAATTTGTTAACTTATTTACCTGTAATATTTAAATGTAATTACTTGTTGTTTGCATAGTAATTTATATACGTACATAATCTTGTTTGTTATTTAATTTAAGACTGATATATGTACATATGTCATGTTAATTTATTTATTTCATTAATTATTTATTTATTACTTTTAAAAGCTAATTCGAAATTGGCATTGTCAGATGTTTAGTTAGTGTTTAACAACTCCTTCTCTCACTTATCTCATTTAAGTTTTTAATATTATCTATATTTTTGTTTTTTGTTTTGTATAATGAAGGTTTTTAATCGTAGCTTTTCTTTCAATCTTCTTTTGTTTTAAAAACTCCATGTGTATTATTAAAAAAACTTATTATTTGGCAGCAGTAAGGTAGTGTATATCAATCTCTGTAAATTGTGCAATATAGGTGTAAGAAAAAAAAGTGATATTTTGACTACAATAAAGATAAAGAAAGAAAGACGATTGTTTGGTAAAATAATATTGCCGAGCTTTCTAGGTCACTCAGAGCCACAAACAGAAATGAAATAAAAAAGAAGAACGATTTAGATCTGTTTTCTATGACTATTTGTTAAAACAATAGCACCGCACCGTGAAGTCGCTTGTCAACACAGATGCATATGTAAACCCGAGACAATTGAAGCTTTCGAAGAGAATATTCGGCGCTGCAAAAAGTGGCCGAAAATTGGGCGAAAAAGCCAAAACATTTTTGATTTTTTTTAAACTTTGTGTAAATCATCTTTATGGTCTCAGAAAATAAAATCCAATATGCTTTAATTTTCACATGTACCATTCCCCCGCTACACCCCCTTGAAAAATTTAAAAATCGTCATTTTAATGGTGTTTAATTTATTTTGTAAAAACTTCAATATATGTGATATCCATTTGATTGAGGTGTCATTTTAAAGATAATAAACAGTTGTTTCTGCAAAAAATATTAAATTAATCAAAACCAACACACAACTGTATCAAACATGGTGCTGAAGTTGACTTTAGTTTTCCTGTTTTTCTTCATATTGGACTCGCTCCCATTTTTCGGTCGGTGGATGTAAAGTTTTTTTCTTCTCAGAAATAAAGTTTACATATTTTACTTAAGAATACAACAAAAATTGACTCATTTTACTCATCCTTTATATTTAGTATCACTGCTTTAAGATTCTGGTTTTTGAAAAAACCCAATGTTTAGGTTCAAATATCACTTTACTAGTATTTTTAGTTCATTATTCTTTTCAGCTTAATTTAAAAATTATTTTTATTTTTTTAGTCTGATGTGCTAAGCGTGTTTTATTAGTTTTTTTTAAACTATATTTATTTCTTTTAATATAACACACAGAATAAACTTCATATTTTATACATATTCATTTAAATAAATTAAACAAATTCATTAAAATAACATTAAACAATTTCATATATCCACAGAATGTAAGCAATAACATAACAAAAATTTATTTTATACTAAAGAGGAAAAACTATCTTCTTCTTCTATTCCTTCTTCTTTTTCATTTTCCTCGTTTATGATTACATCATCTATAATTATTCTTGGAGTAGCATCATTGTATATACACTAAATAGTATTCTCATGGAACAGAAAATTTTATTACGGAATCGGATCCACTGGGGGCGCTAGTTGGACGAAAATTTCTCAGTTTAAGAGAACGAGAAGAGCCAAACTTCATATAAAAAAAACTAATGTGCGAATGAAAGGAGTATTTTATTTTCTGTCATAAGAAATAGGTTGTGTGACAGAGTTGTTTGTTTCCCGCCACAATAAGAAGGCAAAAAAAACGTAAACATAAACAAAAATTTGACGTTCCTTCTTGTCTGAGCATTATTCGCATAGAATTGAATATACATGTATTCATACTTATATCAACGATTGCTTTCAGATTTTGGTTATGGCTGCCTAGCGACGGCTATTCATTTTGCTATAGCTATGTATGCTTTAACCATTGTAGGTATTTTGCTATTTCAAATTCGTTTTGAATTGATTTTTCAATTTTTGTAAAAACTGATTAGTTGTTGCCAAATTTGTAGTCTGCTGCATTGATGTTTTTGTTGTTTTTTATTATTTTGCAAATTGTTCGAAAGGGAGTAGGTGGGTAAGTAAAAGTAGCTTTGCAGGTAGGTGTTGCTACTTGACATTTAAGTTACGAGAAATCAAATGAATATTTATTAATATCTATTTGGTTGAAGCAAACTTAATTTAATGAAAAAATAACAACATCACAACTGAAATTATAATTTTCAAGTACTATGAATATTTTGCACGAGTATAGTAAAGTTGTAAGGTTCAAGTGAACTAAAAAAAGTTCACTTTGTTTTCACGTGTAATGTAATAAAATTCCAGTATTGACATGATTTACATTTCATATACAATGGTAGCATCTCCTTCAAACCAAAGCGGTTCTAAATATTCTTTCTTGATTGACCAACCACACTCACAAGGATTGAAGTTTACGCATTGTGTTTGGGTAGCATTTTGCCACATTGAATTCACGTAAATCGTTCTTAAAATTTTTTGTTTCAATAAAATCCAACAAGGTGGCAACATGCAGGAAACAAAATTTTTATATCTGTAAATATTTAACTTTATTTATTTTTTGTTTGATTTTGGTTAAACATTTTTATTTTTTACAGTAGTATATAAAATATACATGCATATAACTATATTTGTTTTAATATTTATTAATTGTTTATTTAGTGCAGGTGCACGATGAGCCATCGTTGTAGTAGCTTGCATAAAGCTTACTACCATCGAATTTCTGAAGTGAAAAAAAGCTAAATTCTTCTTATATTCGTTTTATTTCTTCTTAAAAAAAACATTCATGGAAATTTAGGGAAATATTCTAAAACATAATTCGTTTAGTACTCTCATTTAGTAGACTCAGATGTAAAGGTGGGGCGAAGTCCTTGAAATCAAACAGAAATGTATTCGTCATCTTAAATTATCAATTTTAGGTCGTGAAGGTTTTTTTTTACAAAAACGCATCCAAATTTCGGTAAAATATGTGGTTCCCGTGGGATAGTTTTTTTTAAATGCTTCCAACCACTCCAGAGTGGCTGAACGGATCTGGATAAAATTTGGCACAGAGATAGATTATAGTTTGGTAAAGCACATATAGGCTATCCCGGTAAAATGTGTTTTATAAGGATTAAACACTGACCACGTCTTAAACAAAAATTGAAGCAATCTGCCATTATTGTTTTACATTCAGCACAACGAAACAGATGGTTTCAAAATCTAGGACATGAACTTCGGCTATCCTGCCGCTCGATCTACTTTTTAATAAACTTACGATGTACACCGGGCCATCTAGAAACTATGGAAAAGTTGCATTTAAAATCAATTAAGCAACAACAACATTTTTCCATTTTTCTATCTCACCCCGTTTAGACGGTAGGGGCAATTTAAAATAAAAATGCTTTGATCGGAAAACGAATTTCAAAAAAAAAAAAACGTTAATACCTACAATTAAGTATGATACAATTTTTTTAAAGCCAACAGTCTATTCTATCGGCTAAAAAATTATTAAAAATTAAGATTTTTGTTTTTTTTTTAATAAGTACCTACCTACATACATATAGTACATAAATAATTGAAATTTGAAAAGAGATTAGTGTTAGCTCCCAGTATTATGTTGTATAAAGAGTAAGGTATGTAAGGGGGGCATGCTGCCCCCCTGCTAACACGCTATAGGATATGGGGTAGGTGCAATGTTGGGTGTATGTAAAGTTACTTTATCATTTAAGGAATCTGGATTAAAAGAAACATAGAATTAATTTCTATTCTATGTTCGGAGAATTCCCCAATTTCATCCAATTGGAAAAAACTTTTGAATAGAACAGAACTTTAGGAAGAATACCTCCGAGCAATATAGCAAAACTTTCCAATACTTGGCTAGGGCCAGTAATCTTAAATCTAAATCGAGTATGATTTCTGTGGACACTTGGAGTTATTCTTTTCTTGTTTTCATAAAAGTGAGCTATTACCCAGCATTACAGAGTTAAAAACAGTGTGCAAACAGGGGGGTTGCAGTCCCTTAATTTGGGTACCTGCGAGGCTTTATTATAATTATATAATTAGAGCAACAGATTGTAAGTAAACATTTTTTTATATTTTATGAAAAATTTGAAAAATTAATCTTCAAAATTATTTTTAAGCTTTTTTTTTAGCAAATTTTGGTTTCAAAATTAGTTGTTTTGAAAACTGTAATTTTTTTTCACTTGATTTAAAAACAGGCTGATAAAATTTAAGTATTTATCGCTCCACCAAATGAATGGTATCGTACTTTTTTCCAATTATGAGCAGAGGATTAAGAAAATCCTCGATAAGAGAGCCTTGGAAGAAATTTTAGAAAATAAAAAAAAAATATTTGGAACTACAGGATGAAACGTAAGTTGATTTAATTTTGATTTTAAAATAAATTTTTAACAAATTATTTCAAAAACATGTATTTACTATAAACATAGTGCCAAATAAAAGAGCATTTCGGAACGTATTGGGCATTATTTTTACTTACATTTTACTAAACACAAACAAGAAAGACGAACCATAAATGTAAAATCCGCAACTTTTTATATGCGGATCTGAATTGTATGGAACGAATGCGTTCACATGAATAGCAGAATACCGCGCAGTATTACCGATGTTACCGACTTTAATACAGATTCACTTCGAGTGAATAGCAGAATAGCGACAAGTGAGAATTCAAGAAAAATTCCGACGGATAGTAGAATAGGGCTGATACTTAATTGTAAGTATTATCGTTATTTTAAAAAAAATCGTTTTCCGTTCAAAGCATTTTTATTTAAAATTGCCCCTACCGCCTTAACGGGGTGAGATAGACCAATTTATATATTATATGTAAATACTATATATATTTAAAAATCAATTAATATAATAGACGATAGTTGCGCCACCTTAAAGTATACTATATACATAGATATTACTAACCTCAACTATCGGATAATGTTGCAGCTTTTAGAAGTGCATGAAGTATGGAATGAAATGCAGTCTAGAATGAAATTTTAAAAATTCATTTTTTGATTGAAAAAACATTGTCGAGTTATACATATAAACCTTCCACTTCAATCACTCTTTCTATTAAAAAAAAACGCATCAAAGTCCGTTGCGTAGTTTTAAAGATTTAAGCATACATAGGGACATAGGGACAGAGAAAGCGACTTGTTTTATACTCGTATGTACTAGTAGTGATAAACATAAAATCGAAATGGACAAATGAGAATAAGATCTTAATATATAAAGCTGTCTTTCAACTCTTATCCTCTTATAAATCAGTTTTAGGATTTATTTATTTACATACATATTTACTTGTTTATTGTAATTGACACTTTTGACAAATCTGGAAGTTTTAAGGTTCCTAGAATCTTAATCCGTTTTTAATAGAGAGATGTCTGTGTGTGCGTGTGTTCGTGCGTTCGTACGTGAAGATACCATTTTTCATCCAGGATATCTCAAGAACGACAAGAGATGTCGACAGCAATTAAATTTTATTCGACAGATTATAATTTCAAAAGATACAGAAAGGACTTTTGATGAGAATGTACCACAAACCTCTACGAGTACCCTAACTTCTAACTGCATTGAAACATCATCTCTTTCAACCAGATTAAAAGTTTCACCTGAGAACTCGACAGTGCAGTTATCATCAGTTCGTTATCATCTTTCATCGCATGTGCACGCTCTTATTAATTACCCTTGTTAAATAAGTAAATTATAATTTGTATCATTTATTAAATATTAGAATTAGATAATATATTAAGTAGAGTGTTTTTCTGAAACTGAATGTTTTTGATACTGAAACATAACAATTGGCGACGAGAATTTAAAATACGGTCCCCACGCATGTATTAGTTCTTGTGTAATTTATTAATTTAGCATGAACATATTATAAAGACATATATGTATATATATATATCTCACATGGTAAATTGCATGAATAAGATCTTATATAATTATTGATTGAAAAATGAGTGAAGAATTAACCAGAGTTCTGAATTCGTTAGTAACGAGTGAAAATGTTTTTTTTAACAAAATTGGTCAATGAAATTAGTATTTAATCTGAGCCAAATAATGTTAAAAGCAATAATCATATTCCGCCATTTAATTCCTTTGATAAAGAAAAATGTTCGTGGGTTACATACGAACAACAGCTTCAACAGCATTTCACAGCTTACGGTGTTTCATGTCCAAATAAGAAACGAGCTTATTTCCTATCATGGATTGGATCTTCTACGTATGAGCTGTTGGGAAAATTATATGGTTCTGCTGATTTAGCATCAGAAAATTTTGATAATTTAATCGAAAAACTATCAAGTTACTTTAAATCGAAAGTACATGTATGCACTTCAAGGTATAACTTCTTTAAAAGCCGCATGCAAAAAGACCAAGCTTACTCCGAATGGATTGTGGAGCTACGAGGTCTTGCAAAAAATTGCCAGTTTTATTGTTTCGCTGAAAACTGTAAAAAAGAGTACATCGATGAGATGGAGATTCCATTATTCTCCATACGCCGCACGATGCAGTGCGTACAGCGGCTCTGCAAAAAAACTAATCCCACTTTGGATGAGGTTAAGGCGATTGCAGAAGCCTATGAGACTACGCAGAAGTCTATTCAATTAATAAAAAGCGAACGAATAGATCCACCGGTTGAAATTAATCAATTATCTTCTTCGTCGAATTTAAATAACCAAAAACATGGATATAAAGGGCGAAGTAAATCGCGAACTAACAGTAAAAATCGACAACATCAGCAACAGCAGCACAAGAGTTGCAATAAACAAAAATCTTGTTCTGGATGTTTTATTCACCATTCGAAAGAAAGGTCACATAGCTCCGGTTTGTCTTTCGTTTGGAAACAACCGTGGTTCTTTTTCTAATCATCAACTAAAAGGGTCCATTAGAAACGATCATGTGAACAAATTATCCGAAGAAAACATATTTTCTGTTGAAGATTTAATGCAGGTTATCGGCAGTAAAATGTTTTTGACATTAAACATAAATAACCATGAGGTGAAATTTTTGTTAGACACAGGCGCCAGCAAATCAATGATAGGTTTATCTGGATATAACGCGATCGGCTGTCCAAGTTATTCGGAATCGACACGTAGAATGAAGGCATATGATGGGGTCGATGTCCCTATGCTGGGAGAAGTAGATGTTGAAGTGAAGTTTAATGGTTCTTCAAGAAAGTTGCCTTTGCTTATCACCAATATGGAACATGGTGACAACATTTTTGGTTGGAATTGGGCAGAAGCTTTTGGGTTGCAGGTTAGGTTCGAGGGTGGTGCTGATACGAGAGCCTTAGAGAGTGTGTCTTCAACTGACGTAGATGCTTTATGTGCTAAATATACAGATTTATTTTCATCTTCCCTTGGGCACTGCAATTCTGTAAAGGCAAAGCTTTATTTGAAACCTTACCCAAAACCAAAATATTTCAAAGCTAGACCGATTCCTTATGCACAGCTTTATGAATTTAAGTGGAAACTAATCGATTAGAATAAAAAGGCATCTGGAAGCGTATTCGGTTTAGCGAGTGGGCTGCGCTAATCGTTATTGTCGCGAAGCGTAATAAAAAGTTGCGCATTTGTGGTGATTTCAAGGTTACGATTAACCCACAGCTTGAAGTGGACCAATATCCAATTCCCCGACCTGAGGAATTATTCCATAAACTATCGAAGGGTCAATTTTTTAGCAAACTAGATATGTCTGAAGCATACCTACAAATCGAACTAGAAGAAGATTCGAAGAAATGTACAGTTGTAAATACGCCGTTGGGATTATATCAATACCAACGTCTACCTTTTGGCATTGCGAGTGCTCCTGCAATATTTCAACGGACACTAGAAGCAGTACTAGATGGTATAGAATGTGCTGTGTACTTGGATGATATCCTAGTTACAGGAAAAACCATGCAAGACCACCTACAGAATTTGGATGCTGTTTTTGAACGCTTAAGTAGTAATGGCCTACGAGTGAACTTACAAAATGTGAATTTATGACACCTGAAGTGGAATACTTAGGTCACGTTGTGAGCTCTAAAGGTGTGCGTCCAGCTGAAAGCAAGGTAGAAGCTATTCGAAAATTGCCACACCCTACAAATCTAAAAGAGCTACAGTCATTCATGGGTAAGATAAACTACGATAACAGTTTTATTAAAAATGTTTCGTTCCAATGGAAGGCTCCACAAGAAAAAGCATTTCAAAATCTGAAGCAGCAAGTGGTGGATGCAACATACCTCGCTCATTTTCAACCAGATTTGCCTATAATCCTTGCAACAGATGCTTCATATTACGGAATAGGTGCGGTGATCTCTCACCTTAACCCAAATGGTACAGAAAAGCCCATAGCCCATGCATCAAAAAACGCTTAACGATTCGCAACGCAATTATAGCCAAATCGAGAAAGAGGCTTTCTCAATTATTTTTGGTGTAACCAAATTTCGACAGTATTTATATGGCCGTCATTTTATTTTGTATACCGACCACAAGCCGTTAATTTCGTTGTTCAATCCAACAAAAAATCGTCCAACGATAACAACTGGTCGTTTAACACGATGGGCGTTAATTCAAATGAGTTTTTCTTATGAAATTCACTACAAGCCGTCCAACAAACACGCTAACGCTGATGCACTTTCACGCTTACCTGTGGGCCCCGATACAGATTTTGACGCTTTGGAAGAATCTTGCCAAGAAATCACTTCTGAAATGGCAGAAAAAATAAATGATTTTCCTGTGAACGCTACTGATGTTGCTGAAGAAACCCGAAAAGATACATTGTTGTACAAAATAAAGCGGTACATAGAATATGGATGTCCAGAAAAACTACCAGCAGGTGAAAATCATTTAATGCCTTACTTCAACCGCAGATTTTCCCTCACCACGGAACAAGGAATTATCTTATTACAAACCGATTACACTCGGGTCGTAATTCCTAAAAAATTGCAAGATAAAATACTTAAAATGCTGCATGATGGTCACTGGGGCATTGTTCGCACGAAGCAACTAGCACGCCGTTACTGTTGGTGGCCTCAAATCGATTTAAGCATAGAGTCCAACATAAAAAAGTGCTCAATTTGTCAAACGTCTGCAGTCGATCCTCCTAAGGTTTGCCTCCTCAAAGTTGGCCGCAACCAGAAAAACCATGGGAGCTCATCCATATCGATTTTGCTGGCCCATTTTTAAATCAAATGTGGTTAATTTGTGTGGACGCACTTTCTAAATTTCCTTTTGCAGTTCCACTAACAAATGCAACTTCCAGTAATACAATAAAAGCTCTTTCAAGAATCTTTGCACTTGAAGGATTACCAGAAGCAATTGTAAGCGACAACGCTACACAATTTTCGTCGAAGGAATTTGAACATTATTGTACTTTCAACGGAATACAGCACATAATTTGATGACGTATAGAACGTCACCGAATCCCTTGACTGGGAAAACTCCAGCTGAGATCTTACATGGACGGTCTCACAGAACAACTCTATCCAAATTAGCACCGAGCAGTAAATTTAACCGTCGTAGTTCATTAGGTTTGAAGTTCTTTGTTAACCAGATAGTTTACGTTCGTAATTTTGCTAAAGGTCCTAAGTGGTATAGCGGAACTGTGATGTCACAACTTGGTTCCATAACCTATATGGTTCAAACTGAAAAAGGTCTTTGAAAACGTCACCAGAATCAATTAAGAGCTAGACAAGATGACAACAACGAAAGTTTTACTACAGCAAGAATATTAGCTGAAATTAATCAACCAAATGAAATAGGTAACTCTAAAAACTTAAATGATAATTTTATATTTTCTAGAGAAAATAAAGTTCCAGAACCAAGCCTACCAAGCACAAGTAGAAGTCCTCAAATTGCAGCTTCACCTACTCGAATTTCGAGCCCAGAAGCAATCATACCCAGACGATCGACTCGAGTACGAAAGCCAGTGGTTCGTTTTCAAACTTAATAAAACGACTTCAGGATGTTTAATATGATGGGGAGGAGTGATGAGAATGTACCACAAACCTCTACGAGTACCCTAACTTCTAACTGCATTGAAACATCATCTCTTCTAACCAGATTAAAAGTTTCACCTGAGAACTCGACAGTGCAGTTATCATCAGTTCGTTATCATCTTTCATCGCATGTGCACGCTCTTATTAATTACCCTTGTTAAATAAGTAAATTATAATTTTGTATCATTTATTAAATATTAGAATTAGATCATATATTAAGTGGAGTGTTTTTCTGAAACTAAATGTTTTTGATACTGAAACATAACAACTTTGATAAAAATGTGTAAAGCAGTTCTTTCACAATAGCAGTTTTAAAAAAAAGTGAACGGATAATGTTCTTTACTTCAAATACATTTTATTTTACACTGTGATGTGATAAAGATTTCGTTTAAATTTGGAAAATTTTTAACCTACTTTTTTTTAAGTACAAAAAATTCCACCAAAAATTGGTAAGAAATGTTTTTTGACTCGAATATCTCGGGAACCGACAACGATAATGACTTCAAATTTATTGAAGGTTATACAAAATCCAAATATTAATATATGCTACATTTTTGACAAAAATTGAATTGTCAGGTTTTTTTACAAAAAATAAAAAACTTAAACAAAAATTAACCAAAAATGTCAAAAGTAGTATCTTGACTTGAATATGGCGAGAGTGTCCAATCATTTTAACTTCAAATGTATCACATTTTCATTACAATACATTGTCAATACCTAAATGATAAAATTTGACAAATATCAAAGTGACATTTTTTTACAATTAACAAAATTTTAACAAAAAGTTCTAAAAAAAAATGGTTAAAATTTGTTTTTCCGCTACAATATCTTGAAATTTTTTGTTAATAAGAGCTATTTTATTTTTTCTTAGAAAGAAAATTATAGAATTTACAATATTTTTAAGTCATTACACAGTACCTACAGAGATGATGATTTTTAAACAGCAGATATCTTAATATTTAAGAGTTTGAAGGAAAACATTACAAAAAAAAACCTTCATTCGAATTTTGTTTATAATTACATATATAACAGAAAGGTTATGCTTTAGTCGTTTGTACGTTCGTACGTTCGAGATACACTTTTTCGTCCACGGTATCTCAAGAACGAGTAAAGATATCGAATTTTGGTTGGAAGCAAATATCTCAGGAATAAATACTGCCATTGACTTCAAATCAAATTTCATTGTATACATTGTAATGTGATACAGATTTGATATAAATTTTGAAAATTTTCAACTTACCGTTATTTTTTTAAAAATTGAAAAACTAAAAAAAAAACTTTTTGGCGCGAAAATATACAATGAATTCAAAAGGATATTATCTTCAAAATTATTTTATATTATGTAAAACGATGTTTTTTACATCTGGTGAAAGTTTGAAAAAAATTCAATTGACAGTTTTTTTACAAAAAATAAAAAAGTACAAAAAATTCTTCCAAAAGTTGGTAAAAAGTGTTTTTTGACTTGAATATCTCGAGAATGAGCTCCGATATTGACTTCAAACTTATTTATGTTTATACAAAATACAATTATTAATATGTATATGCTACAATTTTCACAAATATCGAATTGAAAGTCTTTTTACAAAAAATAAAAAACTTAATCAAAAATTTACCAAAAAATGTCAAGAGTAGGTTTCTTGATTTGAATATGTCCAAAATGGTCAATCATTTTAACTTCGAATCTATTTCATTTTTCTCGTAATAGAATTTTGAACATATGGTACTTTTTTGACACATAGATATCGAATTGGCAGTTTTTTTTAGGAAAAATAAAAAACCAAAACTGAAATTTATAGAAAAGTATTGACTTTAAATGTATTTTATTTTGAACAAAATGCACTTGTCAATACCTAAAAAATGATAAAATATTGACGAATATCAAATTGACATTTCTTACAACAAATACAAAACTACAAAAAGTTAAGAAAAATTAGTAAATATTGTTTTTCCGCTTAAACACCTTTGACAATTTTTTGTTAATAAAATTGTAACAATCAGCATCAAAAGTAAATCGATTAATTTCAGAAACGCCAAGTTTTCAAACTATGCATAATGGGAAGTTATCAGTGTGGGTCGCACCCAGCCTCTTTTTTTATAATGAATTCGGGAGTAAATCAACTATTTTTTAATTTGAACTGAATATAAATGTTTTTTTTTTAGCATTTGATGAAAGCTTGAACAAAATTTAATTGAAAACGGGCAAGGATATTGACTTCAAATTTAATTTTTGTATACATAAAATATTAATATACAGTACGAAAAAAAAATAAAACTAAAATTTTCCAAAAATTGGCAAATATTTTTTTCCACTGAAATAGCCGTGTTTTATTGATAATCTATCTCTAACATAGTAATACGAGTACCAATAAAACGCTTTATTCACTTTTCAACTCACTCTTAATTTGACTCAAAAAAGTTGGAATCGCTGCATTATTTGTAAAATTATTATTGAATAGAAAAAAATAAATGCATATTGTAAGCAAAAGTTGTAAATAGACAAACTCACTTCTTTACATTTTAGTATTTTAGTTAAGTATTCAATTCGAGTTTGAAAACAATAAAAAAAGCTGTTCAACAGGGGGTGTGTTCGAAAAATGAGTAATTATGCAAACAAATTGTGGCGTCGAGGTGCAAAATGCTAGAGGAGTTGAAGTTTGCATGGAAATGCACACCGAGTTGGTTTAGAATTATTTTAAACTTATATTTGCAGTAAAACTTTGAAAATATATTGATTTTGTTTTTAGATTTATCGCCAACAGCTTAAAGTTGACCACCTGAGCAATTTCATTGCCTTATAATAAAAAGCTTATATGGAAGAGTGAAATCTATGCAACAAAGTTTCCGGCCACTTTAAGGACCAGTTGAATAATAGTGTTTCACAATTTTCTGTAATTATTATCCCATTTATTTGGATAGTAAACATTCTTTTATTCTTTTTATTCAATAAATAAGATATTAGAAGACAAAATTCAAAACGAAATTATAAATTTTAAATAAAATAATTACGAGAAGTTACTTTAATTTTCCTGCAGAGTCATAATTACCAACTAATTCAATTCAATATCATATTCATATTACCTTGGGTGTTTTCATAAATGCATGCTTTGTTTACTTGCGATCAAATGTGGTTATATTGAAATCAAAGATAATATGTTTGCATGTCAGTTTTTATAGTTTCACATTAGCACATAAAAACGAATAAATTGTTAAATAAATTTCGCGTTTAAAGTATTAAAACTCAAAAAATAAAAGAACCCTGACTTCCGAAAAGAAAGTCACGAAGAAGTGAATAAACGTGAAAAAGTGAAAACGTATGTGTAAAGTGTAAAGTATTAAAAAAAAAAAATACATTAAAAATAGCCTAAGCTAATGTAAATTATTTTGAAAAAGAAATATTGACAACAGTCAAAATTAATGTAACTTATTAAGAGTTTAGAGAAGAAACTTGGTCGGGCGGGCCTGGGCCCTATTCCACACCTTATCAACTTTTTACTATGCACTTATCAAATTAATTTTTTTGGAAAGTTGATAAGTGTTTCTGTTCCACAATATTCTTTGCAAATTTTACTTTGCACTAACCAAATTTTTACTAAGACTTTGCACCCTATGTAAAGACTTTGCATTTAATGCAACTCTTCTGCAAAGTGTTCCACAAAGCATTTAATCATCTTTGCACTTTTGTCTTATCACTTTTCACTTTGCATTACTTTTCAAAATTCAAATTGATAACAAAACATGCAGTGTTGTGTTTGATTGAGGAAAAATTAATTTTATTTCACACGTACTGTTTCATAAAATTGTTGTTTGTGTTGGGAACGTTATTAAGGTATTGTACCATACAATAATTTTTCTTCAATTTTGCTTAAAAGGAAATTAACTTGAATTCGATTTGAACGAAAATACTCATTAAAATTATAATTTTGAAGTCCGAAAAATAAATACGGTCTTTATAATTTCTTTTTACACGCGTGTCTTCACCATAGTCAAGTAAAAACTCTCGTCTTAACGTCTTTAAAGCTGCGCTAGTAATAACAACATGCATTTGCAAATAAACTAATCAAAATTCGCTTTGCAAAAATATAATTTGAAGTTTAGTGTGGAACGAAACCGAAGCAGCATAATTTTGGCAAAGTCTTTTTTGCAAAATACACTTTTCAATATTAAATTTGCACTTTACACAAAAGAATTGCAAAGTGAATGTAAAAATTGCAAAGACCTTGCAAACTACGTCACTCATCAGTTTTAACTTTTCACTTATCAGACTTAATAGTCTGTGGAACAGAATGTTTTGCAAATTCACGAAAAATTTGAAAAGTGCGAAGTGAAAAGTTGATAAGTTGTTTTGTGGAATGGGGCCCTGTTGTCATGTTACGGATAGTAGAGTTTATTATGGATAAAAGAGTTTAAATAAATACATTGTCTCTATTGTTTAGAAAGAATCTTAAATATTTTCATCACGGATAATAGAACGTCCCGGTTAATCGAGTTTCAACTGTATTGTGTGTGTCAATTTTTTTTTAATTAACAAAAAATAAAAAAATAAAAAGTAAGACGAGAATAGAAGAATTGCTCAAAACAACATTGAACATTGGCTGGCTGTATTAACTCAGCTGATGGCTAACATGAACCAAACTACGAGCGTAAGAGCGAAAATTGACAAGGAAATACGGTTTCTTACACCATTTCATGGAACACCTAAGTCTTTGCCATCATTTGAAACATCGGTGACGAAAATCTTAGTAAATTATCTAGTCGATTACTAGAGACAAGTTTTTGAAGTTATTTATGACACAAAGAACCTGGGAACGGCAAATATTTTCTTAGAAACCAACCCACCAGCGGATTTGAACCAATGCCATATCTGCTTAAGAAAAAATTTTAGATCATCGAAGGACGAACTTCAAATAACGAAAAACATAGGAATATTAAGAGTAAGAAGTAAATATTTATGAATTAGATTTAAAAAGAAAAACCATTGTTGAAAATACAGACAATACAGACACAACTCAGGAAACTTTAGACAAGAACAAGTTATGCAAGACGAGTTAAACACATGCAAACGAACTTGGATTTTCCCTAAACCAGCCAACAGTTAAAACTAAAAATAACATAAAAGTAAGATTTTTAATAGATCCGGGATCAGAAACGAGCATTATTAACCCTGGAATTTATCACCCCAAATGGCAAATCAAACTCAACAACCCTATCCAAATACTATCAACAAGTTCACCTTTACTTATCTGTAATAAAGTTAAAATTCCATTATTTAAAGAGTTAGGAGAAGAACAGAAACCCCGATCTTTCTTTCCAAACATGATGAAGAATCTACTATTAAGTATAACAAGCAAGTACCACAATTAGAGATGCTGCAATGAATCATGAACCTATTACTAAACAAATCAGAACAGATCACCTTAATGAAGAAGAGAAAGAAATAATATTAAAATTAGTTTCACAATACTAAAATAGTTTAAGAAGAAGGCAGTGATCTATTATTCACTAATGCGATAAAGCATAAAATAGATACATAAAATAGATACAAAAAATGATATTCATATCTATACTGAAAACCATGGGTACCCTGAGGTTCACAGAGAAGAAGTGAACTCACCTATCTGGATAGTACCTAAGAAGAAAGACGCATCAGGAAAAGATAAGTGGAGAATAGTAATTGACTATCGTTAACTTAATGAAGTTACTATAAATGATAAATTTCCAATACCGAATATGGAAGACATATTTGACAAATTGGGAAAAGCAATGCATTTTACGACGCTTGTTTTGGCAAAAGGTTTTTACCAGATCGAGATGGCCGAAAAAGATGTAAAGAAAATAGCGTTTTCAACTGGAAATGGTCACTACGAATTCACTCGTACGCCATTCGGATTATAAAACGCTCCTTCAACATTTTAACGTCATATACATATGTTTAGTCTATTTAGATGACATTATCATCTTCTCAACAAGGTTGAAGAAATAAATTCTTTCGTTAAAGAAAATTTTTACAAAACTTCAACAGGCCAACCTTAAAGTCCAATTAGATTAAAGTGAGTTTCTGAAAAAAGAAACGGAATTCTTAAGACCTATCGTTACCACGGAAGGTAACTTAAAGTAACAGTTCGAAATTTTTATTTAGTATTTCATTATAATTTCATGTTGTATTTTGTCTTCTAATATCTTATTTGTTGAATAAAAAGAATTAAACAATGTTTACTATCCAAATAAATGATCTTTATATGTATGTAATAAATTTGATAATAACATAAAGAAAACAGTGAACCACAATTATTCAGCTTGTTTTTAAAGTTGCCGGAAACTTAGTTCCATAGTTTTCACTCTTTCATATAAGCCAATGAAATTGAACATTGAGTTGCTTCGGTGGTCAACTTTAAGCTATTGGCGGTAAATCTAACAACAAAATCAATATATTTTCACACTTTTACTGTTAATATAAGTAACAAACATTCTAAACCAACTCGGTGTACATTTCCATCCAAACTTCAACTCTTCAACTTCAACTAGCATTTTCATTCTTTTTCCAACTCGACCCAACAATTTACATAATTACACATTCTTCGTACACACCCCATGTAGAACAGCTGTTGGTTTTTTTGTTTTCAAACTCAAATTGAATAATTAACTAAAATGTAAAGAAGTTGGCCAGAATGTCTGTAACAAGTGAGTTTGTATATTTTTAACTTTTTTCTATTTTTGAGTGCACATTTCCCTTTTATATTTTGTCCGTGAAAAAAGATTTTTAAATTTTGACAAATAATTTAGGGATACCAACTTTGAGAAGTAAAATTAAGAGTGAGCTTAAAAGTGAATAAAGTGTTTTATTGTTACTCGTAATACTACGTTAAGGATAGATTACCAATAAAACACGACTTATATAATATACATACATATATCTTGCACCACTTGACTGTCTCCTACATTTAACTAGACGAAACTCTATCTTCACTAAAATACTTTTACTGATTACTAGCTTATTTTTGTTCACTAATGAGGTGTTGTTGTTTTCCTTGTACAATTTTACTAGGTAGCTTATTCACTCATCAATAAAACACGGCTTTTATCTCGAGAAATTTCTTTAATCTGACAATTTGTTTTTTTTAATAAAATTGTTATCAATCAACATCAAAAGTAAATCGATTAATATCAACAATTAATCGATTACACAGTTTTTACAAAAATTAACAAATTCCCAAAAACTAAAATAATTATGTTCTGTCTAAGACCCGCAAGGAAACTTTTCTTATAGCGTTCATTTGGTTAGCGATTTATTGTAACACAAAAATTTCAATAAATAAAAGTTGTCAAGTTATAATGGGAAGTTATCAGTGTGGGTCGCACCCAATCTCTATTTTTATCGAATGATGCCATTAAAATAGCTTCGAATAGGATGTTTATAATAAACCTTTAAAAATGAATAATTTATTTAAGATTAAACTTTTTGAATTGATGGCACCTAAAATGATATTGTTATTATTAATCGTTATTTACTCCAACTTCAGTCGCCTCACTCTACGTAACGCGTTAAATTCAACTCAAATTGCACAAAGAAAACATTATTTTATAGTCAATTAAGATGATAATTCACCATGAAGTTGGCCGTATCATAAACATGTATATAAATGTTTGAACTTTAACAAAACGGATTCATCACATTTAATCGTTATATCTTTTTCAAATTACAAAAGGACTTAAATTAAATTCACAATTTGGAGAATAATAGAACAGAAAAATGATAAACGCCATTCTCATGACACCGATAGCAACTAAACAAGATTTAAATTTTCTAAATAATTTAGGATGGTAGAATATTCTATTTTAAGTATAGAAACTTTTTCAAATGTTATAATGGCATTACATACAAAATTTTTAAATGTGTACATTTGTATATGGATCTATGTACATTATGTATGCCGGAAGAATGTTTTCTTTCGCGTGGCACAGGTGAGATATCCGAAAAAAAAATTAAATGCTAATTTAACTTATTTACGCTCTAACATTGGCCAACGATCAGAATATTATCTACTTACTTTTTTAAAGAGATGAAATGTTGCCCTTCAATACGAATGTTTGTTCACTTTTAAAACCTTTAAAATTAACTTTTTTTTTTTAATTAACCGGTTGACACTACTGAAGTTTTATGTTTATTCCCCTTAACACATGATTTGTCCCGAGAAAGAATAAGATAATAATCAGAAGTTCACAGAGGCTTTCTTACGGATGGCAGCGGTGAACAGCAGCGATACTGCTTGGACAAAGTGAACCTAAACACTGACGAAATACGAAACGATCGACTCTCTAAAATGTGTGACTATGATATGATTAAAGGCCATTCTGTGTCTTGATATTCTGGTGAGAATTATATTCGCCGTGAATTTGTTCATTCATAGTATTTATTTAGTAAGTTAACTGTAAGTGAATTATTTTGGCTAGAGTTAAAAGAGAAAGAGAGGGTGGGATAGAACGATAGTTGTTGAGCGCTTCCTGCATTATGTTTATAAACAGATAAGTTTTATAGGCAGATTTGGCTTTTATTGATTCGATAAGATACAGTATTATGTCGGTTCTCTAGCAAACGTTTAAAATTAATTTATTAACAAAACGTGACGGATAACAAATATTTTTTTTAACATGAGAACGACAACAAACTCCGAATTTTAAAAAGTTTTTGATTTGTGTTCCGATTAGCGGCTATTGAATAAACATACTTACTGTGCAATCAAATTATTTTTGGTACTGCCTAATCGATTTACTTTTGATTTGATTGATACAAATTTTATGAACAAAAAAATTATCAAAATTAAGAAAGTTTTTGAGATTTGGCCGTGAAAAAATAATACCTACCCATTTTTGGTAGAACTTTTTGTAAGTCAATAGTATTGCTTGTTGTGAAAATACATACATATGTATATGAGGCGAAAACCTATATTTGACATAATTTGGTGGAGGGTAATTCCATAGTAACTCACGATATGAGCAAATTTTAATAAATTTTCAATAAATTATTTCAATTTTCTCAGGAATTATAAAAAAAAACTTGAGGAAGTTATACAAAAATTTTAAAGAAGATTCGTCGAGCTATCAGAATGTTTAGAAAATGTAACTGTTATTAATTAGCACTCAAATCAGACTGGGAACTCACGTTACAAAATTTCGAAGTCCTTTTTAAGAACAATGATTTAAGTTTAAATTTTTTTGAAAACAGGAAGGTTATCTTTAATTTTATGTTTTATTCACACAAAACGACTTAAAATAAATTTGAAGTCAAAAACATCACCCGTTGTAGAAATTGAAGTCGAAAACAATTTTTGACACCTTTTGGTAAATTTTCGTTTTAATTTTAATTAAAAAAAATCGATTATCTGAATTACTCGAGAGCGTCAGATAAAGATAAATATAGGTAATGTTAATTAATAAACAGACCCAAGGACTTAGAAAGGAGAGGGTAACAAAGTTGTATACAAAAACTGATGTGATGGACTTACTTGTGCGCTGTAAATTTTTTCTTTTTTTTTTTTAATTAAATAATGTCCGAATAACAAAAACAAAAAATATAATTTGACCATTTCCGCATTTCCGATCGTAATAATAAAAGCAATTTAAAACAAATTGTTACAAAATTATACATTTCTTCAAATCAATCAATTCAATTTCTTCTTCTGTCCCATCAGCCTGTTTTAAAATCAAGTAAAAAATTAGTATTTTTCGAGGAAAAAAAAATATTTTTAAGGTCAAAATTAATTTTTTTTTTTAATTTTAAATTTGCAGTTTCAAAAAATTACTTTATGTCATGTAGTTTTTGAGAAAATTGAAAAATACTATAACTACTTTTTATGAGATTTTTGTTACATATTGTACTTGCTTTCATAAAAACATTTCTGTTAGCACGCAGCATTATGGCGTATAAGCGGTGAGGAATGCAACCCCCCTGTAAGGTTGTAATTTATTATCAAATAAGCTGTATTTAAGAAAAAATTATTTTAAATCACACTTCAAATTATTGTTTTTTTTTCAAAATCTATGGATTTATTTCACTTGATTTCAAAACAGTTAAATTGAACATAATGTTGACTTTAAAAATTATTTAATTGCAAGTATTACAGTTATTTTTTAATAATTTCTTTTCCATTTAAAGTATTTTAAATTTAAATTGCCCTCCCTCCTAAACGAAGGGAGATAGACCTTATATCACAATGCTTGTTTTAAACTATTCTATGATAATCCATTATTAAATCTTGTCGTAAATTTAAAAAAAAATATATTTTTTGATTGTCAGAATTATAATATGACGAACATAAATAAATTATTAACTTACCGTTATTTTTTAAAAATAGAAGAACTAAAAGAAATTTGTTAGCACTCAAATATACAATGAAGGAAAAATGATATTATATTCAAAACCTATTTGTAGTATTAGAAATGATGTTTTTGATATCTGGAGAAAGATTGAAAAAATTCTTTGGCAATTTTTTTACAAAACATAAAAATATACAAAAAAAAAAAATTCTACCAAAAATTGGTACAAAATATTTTTTTTACTCGAGAACGGAAACAACTGTTAACATATGGTATAATTTTGACAAATATCGAATAAAAAGTTCCCTTACATTCGAAGGTTTGGACCTTTACTAAGAACATGTTGATAGAATTTTATTCGAAACCTTGGTTAATGATGTTTATATACATTGCATACAATTGTGTATAACAATCTCATTTTTGAATGTTGAGATGTTAAACATGAATATTCAACGTACGTGGTGATCGTAATATCCATTCTTTCCAGAATTATCTTTAATTTTTATAATTTTTTTTAAAATGAAATATATGCATATATAGGTATATATAAATATATATACATATAAAAAAAATAAAAAAAAAGAAAGAAGAAGAACTTTGCAGGACTCAGGATTTGAACCCACAGGACCACCTACAACTTAGTTCCTAGTTTATGGATTAATCCACTGAACCACGGATGAATACAACAATCCAAATCTAACATAAGGTACATCTTGACTTTAAAACGAAGTTTAAAAAAAAAAGATAATAATAAAAGAAAACGATAAAAAAGTAAATGCAACTGAGAAAGTGCTGAATTAGAAAATTCATGCGATAAAAAGAAAAGATTATCTCACTAATACAGAAGGGAAGATGGTGTAAGTGAAAATTAAAATAATATTTCAAATTAAACTAAATAATAATTTTTATTATCAAAAAATATAAAGAAAAATCAGAGGATTTATTTACTAAAGGTTTGAAATTTTTTTGATCAAATTCCGGGAAGATATAAAGAAAATAAGTAAACCGGATATACTTCCATGTTCAATATCGGGAATGAAAGGAATGCAATGAAGGATGTTGAAAATAGTCAGACAAAGGTTGAAAGCAGGAAACTCTCAGGAGTAGATTTAGTTAGTGTAGATTTTGAAATTAATGGTTGTGTGATAAGTGCGAGAAAAATATTTATAAATATTTCTTATAATATTACTATGGTATTTTTTTTGGAAATTTTAATAGAATAAATAAAATATTTTTATAACGTTTTGAAAAAAAAAAAAAATATATTATCATTTAATTAAAGTAGTTATAATGAGCTGAATTTTTTTTTTAAACATGAACTGGTAACCACTTGAAGAAGGTGGATATGGCTAAGCAAAATCAGCTTAGAGGGACTTGCTAAGGAAATAACTTGAGTCTATTTTAGGGGGCTTACGCGATATAATTTGTTGGAGGATGCGTTAGTCCAGGTTGTTACACTTTAGTGTAATGTGGGTGGGTTACCTCCTGAGGACATATTCCATCACGTCCTCAGCCCGATTCAAAGTTACCAACTCCACCCAACCCAGGTGGAAAAAATTTCAGTTAGAATTTGAAGTTAAAACTTCAAGTTAAGGGATGAAGATGTTAGGGTTCTACAGCTTTATATACTCGATATTTCTAGGCATGAATATTCGTAACACCATCCAGCGATACTCGGCAAGATCCCCCCCAATCCGACGAGCTACCCTTTGGCTATACCAGCAAGCATGCCGAGCCAGTGGTTTCAAAGGACACCCTTCACTTCCAGGGCCTGGATCGGCCTTAGAGTCCTGTACCTCTAGGGTCGTAAAGGTACCAAAGAGGAGTGAAGGTATTGACCCCAATAATTCCGTTACAACTCAAACAAAAATTAAGTAAGAAATGCAGAAAATTGTTTCTTGACTCTAATATGTCCAGGATGGCAAACATTGATAAGTCACTTCTATCCAATAATCAACATGCCTACAATAAAGGGAAATCTGTAGAGACCGCTCTACAAACACTAGTTCGTAAAATTGAATACTCCATTCGTCACAAAGAGTTAACCTTGGTAGTTTTCTTAGATGTAGGAGGAGCGTTCAACAACGTAACCACATCCGCAGTCACTTCTTCCTCAGTGAATGAAGATAAATCGATCAGTGAGTTTATGTGTAATATGCTGATAAGAAGAATTATCAACTCCACACGGCACGTATTTACTACCCGAAGAACTGTCAGTAGAGGTACACCGCAAGGCAGGCGGTACAATAGAACGGGAGGTTAACAGAGTGATTGCTAATTAAGATGATGTTGCTATAGCTGTATCAGGAAAACATCTTAACATACATATATGTATGTATATGGGCTGGGCAGTTCATTGTGGACTTAGTGTATCAGAAAACAGAACCTGTTCTCTTTACAAGGAAATACAACGTCTCACACATAGACCCTTCCGCATAAACGGAATACCGCTTAAATTTTCCGATAAAGTAAAATACCTAGGCCTTTTTCTAGATACCCAATTTTTTTTATAATTAGCGCGCACACAAGGGGTTTTAAGGTACCCTTTATATGTCAGAGACACAGTGCGAGCTTTAGGTAAGTAGGAGGGGATTTGAAAGGCGATGTCGGTAAACATTATTTTTAAACTTCTGTATATCACACACTACCGAGGAAGCATAGTGACCAGTTAAAGATCCTGAAAAAATTATAGAGGCCGTCCCAATTGGCTTTCTCGTATTGCCAAACGGTTCTCACAGGGCTCTTTCTCTAATTGGATTTGTTTGACACTAGAAATTTTCGGAAATGATACAATGGTCAGATGTGAATAGAGCTATTAATACTCTGATATCTGATTGTGTGTTTATCGGGGTCAGTGGTAAGGAAAAAGTCAAGAGTGTTTTCGGCTCGGCGATTAACGTTCGATATTCGGGTGGGCTCGTTGACAAGCTGAGTAAGGTGATTAAGCTCAGCGAAGATCTCAGCACACATACCTTCGGGTATTGTCTGGCCCGAATGTTGAAGCCAAGAAGAATTGTATACATTGAAATCGTCCGTAATAACGAATTTAGTGTGAGCAGAGTTGTAAATTTTCAAGTACCAGTACCAGTACAAGTACCAGTACCGGGTACTGGTACTGGTACTTGAAAAAATCAAGTACCTGATACTTGGTACTTGAAAATCACAATTACAAGTACTTTTTCAAGTACTTTTTTTTAAGTACCTTTACTGGGTACTTGAATACTTGCAAGTACATTTTCAAGTATTTTTCAAGTACTTTTCAAGTACTTTTCAAGTATAAGTCCATTGGAAATATTTTAAAGAAATTAGATAATTTTGGGACCATATGGAAAGTTATCTTAGTTAGTTTTTTTTAATTACATTTAATGTAATGTACGTACATACATAAGTGTATTCTAGGTCACAACCCATAATTCCCAAATAACATGAATGAGAATTGAAACCGACTAGGAATTGTACTTGTCAGTCTTACATTGCCCAGTAATTGTATTTGAAAAGTATTTAAAAATGTACTTACCAGTATCTCAGTACCCAGTAAAAGTACTTGAAAAGTACTTGAAAATGTACTTGCAAGTATTCAAGTACCCAGTAAAGGTACTTAAAAAAAGTAATTGAAAAAGTACTTGTACTTGTGATTTTCAAGTACCAAGTACCCAGGTACTTGATTTTTTCAAGTACCAGTACCAGTACCCGGTACTTGGTACTTGGGAAGTACTGCAGTCCAAAGATACTTAAGTACCTTACAACTCTGAGTGTGAGGATGCAGGGAAACAATTCCTTGGATGGAGTCAGATAGATTCGCGAGAAGTTGAAACTCTGTCGAAATTGGGGCATTGATAGAGGAAACAATAGTGTAAGATGTTCTTGTTTATTGAGAATTGAAACCGCATGAAGTTAAACATGGGATTGGTACTCGGACCATATTGTGGTTGAAATTGGTAAGCAACATCATTTCTTACGTAGACGGCGAGACCTTAGTGGGAAAGGAATAATGGCACTCACTAAGTTGTACCCATGAATTTGAAATTCAGCAGGATCAGTGTTTCACCTACTTGGGTTTCACTTAGTGCCAAAACAACTGGCCTGTTTTGTAACAGAATGGGCGTACAAAGAAAGGAAATTTGCTCTAAGCCCATGATACAAAATTTTACAAAAAATAATAAAATAATTTGATACATTATTACTCAAAGTGTATCGTTTTACATTGCACGTTTTCTATTTGTCTTGCTATGGGCGGCGATGATGTCGTCGTGTCGTCGCGACATGTGCAGTGTTATATTGAGTCGTTTCGTATTGCTGTTGTTGTCACAACATGCTGGGCCCCTCAGATTGGAGATACGGAGAAGTCGATGTCTTTAAAAGAGGCATCAGTGGTTGGTGGTTCAGGTTCCTTTCTTACTATTTCAGTTCGTATGGTCATTGGCTTAGGTGTAGGAGCTCGTCTTCGCACTATGATGATTACAGCTATTAGGCAAATTATAACAAGGAATCCAGTGGATCCAAAGAGCGAATACTGATGAATTCGGTGGGTCCTAATTTCCTTAAAGATATTTTCCTGATTCCTTTGAAGTTTTATAGCTTGCTCCAGTTTTGATACTTCTAACGAAATATTTGACTGGGGAAGGGTAGGTTGTTGTTGCTCTGGTTTCCAATTAAACGAATTTAACTGGTCAGAGATGTTGAACGATGGCAAAACTGAAGATTTCAATCTGCTTGTCATTATTTGTCTTCTAATGATTGTTGTGGTTTGGTTATGTATTATGCAGTTTGCTGGTATCTTCACTATCCCACTACCTTTTATGATAATAGGTACTGAATCAAAGTCACAATTTATGTTAACAGTTGTTGAATTCGGAACACTATAAATCCAAGTATTCTGTTGATGCATCTCAATTCAGTAGGTCTTTGGGATGTTTTTTATGAGACATGAGTCCATTATTTGTTGGCTGTGTTGAATCAGTTTCATTTCGCATGAACTGATTAAAGCTCCAACTGTATAAAGTGGGTGTTGAAGAGTACACCAGTACGTCTGAAATGGCCTTTCCTTGCAACGTAAAAATTCGTCCTTGTTGATCGGGTAGTAGTGGTTTACTTGAAGATTAACAAGCAAATAATCTGATGATGGAATTATGCATGTAAAATTTCCATTGTTGAAGGTTGGAACTGGATGCATCTTGTAAAGTTTGAAGTCTTCGTTGTACAGCAAAGGAAGGGTAATTTCGATTATAATGTTGCTGCCAGTTACTCTTCCCCTCAAACTTAGGGTTTTGTAGAGTTGGAGTATTGACTCGTGATGTATCTCTGTCAGGAATCATCAAAGAGCGGGGAATGTTCTCATGGTTTTTTATTAGATCAAGTATGTTTTTTTCATTTTCTTTGACCGTTTGAATTGTTTCTTCGTACTTGTCAGCAAATCTTTGGTCTAATATACCAAACAGTTCGTTGGTTACAGTTCCAATGAAATCGAATGGTGATCGTCTTTGTCGTCTTGTTGAATCTTCATTGGCATGATGCAGGATTTCGTTGTTGAGTTCAATTTGTTGGAGTTGGTGTTCAAATTGACTTAACGTTTTGTCACACATTGTTGATTTAATTTCAACGAGTTCTGATGATATGCAAAAATTTTCCATCGATTTTACTAATTTCTTGTAGGTATTCAATTCATTCCAATAGTTGGTCATGTTAAAGAACACAATCATCTTCCACGAACTTGAAATCAGATTTGCTCTACCCACGTCTTCGAAATAAAAACCGGGTTGGTTTTCAAAAGGTCTTATTTTGACTTCGTGCTGATACGGTGTCGGGAAGAAAGTAGCCAAGTTTAATATTCCAAACAGTATGAGAAGCCAAAGGAATGGTTGCGCTCGATTTGTTGACATATTTAATTGTCGTACTTCTGTTTCTGGTTGCTTATTTTCAATAGGTAATTTGCAAAGTTTTGTTACGGGTCGCTTAAAATGTTTGTTGTTGCTAAAAACTGTTGCATCTCGAACACATTTACCGTTGCCGGGATGAACTTCCGATATTTTCCCATCATCCAGGTTGTTGGTGGTAGTCGGTCTTCTTTGATGAGCACGATGTCATCAACCTTTAGGTTTTCTTCCTTTTGCTTCCATTTGGGAAGTTGTTGTAACTGCGAGAGGTATTCGGACGACCAGATCTTCCAAAAATCTTGCGTCAATTTTTGCACCAATTGCCATCGTGATCGGAATGTTTTCTTTTCGTCCATAATTGTTTCGGGTACTACATTAAGAGCACTTCCTATCAAGAAATGTCCAGGTATCAGAATTGTGGTGTTATCAACATCGTTTTCGATTGCAGTAAGTGGTCGAGAATTTAGACAACACTCTATTTGTGTCAGTAAAGTTGACAATTCTTCAAAAGCAAGCATTGTTTTACCAATTACTCTCTTCAGATGATATTTTGTCGACTTCACACTTGATTCCCACAATCCTCCGAAGTGAGGGGATGCAGGGGGTATAAAGTGCCATTCGATTTCTTCTTTTACCAGCTTTGATGATGCATCTTCTTTACAGCGCTTAATGATCGCTCGAATTTGTTGTTGGATTTCCTTGTTTGCTCCAACGAAAGTAGTTCCGTTGTCACTATAGAGGTGTGAACAAATACCTCTTCTTGAGGTAAATCGTTTTAACGCAGCCATGAATGCTGCTGAAGTAAGGTCACTAACTAGTTCAATATGAACAGCTTTGGTGGCGAAACAAACGAATATGGCGATGTAACCCTTGGTAGATCGAAGTCCTCTCCCCTTGGCGACTAATATTTGTATTGGTCCAGCATAATCGACACCTGTGTGTGTAAAGGGTCTTGATGGGGTCACTCTAGCTGCTGGGAGAAATCCCATTTGTTGAGTTTTGGGTTGTACATGGAAACGGAAGCATTTCATACACTTGTGTATGACTTGTCGAATACACCTCTTAGCTTGAATGACCCAATATTAGGGTTACCAGATATGTTCAGATAAAACTAGTACTCTAGTTTCAAAAACCCGGACTTTCCCCGACAAATGAGAATTGAAAAAAGAATACAAAATGAGGACAGAATAAATACATTTTTATCATAAAAAAAAGCAAGAAAATACATTGAAATATAAATTAAAATCCAATGATTAAGTTTAAAAATCACATTTTCAAGGTAAAAAACATCTGCGAGATGTAAAAAAGGCATCATGCCCAACAACAAACATATTTTATTGCCAACAAAATATATGTAAATTAAAATTTTTTGTATAATTATGTTGCTGCGTACATAATGTATGAAAACATATTAACCTTCACAATATAATTTAAGAAGTGAAGAACTGACACAAGATAAACTCTTTTTGACAGAAATGACATATTGCTACTGTCAACCGTCCGATTTGTCAAATTGAAATGCTTGACAAATCAGGACGTTTTAATGTTCCTAAAATCTAAATCCGTCATTTTTAGAGAGACCAATTTTTTTTTGTGCGCTCAAATATTTATTGAATGAAAAATGATATTATCTTCAAAATAATTTTCTGCTTTGTTAACTGACATTTTTATCATCTGGGAGAATTATGGATGGAATAATCAATTGACGTTTTTTTACAAACTAAAACTAAAAAGTCAAAAATTGATTTTAGACATGAATCGAATTATAGCGGGTGATGTTTTTGACTTATTGTTATTACTTATGACAAATTAATTATTTTTTATACTTGCGATACAACTGTTGACTTATGGTTAAATTTTAACAAGTTCTTATAATAAAAATAAAAAAAAATAAAAAATAAAAATTCTTACAAAAATTACTAAGCATTGTTTTTCTACACTAATATCTCGACAGCGAGTAACGAAATTGTCTTCAAATTCGTTTAATGTTATTCATGATAATACTGTTAATTTATTGTACACTTTTAACAAATATCGAATCAAGAGTATTTTACAAAAGTACCAAAAATTGTTTTTTTTACTATCATATCCCGAAAAATTGTATATGTCTGATAATTTTGTTGTTAGTAAGATCAATCAATATCAAAAGTCATTTGATTGATGGCAAGAATAAATCAATTACACACAGTTTTAACAAAAGTTAAAAAATTCATAAGAAATAACACCTGATACCATTTCTTTTATTTCTTCAATAAATGGTAACTTTTCAAAGTATATTAAGAAGTAATTAATGTCGAACCCAGCATTTTTTTTTCTTATGTATTGGATCTATTCGCCTACTTTATTTAAATGAATATTTGTGATGGATAAAAAGAGTACAATCCCGGACAATTCACAAAAACTATCCCGGACGTCCTCCACACAGTGAAAAAAGAGTACATGTAAGGGAAAATCCGGACGGATGGCAACCCTACCCAATATCGTTGTCTTAGTTTTGCGAGTGTTAGTCTGATGCCACCGTGTAACGTCCGTTCGTGGGCGTCTTCAACCAATAGCTTTGTAAACCATTCTTCATGAGGCAGTATAATTGGATGTTTTTCTCTATTCGTAAGTTCGGCATTTTGTAGTCGGCCACCAACAACAAGAATATTCTCGTCATTCAAAAATGGGTTCAATGAAAGTATCTTGCTTTTTTTACTGATATTCTTTCCACTTCGTAAGCATTTCAGTTCTTCGGGGTATACTTTTGCTTGAATATATCGTATAATTCCTTTGGCAGCAACGTTCAATTCTTTTACTGTTAAGTTACCAGTTTCTATTGGATTATTTAGTCCCTTGCTTCTGCAGTTACTTTTGTACCGCCTGCAATAGGCGGCTGCTCTTATTAACTCCCAGTAGTTTGAGAATCTTCTGGTAACATCAGTTATTTCTTCTACTTCAGTCGTTAGAACTTTTCTTGCTTCGGGAATGTCGCTCACTATGTTTGTATTTTGTTCTTGTGCGGGCCAATGATCTGAATCGAATTGTAACCAGCCAGGTCCATACCACCATGTTTGATTGCATGACATCTGTTCTGGGGAGCAGCCTCTGGACGCATAATCAGCGGGATTGTCGGATGATCGCACATGTCTCCAGCAAGTTGTGTCTGTTGCCTCTTGTATCTCTGAGACTCGATTTGCAACGAATGTCTTCCAGTTAGAAGGACATTTCTGGATCCAGGCCAATGTTATAGTGGAATCTGTCCAGGCGAATATTTTTTCGACTTGCGAACCAAAAGTCTTCAATGTTTCGGACAGCAGTTTTGATAATAGATGAGCACCACAAAGTTCCAGTTTTGGAAGAGAAAGTTTCTTTCTTATTGGTGCCACCTTTGTTTTTGCAGTTAAGATTATTGTAGAGTAAAAACCGGATGGTAGAGCTACTCTTGCACAGACTACTGCTGCATATGCCGCTTCTGAAGCGTCACAGAATCCATGAAGCTCAATTTTTTGGTTTTTTGTGGTTTCTATCCATCTTGGAATTCTGATGTCTTCAACTGTTCCGAGATTTTTCTTTAATTTGTTCCACTGTTTTTGAAGTTCAATTGGAAGTGGATCATCCCACTTGACTTCGGATTTCCAAATCCGCTGCATTAGGATTTTTGCGCTTACAGTTACAGGAGCCAGTCATCCAAGGGGATCAAATAGTTTGGCTATTTCAGACAATGTTTTTCGTTTCGTGAGTATGGTTTCTTTATTGATGTCTAAGTTGACCTTGAATTGAAAGTTGTCATTTAGAGGATTCCAGTGGATGCCTAAAGTTTTTATGGTTTCTTCCTTCATGTTAGCAGCTCATTTTCGGAGATGAAAGCCTGCACCCCTTAACATTTCATCTAGTTGCTTTTGAGCTTTTCTGCATTCTGCCATTGTGTCCGCTCCGGACATAACATCGTCTACGTAAAAGTCATGTTTGACTATTTCTGCAGCGATTGGATATTTCGTTCGTTAGTCTTCAGCAAGTTGTTGAAGAGTTTTTATTGCTAGGTATGGAGCAGATGCTGTTCCATAAGTGACAGTGGTGAGCTTGTATTCTTTTATGGGTTGATCGCTAGAACTTCTCCACAAAATTCTCTGGTAATCTTGATGGTCTTGGTGTAGTTCTATTTGTCTGTACATTTTTTCAATATCTGATGTGAAAACGTATCTGTGTTTCCTCAATCGCATCAGGATAGTTGTAATGTCATCTTGTAACTTAGGGCCTATCAACATTAATTGATTGAGGCTCACTCCTGTTGTAGATTTGGCCGACCCATCAAATACAACTCTTAATTTGGTTGTTGTACTTGTAGGTTTAATGACGGCATGATGAGGCATGTAGAAAACATTACTTTTTTTCGTATCGTTATTGCAAACTTCTTTCATATGTCCCAGTTCTAGAAACTCATGAATTACTTGTGTATATTCAAGTTTTAGAATCTGGTTTTTATTTAGTTGCGTTTCTAATTGTCGAAATCTCGCTATTGCTCGATTCTTTGAGTCACCTAGTTGCTTCGTTTGCATAGCTTCTTGGTCGAATGGGATTTTAACAACGTATCTCCCATTCTTTTTTCGGTAATGTGTTTCTTTGTAGATTTTTTCACATTGTTTATCTTCTTGTTTTTCGAATATTGGTTTATAAACTTCTTCTAGCTCCCAGAACTTTTCTAGTTGTTGATCGACTGAAATCTATGCCACCAGTCCAGTGACTCTGTAATTATCTCTTTCTTCAATTGATGTTCGTCCAGATATTAACCAGCCCAGCTGTGATTTTTGAGCTATCAGGGTATCATTTCGTTTTATCCCTTCAAGAATTATGTCGCCATACATATCAGCACCAATTATCAAATCAATCGGTCCAGGAACATTGAAAGTTGGATCAGCGAGTTCTAACTGATCTAAGCTTCCAATTTTAAGGCTATTTGTAGTTTTGGATGGTAGTTGTCTTGTGAGTACAAGAGCTTCTAATCTGAGGCTGAACTTTGAGGCGAAATGAGGTTTTATTGTCACATCGACCTTGTTTTTAGCAATTCCTGCACTTGTTGCACCTAATCCACTTACTTCAACGGAAGTATTTTGTCTTTTGAGTCTAAGTGTTTGTGCTATAGATTCAGTGATCAATGATGCTTGCGATCCCGGATCGATCAGTGCTCGTACTGTAACACTGCGGCCAAGTCCGTCTTCATTACTTATCTTCAATATTGCTGTTGCAATAATGACATTCTGGTTCTGCTCACTGTGGTTAACTTGTTTGGTTGTTTTTGGTTCGTCTCTTGGAGCTGAGTCCAATTGTTTATTTTGGGGAAACCTTTCAGTCCATTCCATGTGTAGGAACGAATGATGCTTCTTGTTGCAATGATGACAATTTCTTTTGCTGAAACATTGTGATTGTTTGTCATGTCGTAAGCAGTTTGAGCAGAGCTTTGCTTATTTGCAAAGTTGCCATCTTTCTTTTGGTGTGGAATTGAGAAATTTTTGACATGTGTATATTACATGTTCACCTTTATAAATGGGGCATTGGAGGTTCTTTGCATTTATATTTGTATTGATGTGGAAGTTGCGAAGTGAATTTTTTGTTTCGTCTGCGGCTGACTTCTGATGTTTTTTGTTCATGGACATCACTTCTAAGGCCTGGTACCGTCTTTCGAGGTATTCGATAAGAGTCTTCATTGTCGGCATCTTGTTCGGTTCAACTAGTCCTTGCTCGAACAAATTCCTGGATTCAGTATCGAGAGATTTTATTGTTATATGCACAATTATTGGACCCCATGATGAGGTATCATAGCCCAAATTCTTTAATGCTGCTAGACCTTCCTTGATGGCATCTAAGGTATTTTTTATTAAAGTAGCTGTTGGAATACTACTATGTCCAGTCTTAATCATTTTTTCGATATGCATTGTAACGATCTTTCTCTCATTGTTGTATCTGCCTTTTAATATATCCCAAGCACTGTTGTAATTTTCACTTGAGAATGTCAAATGTTTTATTAAATGCAAGGGTTCTCCTTCCAAATGAGTTTTCAAGTACTCCATCTTTTCGGTTGTCGATATATTTGTTTTGGCATGAATAATATTAACGAAGAGATCATAAAATTGTTGCCATTCGAGATAATCACCTTTGAAAGTAGGCATTTTAAGTCTCGGGAGCAATGACTCGGTTCTTACTTCTTTTGGCTTGTTGTTATTGTCATTGACTAGTTTCGATGCCATTTGGTGAAGGAACCTATTTATGTCCTGTTTAATATTTTTATATTCGTTGTTTGTCACAAAGGGTAGTTTAAGATCTTCTTCCGATGCACTTGACATGAAATCTTCATGAAGATCAGTTATGTTACGCAGTTGTTCTAGTAACATTTTTTGTTGATATTCGTAAATATCCCTGGAATAATCTTCAAAGGATTGCTCAAATTCTTTTAGGTTATCAATCATGGCGGTGTCTTTTAGCTTCAATTTCTTCAATCTTTGGCTCTGGACTACGTCTGTACTGTCTTTATGCTTCGCATCACTCTCAGTATGTTTTTGTAATTCTGGGTGTATTTTTTCCAGTTTACTCTGTAGTTCTTCGTACAATGACTTTACTCGGTTATAAGTATCTCTTTGCATGTAGTTAGTGTCTTTCTTTACAGAAGAAGCTATTTTCTGATGGTTTGAGTCAAACTCAGACCATAAAGCATTAAGACGTTGAAGCCTTTCCTCTTTATACCTTGGAGTTTTTCTTGAAGGACTGTCTTTTCCAACATTCCTATTGAATACTTCAATCTCCTCAGCCAAAGATTTTTGTTTGGCTACGATGATAAAAATTTCCGTTCCATCCATCATCGTGATTAGCACTTGTGGTTTTATTTATATGTTAAGTCGTAAATTGTTATTCTTTTTGTCGTAGATTTATCAGTGTTTATAGCCCTGACAACGCTTTTTTTTTGTTAAGTCGATTTTTTTGTTTAAAAAAAATTATTGTAATAAAAAATTTTAAATTTTTATACCAATGTGAGCCTTGGTAGCGCTTTTTTGTTGCTAAGTCGATTTTTTTTTGTTTAAAAAAAAATTATTGTATTAAAAATTTTAAATTTTTATACAAATGTCAGACTTGGTAACGCTTATCCGGCTCGAAGGACCAATGTTTTGTTCGACAATTCGTAAATAATGGACCCCTTACCTCTGGTGCGGGGAAGTCAAGAAAATACGAACTGTTGGGTTGCTGTATTGATAGCAAGTAGCTTTATTATTCCAAATGTCTTACTTTTATACAATATTAATGTCTACTTAGCTTATTTTAAATTAACACAATATACAAAAATAATAAAATAATTTGATACATTATTACTCAAAGTGTATCGTTTCACACTGCACGTTTTCTATTTGTCTTGCTATGGGCGGCGATGATGTCGTCGTCGTCGTGACATGTGCAGTGTCATATTGAGTCGTTTCGTATTGCTGTTGTTTTCACAACAGCCCACGAATATTACAATAGTCAATTTCGAAATTTCCAATCATTGTGATAAAAGAGAAAAAAAGAAAAAAAGACAAAAATAGACGAAAACTAAGAGAGAAACTGAATATGATTATACAGTTCTTTTCAATACATAACACTACTAGTGTTGTGCCTTAGTATAGTGATGTGAATTGATCCGAACCCTAACAGTCAAAACAGTATTTCTCTATGCATCTGTTATTGCTCGCTCAGCAAGTACATCAATTGTGAGAGCTTAGATAAGTTCAATACAATTTCAACCTTTCAACCTGCAGCGACAACTAATTAATCTGAAAACCTAAAAAACAAAAGAGAATCATTTAAACTACGGTATCCCTATTCTCCTGCAAAAAAGCCATAGGTAACAAATGGGGATTACAAACCCACATCACACACTGGCTGAACTTATCGGTCATCAGACCGATCCTTACTTATGGTGTAGTGGTATGGTGGACTGCACTAGAAATAGCTACCAACCGCGATAATCTAAGTAAAGTCCAAGGAACTGCTAGCCTAATAATGGGCGATACAAATCCTTCATACCTCTAGAGCTAGACATTTTCAGTAAAAAAAACACGGCAATGGGGCTTAAATCCTCAGTGGATTTATAACAACATTGGCCACTCAAAAATTCTGAACGCATTCAGATCACTCACTTGCAACGGCAATTACATCAACCCTTATCTTCGTTTTGATAAAAACTTCAAAGTGTCCATTCCCTCTAGATCCTCATAGGAGATCGAGTCACCACACTGATGGATCCGAAATAGATGAGGGAGTTGGAGGAGGCGCATACCAAGACAGACTAAATTTAAGTCTCTCATTTCGTCTACCCAAACACTGTAGTGTGTTCCAGGCAAAACTTCTTGTCATCAAAGAAGTCATATCTTGGCTCAAGGAAAACGTGATATCGTCTACTGATAAACACATCTTCGCGGATAGTCAAGCTGCCCTAAAATCCTTAGTATCTTTCTCCACAAATTCAATCGTAGCCCAAAATTGTAGATCATCTCTGGTAGAGATAGCCGATCAATTGCACACTCACCCATCTGGGTGCCGTGCTTTATAGACATTCCAGGTAATTGCAAAGCAGACGAACTTGCAAAAAATGGAACATGTCTACCTCTATTAGATAACAAATCTAATATGGATATACCACTAGCTACGTGTAAATTCGTGCTATCATAGAGAAGGTGAATCATAGGTGCTCTAACTCATCCACTTGTCTGACAACAAAATTAACTTGGTCAAAGTTTGATGCTAAACACAGCAACTCATCTCGATTCTCGATTGGTAGACTGCATATTAGCTCTGTTATAGGTGTCCTTATTGGTCACTGCTTAATAGGCAGACAACGAGTAGGAGGATCTAATGATCTATGTGGTATTACAATGGACTACTGATGATCTAAGTGTGCTGGTTTTCTTTTCAGCAGCCACTTAAACTTAACCATGTACATTTTGATTAGATACAGATTTGGTATAAATTTGGATAATCCTCAACATATCACCCGAATTATTTGTGTTCCCCCGGATTTTAAAAAGCTATCAGGAGTTTCGCCCGAATAAGATTTTACTTCAAATTTACAACTGACAGTTCGAAAAATATGTGTTCAGAAAATAGGTCTATAAATTTTCCCGTCTCTGTTATAGAAATCTAAAGCTACAATCTTTCTTGAACGCAAAAAAAGTACAACATGAATTAATTGTTGCATTTTTCTTTTAAAATGATGGCCCTTAGTGCAGTGATACGACGTTTGATCCTTCTCCAAACTTTTTGAGTATGCAGATATATACAATTTCCCTCTCCGTTTTTATGAATAGTGTCTCCTCTTTCAGAAAAAAAATTAAAAATAATATAGAGTGAAAAAGGAAACCTTTAAGATTACAAATCCTTTCGAATTCCACCCAAATCGCTTGGTTGCATTTTTTTTCAGTGGATGGATAAAAAAAGATGTCGGTAATCGGTAGCATACCACTTTGCTTGCAGTTGATTGGTTTTCTACTGAATATAAATCCAAAATTATTCAATTTATGTTAATAATAAACAATTTCAACGAAAAACTTAAATTTCAACGTTATTTTCTTCCCCTTCGCTTCCAAAATTTAAGTGAAATTGAATGCTCATAAGCGGAATTTTTGGAACATGATTTTTATTTCGGGTGAAACTCAAAATAAGGGAAACGAAAAAAGGGATTATTTTTCGGTGGAATGACGTTCGGGCGAAACTCCTGATAGGGTCTTAATAGGGACCACTTAGTTTTTTGACTTTAATGTATAACAAATGCGATATACATGTGGATAAGTAAATTAATTTATTTTTTTACAATTTAATTTATTTTATTTAAACTTAAAATACTAATACAAAAATTCACAAGAGCACTCTGATCAGCTTGGTGTTCAAATTATGACTGATGAAATCCTTCCTCTACTCCGCTGTTGTGCGTTCTCGTTACTCGTTTTTCTTAGGGGTTGGTTTGTTTAAGATAGTGAATATTGAATAATTATAATAATTAGTCCTTCCTGGAATTGGACGAACCTAATGTGCCGGATGTTGTTTTCCTTATTGTTAGTTTAGGATATCGTAAAACTGTTTTTCGGTTTTACGATCGGTTTTATGATAGGTCTGCATCCCTTAGATTTGCGTTGCCTGAATGCTTTTTATGGAATGTGGGAACTAGAATGTTAACTCCCCCTTTCCTTTAAGAAGCGCGCCCCGCAGCTTCATATTGCCGTACAAGCATTTCTATTCTTTTGGCTCGCTGGTTGAGATGTTGTTCTGGAGTAAGCTTAGGAGTTCTTCTTCTTCTGCAAAGAATAACTATAAATGTCGTAACGAGGACCGTGAATGAGACAAATCCAAAAGCAGAGATAATAGGGCTTTTAGTTGTTTCAATCTGTAAAGATTCTAATAAGTTTATATTATCAAACTTTAGTTGCTCGTCAAGTGATTCGATATAATATTGGCTAATTTCATATTTGTCGATTGTGTAGGTCTTCAGGTAATTCTGGATCAGGTGTGTAGGATTCTCGTATGATATTCCATCCATAACAGTGTTATTTTCAAAATTCACTAGGTAGACACCCTTTAAAGTTTTGTTGTTCACGGTGTGTTCACCGGATAGTAGAATGGTTCCATCTTTAATTAATTCTAAGTCTATATTCTTTTACTTAATTTTATTAGATACATACTGTTTTTTGGTTGTTTAATAGTTCTGATAGACATGTTTTATTTTTATTAGTTTCGCAGAACGTATACTTTAACTCATGTTTGCAATTTTGTACATTTCTGAATGTTTTGTTACATTTGGCAATTTCTTTACTTAATATTAGTTTTCCATCTTTCTGGCTTATGGCCTTAATTTCGTATAACTTACAACTTTTGTGAATGATGGGGTATTTAATATAAATTATAATAATTCCATTTTTTTGTAAGATTTTAAATTTAGAAACATCGATTAGGTCACTAATAGTAAAAGTTCTTTTTTACAATTTTGTTTATATCATCAATATTTAAGATAGCTGGATTCAAAATATTTAACTTAGCTAGAGTAAGTGTGTTCATCAAATTTTGAAGCTCAAAGATAATTAATTTACATTTTTCGGAAATAAGCTCACTTTTAATTGTATGTTTTACAGATTGTATTGCTTCGAACAGTTTTGAATTGGTTACAAATTGTTCATTGTTGTTTATTATAAGATCGTTAATTTTATTATCTACCATATTCTCATCATCATGGTCTGGGGTACCAGCTATCCATTTCCAGATAGTTCCTATTGTTTCAATTGCTAGGTTTCAATTGCTCGTTTAGAGCGAGAAACCATAACTTGGTCTAAAAGAGTTTGTATAGTATTGAAATTGCTGTTATGTGTGTTATCTTTCGGTGAGTCAGCATAGATTGTACTATCGTAATGTTGTTCCAATGATTCTTTGGTTCTGTCAAGAAAGTCTTGAAAAAAAGTCAAGTTAGTCACGAGGAAGATGTTTGAAGTATTTTCATATAGAAATGCTACACCAGTTTCGACTAGCACATAATTGTCTCGAGTGTAAGCGATGATTTCTGCTCTGGTTGATAGCATGAATGTTAAGAGATGATGTCCATTGTCTGTTTAACTTTGTTCCCTAAATGTTGGGATACTTTCCGGGGTTTATACTTGGGTTGCAATTTGTCCCAGTGGGCACCTGTAGTCTTTTAATACACTTTATCATCGGGTTTGACTTCTTTAGATTTTCTTTTTTTATTATGGACCTCAAGCATTTTATCTTGGACCGTTGTTAATTTTAATGGAACATCGGAGTGATTAATTTTATTAAACAAAACTTCTGCGGGTTTCTTTCCTGTGGACGAATGAATAGTTTTATTATATTCTTTAGCTGCTCTGATGAATACTTCAACTACATCTAATAATTTATACTCCTCTTTAACGCATCTGGCTATCTCCTGAAGGGTACTATGAGCTCGTTCCACTTGACCATTAGTCGTACTGTGGTTAGCTAGGGTATAGTATACAGTGATATCAGACCGTTGCATTAGTGATACGAAAGAAGCCGAGGTAAATGTGGGATCTTGGTCGCATACTAAGTTTTTAGAATCAGGAAATGCTTGCAGTAGCTCAAGAACTTTGTTTTGCATTTCTTGGCGATTTTCTAGAATTTTAATAACTAAGAATTTAGAATAAGCATCGATGCATGTAAGAATCTTTACTTTTTCTGCAAACATTACATCAATATGAACGCGCACCCCCTCTTTTACAGGAATTGGTGCCTCACCAATTGGTTGTTTATTAGGGTGCATGTCGTATTTATTTACGTTGCATACCTCGCAGTTCCTTGCAAATTGTTGGAATTCGTCTGACATTTCAGGCCAATAATATTTATCAATAACTTGTTTAAGGTTTTCGTTGAAGTTGCTGTGCGCACGGGTATGCGTTTGTGCCACTATTGATACCTGGTCAGTGGTCATCTTTATTAGAAATATCGTGGGCAAAATATTTTGCCTGTATGAATTTATTCGTGAAATGTTCTTTCAAAATGTTTCTAATATCATAGATTGTTTCGGGTGTAGAAAACAAGGCTACTAAATCTTCTTTTATAAATTCCTTGAATAAAGGTATCAGGTCGGAAGGATAGTTATATGTAATGATATGTCTATTTCCTGGGGAAAGGTTTAGTATGTTTGTGACTAGTTTCTATTCCTTTTTCTAATATTATCTGTAGGTTAAATTGATTCAGAGGTCTATCAATCAATTCAATTTGATACTCATCACTATTTTCCGCTGAGTGTTGAATGGCTTCAGAAGAACTGTCTGAGATCTGGTTTAAATTTTGTCTAGATAGGGCGTCAGCCACTACGTTTGTAGTTCCAGGTTTATAGACCATTTTCGGTGCATGTTCTTCAATAAGAGCGTGCCAGCGTTTCATCTTAGCATTAGGGTTTCTAGGTGAAACTGCAAATGTCAAAGGCTGGTGATCCGTATGGATCTCTAAATTAGTAACTCCATACAAATAATTACGTAAGTTTTTTAGAGCGAAAACTATGGCATAGAGTTCTTTCTCGTTTGCCGCAAAGCTTTTCTCATTTTTCTTAATGTTTTGGATATAAAAGTTATGGGTTTTCCATCTTGCGATAAGACCGCTCCGATTGCATCGTCTGAAGCATCGGTAGTGAGGACAATTTTTTTTGAAAAATCGGACTGGTTAAGTTCGGTTTCAGTTATTAGGTGGTGAACAATTTTAAGCCTTTACTTTTAGTTACTAAACATGTATTTTTTATTTTATAGAAAATTTCAATTTATTTTAATTTCTAGATTCAATTTATTACCGATGCACCAAGAGTGGTGTTACTTCTTCGCTTGTCGATTAGGAAAGAGAACGATTTGTTCATGACAAATGTTGACAACGAAAAATAGCAAAAAATAAGTTAAGCTTAAGCCGTTAGAATATAAAATGTAATTAAAGTAAATAAGTGGACAAAAAAAATAATAGGGAAAATTACTAATGTTTGGCAAAGTGCCTCACATTTTACAATTTATGCATTTAGTTTAAGTGAAGTTAAAAAATGATAAATTTATAATTTTAAGAATCGAATTGATTGAATTTAAATACGATTTGATTTAAGTTGAGTACAAAACATTCAGCCCGCCCTGAAAGAAGCAGTTCTTTCAGCAGAAAGGCAGCAGTGCGATTTTGACAATTGGTCTGATGTAATCTCCAGTTTGGGTGGTAATGGTTGCAACTCGTACTCGGTTGTCTTTTCCTGGGTGGACTTCCTTCACTCGTCCAAGTATCCATTTGGCTGGTGGAAGGTTTGAGTCCTTTAGCATGACTACATCACCAGGTTTCAGATTAGGTTTGACTCCTTGCCATTTTGGACGTTGTTGCAACGAAGTTAAATACTCTGAATGCCATCGTTTCCAAAATCCTTGTTTGAGAGACTGTAAAAGAGACCAATTAGTAAATATGTTTTGATCAGGTACAAAAGGGTGAGGAATCGAGTTCATAGTGTCACCAATCAAAAAGTGAGCTGGACTGAGAGCGATTGGATCCATATCCGATGTTGGCCACATGGGTCGAGAGTTCAGCAGTGCCTCGATTTGTGTGAGGAGTGTATACATCTCCTCATAGGTCAGCCGATGATCCTTAATGACTCGATTTAAGTGGTATTTGACGGATTTAACCCCCGCTTCCCACAATCCACCAAAGTGTGGAGAAGAAGGAGGAATAAAGTTCCACAAAATTTTGTCCTTGGATAGATGATCGGTTACGATGTCGTTGTGCTGCTGACTCAAAAGAAGTTGGAACATTTCGTCAAGGCACCGATTAGCTCCATGAAAATTTGTTCCATTGTCGCTCCAAATTTCCGAGGGTTTACCACGACGCGAGGCAAAACGATCGAGAGCTGCGAGAAAGGCGTTCGAGGAGAGATCACTAACCAACTCGACGTGTATAGCCTTTGTTGAAAAACAAATGAATAGTGCGATGTAAACCTTGGTAAATTTTGGGTTTCGACCTCGAGCTAGTCGCAATGTTATAGGACCTGCATAGTCCACACCAACTTTACTAAACGGTCGCGAGAATAATACACGATCTGCCGGCAGATTACCCATTTGCTGCGTAGTAATTGTCTTTTGTTGACGGAAGCACGGAACACACTTATGAACTATTTTACGAAGCAGATTCCTACAACCGATTATGTAATATTCTTGTCTTAGGATAGCAAATAAAAGAGAAACACCTGCATGGCAATTTGAGTTGTGCAAATGTTCGACGATAAGTCTTGCAATTCGAGTGTTTTTGTCGAGAATTATTGGGTGTTTTGCGGAATAAGCTACTTCTGCTTCTTGGATACGACCCCCGACGCGTAAAAGTCCTTGGCCATCCAAAAACGGCGCTAAAGATGCTAGCTTATTACCCTTTTTAATATTTTTACCATTTTTTATACTGGTTATTTCTAACGAAAAACTAAGATTTTGGTGATACTTTAGTAATTTAGTCTTTGCTGTTGAAATTTCGAGCGATGATAAAGCCAACGATTGTGTTTTAGGAACAGATTTATCCCTAGCATTCAATAGAATTTTTTTTAGTTTTTTGATTTCAATATCATCAACGATGTTACCGCTTGCTAACATTTTTCTGATAGAAACCAGTTCACGAATATTTAATATATACCGAAATATAAAACCGAGCACACGAATGGATTTTATAAAACGAGATGAATCATCGACAACCTTGCAAAACATATTTGTAGGGTCTAGTTTTGATACGAAAGTATAAGTCGGCTGCTTTTTTCTTCTTTCAAAGTCTTCGTACTGAATATTATCGACCGAATATTCCGATTTTGGCCACTGGTCCCGTTCTTTTGTTAGCCACGATGGACCGGTCCACCATAACTCATTTTTTAGCAAATGAGAAGGAGAAATACCACGAGATGCACAGTCAGCTGGATTTTGTTCTGATCGAACGTGATGCCACGATTCTCTAGGTATCGTTGAGAGAATTTCTGTAGTTCGATTCCCGATGAAAACTGACCATCTCTTTGGCAATGCCGAAAGCCAATGTAGGACGATTGCGGAGTCAGTCCAAGCTACAACTTTTATTTCTTTATCTTGTAAAGAAGTTTTAAGTTTTTTTACCAACCGAGTTAGAAGAACTGCTCCACAGAGCTCGAGACGTGGAAGAGAAACAACTTTTATTGGAGCTACCCTGCTTTTTGCTGCGACTATGTTGCTAGTTACATTTCCAGCAGAACAGACGCTTCTGCAATATATCACTGCAGCATAAGCATCAAGAGATGCATCGCAGAAACCGTGAAATTCGACGTTTTGTCTTGATGTCCACATGATTCGTGGTATATTTATTTTTTCGATATAAGGCAGCTCATTACGAATGTTGTGCCAACTTTTTGAATGCTCTGAGGATATGACGTCATCCCAATTGTATTTTTTTTTCCATAGTTCTTGAAATAATATTTTTATACCGATCACGACAGGAGTAAGAAAACCGATAGGATCGAAGATCCTTGAAGATTCTGAGAGTATTTGACGCTTTGTAGCCGACGCTTTATCATTTAAGTTGACTTTGTAGGAAAACGAATCATTTGCAGGAGACCATTGCAAGCCGAGAAGTTTAACTGAGCTGCATTCTTCAAACTCCTTTGGTGACATTTCACGTTGTTCTTCTGGAACACTGAGAAGAAGAGGCCAACAATTTGTTGTCCACTTCCGCAGATTAAGCCCAGCAGATTTGAGAAGACTTACTAATTCTTGACGGAGTGACGTGACATCTTCTATAGAATCAGCTCCAGTCATTACATCATCAACGTAAAAATCATTTAGCAATACTTCGGAAGCTCGCGGGTGAGTATCTGCTGAGTCAATCGCTAGTTGATATAAAGTGCGTACAGCTAAAAACGGTGCACAAGCAGTTCCATAAGTAACTGTCAAAAGGCGATAATGTTTTAAGGGCAGATTACTTGATTTTCTCCAAAGAATTCGTTGGAAATCTGCATGTTCCTTTGTAACTTTGATTTGGCGAAACATTTTTTCGATATCACCTGATATCGTATATCGATGGCGACGAAAACGAATGCAGATTGAGAAGAGATCACGTTGATAGGATTTACCTATAAGTAATGATTCGTTAAGAGATGGATGATTATGTGAAGATCTAGCTGAACCATCGAACACTACCCTGACCTTTGTAGTGCTGCTATCATCCTTGAGAACAGCATGATGCGGTAAATAAAAACATTTACTAGTAGGCATGTTTATGTCACTAGCAGGAACCTCTTCCATATGGCCTAGGTTCAAATACTCGTCCATAAAGCTTATGTACTTTTCCGTTAAGTACTGACTAGATGCAATGCGGCGTTCAGTAGAATAAAAACGATTTAACGCGACGTTGAGGCTGTTGCCGAAATCAGTAGCCTTTTTAGATCTGAATGGTAAATTAACCATATACCTCCCGTCAGGCAAACGAGAATGATTTTTAACGAATATGTCTTCAGCAAGTTGATCTTCAATAGACAGAGCAGGTTCTAGGTCGACTTCTTCAAGACGCCAAAAACGCTCAAGGTCAAACGAAGTGGAAGTATCCAATGAAATGCAAAATGAATTGACATTTTTTGTTGTCGAAGGGCTGACGGTTTCCATGTTTCCACAGACAACCCAGCCGAAAATTGTAGGCACAAGATCGGGCTTTCCTTGTTGACCGCGTTCTGCAGAGCCATTTATAATGCTGAATAATTTATCAGCACCGATGAGTGCGTCAATTTGACCAGGAATATTAAAATTCGGATCAGCCAAAGTGAACGAACTGAAGGACTGTACATTTGAAACCGTGGAATACGAGGTCGGCAACAAGGAAGTTAGTTTCGAAACGACGAAGCACTGAATCTCAATGGATTCTTGAGTGAAACGAGAATGAAGTTTAAGGGTCACGATTCCATTCGTGACACCTGCTGGTGTTACTCCAACACCTGCAATAGGTATTTGTGCATTTTTGCGAATCAATCCTAATCTTTGAACTGTTTGTTCAGTAATGAAAGACACCTGAGATCCCGAGTCTAGCAACAACCGAATATTTTGTAGTGTTCCTTGCTTATCATGAACGTGTACGATGGCAGTAGGCAAAAGAGTTTGATGAGAATGAAACGAAGAAAACAAACTATTTGCCTGAACTACTGATGAGCAAAGCGAAGTTGGCGAATGTGTTGTGTCTAGAGCATTTGATGACGAAGAATTGTTAGCGGAACCACCAGGAGAAGAAGACGAAGATGAGGAAACAGGACTTGCAGAAACCTTTGACGGTGACTGAATGTGAACGAGCGAATTATGCCGCGAATGACAAGTCCTGCAACGAAATTTTGAGTGGCATTTTTGCGAAGAATGCCCTGAACGAAGGCAGTTGAAACACAGTGTGTTGTCCTTGACAAACGTACGTCGAGCGGTAATGTCAAGCGATAGAAACTGAGGACATTGATTTAAAAAATGATCTGCTTTGCACTTTGGACAGCTTGGACTCGATTCCACGAAATGAGATTGAATGACTTTTGGATTCTTCCCACGAGATTGAGTGCTCGCACGAGACAGCGATTGAGCAGACTCCAAAGCATCACAACGAGAGTTCAAAAATATTAAAAATTCCTCAATTGAGGCGTTAGCTTTTGTTCCTATATCAAGTGCCCAAGCTTCTTTGGTATCTTGATCTAATTTCAGCGAAAGGAGATAAATGACCCACGGATCACGCCACGTTGCTCCCAAGGAGTCCAAACCGCGAATGGTTTCATCGGCTACATCGGATAGTTTACGAAGAGACTGAATATTAGACACATTGACATTTGGAATTGAAAGAAGCGATTGTATATGCGCTTGTATCATAACGTTAGGACGGTCGTAGCGCTTTTCCAATTTTTCCCAAGCATCAACGTAATTGACATCCGAAACCTTTATATCACGAATAAGATTAGCTGGTTCCCCGCGGAGAAAAGATTTCAAATAATGAAATTTTTGTGTCGATGACATATCGGAATTGTTGTCTATAGAGCCGATAAATTGATCCCTAAAACTAGGCCATTCCTTATAATCCCCGGAAAAAATTGAAATCGAAAGCTTAGGCAATGCAATAGAGCTCGCGGATTTTTTTGGCTCATTTAGCTTTTCCAGAAACAACGCTTGTTGTCTGGCTAATTTTTCGATAACCGATTCCGAAGCTGCAGGTATAGGAGATGTAGATGCAAGCTTTCGTTCGCGAATAACTTTTACGAAGGTAGATTGTGCAGAAAAATATTTATTTTCGTATTCGGAAAAATCTTCACTGGGATCTACATAGTCATTGTCATCCGAGTGACCGAGAAGTTCATCAGTTAAAACTACGAATTTATTCCAAGCCTCATTAAGGTTATCTAACCGAGTTTCAAGAAGTTCAAGTGACACGCGGTCATCTAAATTCTCAGCAAATGTAGCTGCCCGAGTCAAAAGACCTTTTACATGAGCACGTTTTGATTTTATAGAATTCATCTTTTTTTTTTTTTTTTTGGTATCGTAAAATGTTCACCCAAATATTTCGCTTACTGTACTTTGCAATTTAATTAAAGTTCGAAATAATTAATTGTAACACATGTGATTCATATATGTATGTAAGCTTAACAAATATAACATGCACTTACTTGTAGGTATATATAATAAATGTATATCATGCACATGCAAAAAAAAAGCATTAAAAAAAAACATAAAGTCTTTAGGATTTTTACCGAAAATCAACTTAGATTCGCGAAAAAGTTCAATTAATTTGGCTACGAAGGACCATGAACAATTTTAAGCCTTTACTTTTAGTTACTAAACATGTATTTTTTATTTTATAGAAAATTTCAATTTATTTTAATTTCTAGATTCAATTTATTACCGATGCACCAAGAGTGGTGTTACTTCTTCGCTTGTCGATTAGGAAAGAGAACGATTTGTTCATGACAAATGTTGACAACGAAAAATAGCAAAAAATAAGTTAAGCTTAAGCCGTTAGAATATAAAATGTAATTAAAGTAAATAAGTGGACAAAAAAAAAAAATAGGGAAAATTACTAATGTTTGGCAAAGTGCCTCACATTTTACAATTTATGCATTTAGTTTAAGTGAAGTTAAAAAATGATAAATTTATAATTTTAAGAATCGAATTGATTGAATTTAAATACGATTTGATTTAAGTTGAGTACAAAACAGGTAGTCTTTAAGTACAATAAATGCTTGCGAAGCTTCCGCATCTAATTTAATGTTCGTCTTATTTGCCATGTGGGTAGACACTTGCCCACTATCGCTTTGAAGGTACTTGGTCAATGGTTTAGCTATGCTTACATAGTTCTTAACAAACTTACGGTAGTAACCAATCATACCTAAAAAACTTCTGAGTTGACGAAGAATTTGCCTCAGGGTATTCTTTGATTGTTGCTACCTTGTTCGGGTTGGTTTTTATAACGTTATGCCCGACGACATAACCCAAGAAGTCTACCTTTTCTTGGTTTAGCATTGACTTTTCAATTGAAATTTTCACATTCGCTGTTTTAAGAACATGGATTATGGTATCCAAATGTTCTGTATGCTCTTGGATACTGTGTAAATACACAATGATATCGTCTATATAGACGTGGCATATTTTGCCAATATATGGTCTTAAAATATTATCCATTGCTCTTTGAAAGATTGATGGAGCATTTTTCAATCCAGAAGGCAATCGTACGAATTCGTACTTGCCATTATTAACACAAAAACTAGTTTTTTCTATGTATGATTCCTTCATCATTATCTGATGGAACCCTGATTCTAAATCCAAGGGTATTATTTTTATTTAAAGGTATTATTTTCTAAATTATTCTCAGCATTTATTGAGCTGATCAATTTTGCTCCTATTAAAATTTCGTACCTACTCCAAATTTGGGAGAACGTAAAACCGTGTTTTTCTTTCGAAAATAAATGCTTCATGGAAAATTTTTATTATTGTTTCCCCATTTACAGTGCAAGCGCGTTTAAATAGTGCTAACAGAATGGGATTGCTTAAAATGTTTGGTTGACAGTAATTACTACTGGCACCAGTATCTATTAAAATCTTTATATTTCTACCATTTACTCTTCGACGTAAGTGGGGTAGCCCCACTCTTCGCCTAAAAAATCACTACCTTCGTTGAGGTTATTGATCCTCTCATTTTTTTGTGGAGGTGGTTGAATAGAGTGATTTGCACTCGGTTTCTCTTTCTCGTTTAAAGATTGGAAGCGTATTATTGTTGTATGTGTAATACTGAGGTTTTTGCCAACGGGAGTTGTTGCCATGCTTATTATAAATAAAAGTATTATTTCCACGGAATGGGTTGGTATTATTTGTCTGCTGATGTATTTCTTTAAATCTATTCAGCTCTTGAGAACAAATTGTTTTGTTAGCAGAGCTACCAAGAACCATTGGTTTAAACCGCTGTGGTAATTGTCTACAATCATTTCTATATTGGTTTTGTGGAACTTGTGCGTGGTTGTTCCGTGTAGGAAAACGAAGAATGTTTGAATCTTTCTTATTTTCCCCTTTATAAGATGTAAATTGAAGCGCGAAATTAGTTCTTGTGTTATGCTTTCTAATCCCTGAGCCTTAGCAAGAGCGTTTGGTAAATCTTGTGGATTTAGTGAAAATAAAATATTAGATAACTGACCATTTACCCAGTAATAAATACTCGCAAGGCGTTTCGTCGGTGTATATTATTAAGTTCTAGTGTGACCGGTGAATTGGAACCATGCGTCATAATTGTTTTATTGGTCAAGAGAGTTAATTTCTAATTAACAGAGTTATAGTAGTCTATTAAAGACAGTGAACCTTGCCTTAGAATACTCAGCTCCTGTTCTATTATATGAACTGGTTTCTTGTCCGCGTAGGCAAAATATAATCGTCGTACAATGATAATATATAATTCTCGCCAACTCATGTCCAATAATTCATTACATGTAATCGTCGGATCTATTTTTTGTGTTGTATAATCCGTAATGGAACTAGTACCTAATCCCCATTGATGAGATGACGTTCTGTAATTTTTGTATCTCATTTTTGAGTATATCTACTTTTTCTTTCATAACGCTTTGAATTGCTTCATTATTGCGCTTTATGGCTATTGCTATAAGTTCGTCAATTGTTTGCTTAGTTAAAGCAGAAGCAAATCATATCAGCATAAGAAGTCTATGCATAAAAAATATTACATGCAAGCTTATGAGGTGTGAGGATTAAAAGATTAAGTTGTTTGTTTGCTTAGGGGATTAAGAGATTAGCTTTAGAAAGTAAATACATAGGGTATTATAAACTATGTTTGGCAACTGAATAATTTTAAGTTTTAATTTAAGTTATTAGGTTTTTACAAAGCAAAATATAATTTAGCAAATTGATCAAATTGAATTTAAGATATATATAATAATAATTAATAATGATTATTAGTGTTAACATTAATATGATAAAGTTAAGTATATGAAGCAAAAAATAAGAAATATCATTTCTGAACAGAGTCTAAGTGGTAGTTTTCACCGCTATCTGATTTTTTTTGGGTTATGTCTATGTTACAATACGTTCCTACTAAAATAAACTTTATTTTCCTTTTGTGACAGGATACTTTCTGGATTTCAAAGCTTCGTTTTTTCCTTAGGATACTGGTCGTTGGTGAAGTACGACTTTTACTTTTTGTTACTGCTACTTTCCCTTGTCTGTGCAAGGCACTTTGGCTGGTTATTTTTTTGGCACAGAATATCACACACTGATTTTACTTTTAAATCGTTTTGCGCGTGAGGATCCCGGTTGAGCCCCCAATTAATTTCACGATTTTTTTTTTTAATTTATATAAAATAATTTCATTTTAACTTAAAATACTAATACAAAAATTCACAAGAGCACTCTGATCAGCTTGGTGTTCAAATTATGACTGATGAAATCCTTCCTCTACTCCGCTGTTGTGCGTTCTCGTTACTCGTTTTTCTTAGGGGTTGGTTTGTTTAAGATAGTGAATATTGAATAATGATAATAATTAGTCCTTCCTGGAATTGGTCGAATCTAATGTGCCGTATGTTGTTTTCCTTATTGTTAGTTTAGGATATCGTAAAACTGTTTTTCGGTTTTACGATCGGTTTTATGATAGGTCTGCATGCCTTAGATTTGCGTTGCCTGGATGCTTTTTATGGGATGTGGGAACTAGAATGTTAACTTGTATATCTATATTTTGTTGTTATTATAATTAAGATCGGTGTTCCGAATTTGAGTACACATAATCAATACGGATTGTTTTAAATTCAAATTCTTTAAAAATTTTGGATGGTCCCATTTTGTTTGTTTGTACAATATTGAAAATCTGTACGATTCTCTTACTAATCGAAGCTATGACTACATTCTCAACAAGGGACGGAAGATCGAGACATTATTAAATAACATAAAAAACTAAAAATTACTTTGTTTAAGTTTGTTAAATTATAATTGCATGACTAAATCTATAATTTTGATTTGTGTAGTAGTATATAAATCGTCGGGACTAAATTGTTGTATGTATTCCATACTTGTGTATAATCATACAAAAACAAATTTTATATTTCGTTTGATAAAATACACAATAAATATGTATATGTGGAAAACAGAAATCGTGTTTCTATAGAAATGTATGTAGAATTTGTGTATATTTCAAATTACTAAAATTTATGTATTTACACAAACCGTGTGATCTTAGCTTAACTGACATAAAAAAAAAAAAAAACAAATACATATGTGCTAATTTAAATCGTTTTTTTTTTTATTATTTTCGACAAAAAACATGTCCCAACATGAAAAAGCAACATTTTTGGCTCATTGTTTTAGTATTTATAACACTTTAATTGAATACCAAAATGGACTTTAACTTTAAGCAGATTATGACTATACGATTTATGTACTTAAAAATCGCTACTTTGGAGTGTACGTATGCATCCACTTATGAAAAATTTTATCAAACAAAACGTATTAATTATTATTTAATTAAGTATTATAACTACATGGGCGACCGGCACCGCGAAGAATAAGTTCGATTATGACCCAGCTATAGCTATCACAGTCCCAATTGAACGAACAACAAAACAAAGCAGAGATGTGAGAATTGAGGAACAACTGCAATACCTGTGCAGCTCACCGATTTTAAGGGGCCAGTTATAGCTATCATTGGTTTTCATCATTGAAACCAATCATTGGAATTTTTTTGACAAGTTGGTTATAGCTATCATTGAAAAATATGTCAATGAAAATATCTTTCATTGAAATAAAAAAAAACTCGGTTTTTTACACCACCTCTACTGTTTGGAAAAAAGAACAAATTAGAATTCAAACAACCGTGTGAATGATAGATTTATTTAAATTTCTTTTAAACACTACGTACAACTGCACAATTTAAAAGAAAGCAAAAAATAAACAAACATTTTCCAAGCATTGAAGGTTAGAGTTGATCATTGAAAGAAAAAATTATCATTGAAAGAAAAACTGACAGGTGGCAATACAACGAGAATGGGATGCTTTCATTGGAACGATTTTGTTCCAAATCGAATCAGCTGTTCATTAAAAACGATTTCATCATTGAAAAATTAAAAGTTAACTTACAGAAAAGTTATGGGTTAAAATTAATGTTTTTTTCACTAAAAAAATTCTCCAAGTCATTAGCTTCATTTTGATACCTCCAATGACAAATTTGACTTTCTCTATCGCTTTTAATAGCGAAATAAAATTTTCAATGGTGAAAACCAATGATACATAGCTATAACTGGCCCCTAAGGGATATAAAAAAATTGAGTCCGATTAGATTAAAATAGATTTTAATCGAATTAATATTTTTTTTTTGAAATATACATAAGTAGGTACAGGGCCGTACCTAAAATGCTTGAAAAGCAATTTGAAAGAACAAAGGCAAATACAAAGAAAAGGACAATGGATGATAAAGACAACTAAGGACAATTGAATGGACTGCTATATTTCGGTCACAAAAGAAGGGCAAGGTTTGAACAACGGAAAAATGTTATTATTCCCATAAATTTAGGGATTTTTAAAGAAACATTGAAAACGAATAATATTGCACAATTTTTAATAATCAAGGAAAAAGGTATTCTACGAGTACTTATCTTTTTTAAATTAAATCTCCTTCCTTCGGTTTTCTATCCTATTCATGATAAATCGTCTCGTTCTGACGATAAGTCCTCCACTTCCTGATTTGGAACACTTCCTTTCTTTATCACCAAAAACTTTTACTTTCACTTCTTCTTTCTTAATCTTCAAGTTAATTTTTTCTTTCTGCTTTAAAAAAAAAAATCATACATATCAATACTTTATGGATTCGTTAAGTTTTGAAACTGTCCCAAAGCTATGTATACTCTGTCGTCTGTCCAATCAATTTGTGCAGTACAGGTCTTATGGGAGAGCTTTTTTCCGCACAAAGGTGCCTGCTGCATACAAAAATAATTATCTCAAATCCCCTTAAAATCCAAATTCAACCACTTTCTGCATATACAATGTCTCGTAACATTTTTAATAAGTGAACGTACATATGTATATCTTGCTTAAAATTATACATTAAAATTTACATTTAAGTGAATTTTCGAATGCGTGCGGTTTGGTTCATAAAATATCGCCTATTACACAGGTCAACACACTTTTTGTTTCTGGGTTCTTGGTATGATTTTCTTGTTCCTCCTACATTACTAATTAATTATAAAAAACTTTTACCTGAAAATGTTTGTTTTTATAGCTACAATATTGTTATTATGGATTTAAAAGTAGTACCAAATTTGTATGGTACTACTACATTATATAATTTTCAAGAAATCAAACATTTTTTTTTTTTGCATTTTTCACTTCTTTAGACCTTTAAAAATCACCTCCTACAATAATTTAAAGATATTCGAATTCTAACACCATAAAAAAAACTAAATAGGTATGTATGTTTTCGTGTTTCCATATAAATACAATGTAATAGAAAAACTTTAAAAGCGTTTTTCTCCAAATATTTATTTATCATTGTAACTGGTGAAAAAAACAAAGTTTAAAAAAAAACAATTATGTGTTTTTCAATACAAAGATTGAGAAAATCGCAATTTGAACACAGAAACAAACAAAAAATATTTTTTTGTTGACCTGTGTTATTTTTCCGCTGAGTGGTGTGAAAATGAATTTCTTTGTTTTAAATTAAAATTCTACAGCTTTTTGCTGACTGATAATGGGCAGCACGAAAGCCCTGAAAAATGATTTCTTCCACACAACTCAATGGGATTGCTATGCTGTTAGATCAAAATACATACATATTATATATGTTCTATCTTCCCTGTACTGCAAAACTGATTGGACCGAGTTGTAGACGAATCTATGTTTTATAATTAGACTCTTGCAAAAAGGGAGAAGAAAAAGAAAAGCAAAGTTGAAAGTAATTTTTCTGAGCATTCTCTCAGTTACTCTACTAAATTTGATTTGTGGACGAGTTCCAAGGGAGAAACTTACGGTAGGGACTAAACTTACAAACAAATTCAGAGGAAAGCGAAGGAAGGCTTTATTCATTCCAAACTAAACTATTTTAAGATTCGTTTGATCTTTTGAACTACAAAAGGCAAGGGATGAATACTTTTCATTCCATTCAATTACTATGACCAATTGTATCTGACTAAGTTACGTTATAATTATGATGGACTCAAGGCCATGCTACATGATTTTGTTGGACTCAATAACCATGAATATTTATACCTCTATAGCCTTGGGCTCCTTTTATGGTTTTTCATCCAGTGAGTCTTCAGCTCGTTCACTGGATCAGTATGGTCTCCAAATGGGGTAGGTACCTATTTATATTATGTATCCTTTAAGAGTTACTCTTAAAAAACTTGAGGACATCGGACAAAACTTGAAAGGTAAAAAAATTAATGGTCGGAGTGGAGGGGAAGACACAATTCGAGAATTGACCATGACACAAATAAATTGTCTGAAACGATTTTAAGAACCACGTAAGGATTAAGGAATGGTTTTTGTTGCGGTAAATCTTATCGTAACATTTTTTTACTGAGAATTGAATCGAGCATAAAAAACAATAATTTGAAAATGATTGCTCATTTAGTTTGGCTAGAATTAACCTGATGACGTCGAAGTGTATAATGTACCTATATATGATATTTGTATATGTTATGAACATATGTACGTTTTTGATAATTATTTTTTTATCTTTCATACATTGTAGTGAAGTATGTATTCGAAATGCTCAGATCAGACTTTAGTTGCTTATTTTAAGGAAAAATAATGTTGTTAGCGCAATAGCTTCACTTAACAGGCTGAATTTTAATTTTACATTAAAAAAATCTTGAAAGATTAATTGTAAGTTTCTAAGTGCGCATGGATAAGTTGCCTTCATCACTCACTATTTACTGACCAGAACCAGAAATTTAGGAATTCGAAGTAATAAGAAGTTTAGTGCCTACATAAACTGTCATACTAGTTGCGTAGTGTGTGCCAGGAATAATAGAGAGACGCGACAAATTATCGTTTTATTTTAAAAGCCTCATTCAGAACACATTATGTGGATATTAAAACGCGTCTATAGTCATCATAATCATGAAGAATCTAAAGTTTACTCTCAAAATATTTTTCTTATTCAAAAATAAAAAATTAAAGTTGACAAATGTTCACAAAAACAGCATTGAATAATAAAATAAGCAAAATTCAATTTTTTTCATGTAGATATTATGGGTTAATTAGTTAAAGCAAACATTTTCATTAATTATATATAAAACACGAAAGCCGCGTTTTATTATTCACATAATGTGATCTGATATCTGAATCAGTTTTTTTTTTAAATAAAACGATAAAAACAATTTTTTTGTTTTTTCACCTTTTTCTTAACGAATGTTGCCAGTTGTGGTTATTGGAAATTATTTATAACTCGAAAAAACTAAACATCTTGACTTAGGCTGCGCATACAGTGTGTGAGAAGCACTCTTCATGAGTACAGTGAAGCGATATTTGATGCTGGATACGAGCTTCAAATATCGCTTTGAAAATTAGTCGAATTTATATAATTTACCCTCTTATTAGAGTAATATTATGAATGAATTAACATTATCTATTGTACTTAGATACAGAATCATACTTTTTTGGTATTTATGAAATCTTTTTCTACTATTCCAATAAACAACTATTCGACTTTAGATCGTAGATAAATTGTTAGTCAAAAATGCAAAGATTTTTTGTAGAAACGGCTTTGAAAAAAACGGGGTTATAACTTACTCAGTGAAAATAATTAATAAAAAATTTCCTTCAAGATATCACTAAAACTATCAAAAAATTAAAGCCATTCTTACTATCAACCACCTTATATATGTATGTATGTCTGTATGACTAAGTTATGAACTTTCTTTCTTGAGTTTTTCTTATATAAAAACTTCCGATATAAGAAATAAAAATATAAGAAATAAAATTTCTTATACGAGAAACACTGATATAAGAAAGAAAATTTCTTATATAAAATCAATGGACACAACAACATATTTTGTATTACAAGGATGAGTAAGCAAAATGTTTTAACAAAGGTTTGTTGATGAAGTAATTTTCTTTTAGCAGTTCTTTTTTATTCTAATTTTATTTCTGAAATCTTCGGCACTAATTTTATCATTGAAAATAGATTTAACAGATATTATGCGCAACTTTTTGTATCGTGAATGGCCGGCCTAACACTTGCAATTAAAAAATGTGCCTTCTTCTCAGTGTTTTTGCCAAAATTTTGGCAAAATTTCAGAATGACACATAAAATCTTTGAACCACTTCATATTTTTATCACAACTACCCATGGAATTTTTAATTACCGATTCTGTGACGAATTCGGGAAATCCCTTTTCTTTTGAATAATAATTTGTACTAACTACTGGCATCACTGCCTGTTCTGACATGCTTTTTATTTTGTGTTGAAATTCTTTGTGGCTAATAATCACTTAAAATGAAATTGACAATTCAAAGAAAGTTTTCCACTTTACAATGTCTCAAAATATAAACTTATGTTACGTTTCAAAACTTTTGCAAATACATAAATATACTATACATGTAGTGGTTGTAAAGTTATTGAACTTTGTAAAACATTACATTTTTCTGCTACATATTGTAACGAAGAGTTACTACACGCCGAAGCCAGCAGCACAAATAATCATACACAGATGTCTCATCCCCATACAAAAAAATGTCCTAAGAAATTTTATTAGCCGACAAAATATAAGCTGACAAAACTACAAAAATCAAAAAATTCAGAGCTACAACTTTCAAAGTTCAAATGAAGAGAGACCAAAAGAAGAAACTGACAAAATGTAAAGCTTTTCAATGAATTTCTCCGTCTCATAAGAATGTGACACAAAAAATATCACACATCCCTTTTTCTCTCATTGTTATTTTTGTTGATTCACTTCATTTCCGAGATATGTTTATTTCTATTCTTTTTTCCTCCTTTTCTTGTGTGAATATTGTTGTTGTATTCCTGTAAACATTCTTTGGCAGGCGCCTTCTTGACTGGATAATTGTACTTATATTGCATTTTGTAGGTATCTATCTACGTCAATGTGGGGAAGGATTTTGGAATTTGATGATTTGGATTGCAGAAAGCAGTGTTGCCTCAGGCAAGTTATATCTGAATTGCTCACGAAGAAATGTAAGTCCTTTTAGTAAAAACATTTATTTTCAAAACAAAATGTACCTAAATGGGTTTATTAAACTTTACAATTAGATACATTGCATTTTTTTAAGGAAATAATTATTTTAAGGTGAAAGAACTATGGAACAGTAGGTCAATAAAAAATATGTCTTTAAATCAAAAAGGAAAAAAAGAATATTCAGGGATTAAATTGTGTTACTGTGGCAACTCCAGTATAGAGATCTTTTACTATTGAAGAATATTTCTTTTTCTTGATAGAAAAAAAAATGTTATCTGTTTATTTGTATTTCTTCTATTGTATGGGATCTTGGGATGTATTGTTTTTGTATCACTAGTCGGGTTTGTTATTTTTTGCAGATGTGTACATTGTAGATACCTATTTCTTATTGGGAATAATTGGGATGTACGAGTATGTAACAGAACATTTTTAAAATTTATCAATATAAAAAAATAAAACTCTTAAAATCACCTTTCCGCTAATAATATTTCATTTAGGTACCTACCTATTAATGTGTATCAACATTTAAATTGTCTACATTTTATTCATTCAAAAAGGCTAGGAAATATTTTGACCTGACCACTTCTGCATTCGTATTTCTTACGTATACACTGACAATCACTAGGATGAGGCCACATATTTTTTAATCGATTTTCGTTCTTTATACCTGCTGGAAATTTCGTACCCATACAAATTTACTACATTTGAGTAGGTAGATATTTTCTTTAAAAAAAGTAATAAAATTAAGGGGTTATATATTGGAATTTCCCTACATTAATTAAAGAGCTACTTAAAAACAGTATGAAAAAGTGCGTCACTTGGATGAGGCCACATGAAAAATCTTATAAAATATCAAAGAAATGAAAGAAATGTTTACAGTTTTTGGTTTTCAAACATATATTTATTAAGTTTTTCTCAATTAATAATGGCATACTCATTTTTCCCCCATTTTTCGATATGACCTCTATTAGACGGTTTGGAATGGAATTGTTAGGAGTCAGGACTCCACGGGGGATATCTTTGGTACGCCAGAAGTGACAACGGCACGCTTGCGGTCGCTCGGCTATCACTCGTCGCTTGGGGTGGTACTTGTCTCTTCTTGGTGTACCTTCCTACTCAACTAAACATTTATTTTTCGTGCCTAAGGTAAAATTTAATATGTAAATTCTGCTTACACAAACCTAATCTCTCAACAATACCCTAAGAAAAGATAAAGTTTGGTGCTTCAGTGAAGTAATACAAAAAAAAAACTAACCTAACTAATGTAAATAAATTCAAAAAAAATTGTATATCCATCACCATAATTAAACCTAATAGATAATATAAGAAAAAAAATATAAAATAATAAATATGCCCTACACCCGTGATACCAATCCTAATCTAAATCCCTAAAATAATCCTAAACCAATACCTAAAGCACACACTTTCATCTCTATGGGATATCGTCTTACTAAATTTCAAAACATTCGTCTGATCTTTTGACGAAAGTTTGACCGCCCTCCCTAGTATCGTGAAGATACTTCCTTCACTATTTCCATGGCCGGAAGTTGTGGAAATAGCCCCTATTTTAACTCCACCAATCACGTATAGTCCGTAGAGAAAAGTCTGTCTAGTCCGTTCTATCTCACCTACATCAGGACGGCTTTGCTTCACACACCTTTAGCTAAATAAAAATTACCACTTCATGTTTAATATCAAATTTTTACACATTAAAATTTATTTAGATTTTTCATAGTAAGAAATAAAACTAATACTATATATTACAATTTCACTCTCCCTTTGTTTCTTTTCTTTACTTTCTTATTCAAAATTCTGTTAAATCTGTATATATAATTAAATAACATTAAATAATAGCAATTTTAGTTAAATTGACCTTTTTTTTTATAGTATTTGGACCTTTATGTCCACGAATGTTTGTTTTACTCACGTTTTAACACCGTCGTTGTCCTGCCGGCAGCACTGAAGTTCGGGAGTAGACACTTTAACTACACTTATTCACTAATTCAAATACTTAAAAATAAAAAAATCACTTTAACTAAATTAATTAATTCAAAAAAAATTGTTAACAAACTAAAAAAAAAACAATATGGAGAATTAAATTTTACAATTTCAAATTCACTTTATAATTCACAAAATTAATTTTTTTTTTTTTGCTAATTGTTCTAATTATTCTTATTCTTATTCTTATTCTTATTTTTTTTTTTTTTTTTTTTAATTGTTGAAAAACTTTTTTTTTTTTTTTGTTTTGTCACTAGGGCACCTATTGTTAATTCTTTCCTAGTCTACTTTGGGTAACTATATATATAAATATGCTATATATCATAGTACCCTGCTTCGACCTTGCTCTTTGTATAAAGTTTATCCTTTGTCTCTGGACAAAGGAATACTTTGCTATGGTGAAGTCCTAGTTCCAAGTATAAAAAAAAATCCAGCTCAAAAAATGGAAGCAGAGGCCTTTAGCGGGGTCTTGGATCCAAAGATCTTGCCTTGTCCTCTGCTTGGAAACACTATCTCTAGGTTTATTCCTACTTCAGATGTAGTCTTTGTATCTTATTGAAACATTTATTTACTAATATCCTATATTTATTATTTTCACTTTTTATTTATATATTTTTTTTTTTTAATTTGGCAGTTAAAATTTTGCCTTCTTGTTTGCTTCACTAGCTTATCAAGAGTAACAATAATTTTTCTTCTTAGCCTAATTCTTTGTCTAAGTAAGTAAATAACTACCACTACATCTGAGTGAGATAACTATTTTTAGCCCTGGATCGGTGGGGTATATTTTCCATCCCTATCCCGTTCGCCTTACCCCACTTTATAAATGAACCAAATCCATCACACATACACATTCATTATTCTTGTCCCCTCTCTATGTCTGTCTCAGTCTCACTTCTCCCATTTAACTCTTCTTATCCTATTAATTAATAATCCTAATCATATTAATATAAAAATCTACTAATCACTCATTCTCTATCAAAACCAAATATTTCCCTATCGATCAAAATTTCCTTACCTATATTAATACTAAACTTAATTCTACATTGCACAAAATCAGCTCGTCTAAACTTAGCGAATTCATTCTGCGCATGCGCTGGATATTGGAATTATATCCCTTTTCGATTTTTAGGGGAGGGAGACAAAACTAATATCGCATGCGCAAAAGGAACGCAGACATATATGTCCTTTTATTAAAAGGTACATGAAACACAAATGTCAGAACATAAACAGACAACATGGCCGCGGATAACCTAGGAGATAATTGTAAGTATTTTAATATTGAAATAATCACTTAAAATTTGTCATTATTTCATAATTTTATTATACTAATTCTTTTTGAGGGGAAGCTGAACATTATTATATATGGAAATGGTGAGTATCATTGAAATTGAAGAGAATATTTGTGTGTGAAAACTTGCAAGTAAAAACTTCCAAATTTTCACAGAACAAATGTTTCTTTTTTTTATATTTATTTATTTAATTACTAATTCTACTCTTATTTTTATAATTATTATGACTATTTTAATTAGAATGACGAAGGATTGCACAAAAAAAAATATCAAAGCTAAGGACTCAAAAGGAACATCGCCAAACATTTTTATATACGAGGTATGTGACCTACCTCAACTAGTTCTGTATTAACTTTAGCTTTCCCAAAGTCGGACGACCGCGACGACGACGGCGGCGTCGATTTTGGGATATTTTCTTTCTTTATTTCAGGTTCATTTCTGTACCAGTCCCCGGATTTTTTTATTGTAGGATTTTAAATCTATCCTATTTGGTAAGTGTTTAGATAGGACGTACAGAGAATTCAACAAGGCCACCTAACAGGCTCGCTGAAAGTGACTGAGTGGTCGTGAGGTCACTTGCGGCGTAAAAAAAAGTGGCCTTGACGAGTATTTGTTCTTTCCCAAAAAAAAAAAGGTCTCTAAATGTGTGGCTGAGCCTACTACCTGAGATCTCAAGTCGGGCAACTTATCATTTGGTATTATTATGTTTATTGTTTAGTCTGATGATAGGTTTGTTTTTTTGTTTTGGGTAATGTAGGACATCAACAGGTAATAAAATATATCTCTAGAATGGACTATGTATAAATGTTTTATAAATTGGAACTAAATTCTTAAAGGATTATTTCAGGTACTTTAGCTTAAAACTAATATCACATATTTAACTATCGTATACCTTAATCTTTGAAAGAAAATTAAGATATTTAGCCTTAAAATTAAAAATCTCACAGATCCTAAACTGAACCTAAAAAATTATCACAGATTTTAGAGTAAATAAACCTAAGCTAAAATATCACAGATAAAAAAAATTTAAATATCACAGATAAATCAAGGTAGTCTAAGCCAAGCTAAAACATCACAGTGGAACAACATCATCTGAGTACGTCAAGATTTTTTTTTTTTTTGTTTCTTTTATGTTAAGTATGGAGGTCCTTTGCATGATATACTCCTACCTTTTCACCTTGTAAGTTGCCAACTTCATAGAGGGAATTTCCTTTAGTTTTTAATATTATGGACTTTAGGAATTTCGGTCCGAGTTTTGCATTGTAATTTTCATTGGCATTACTTTGTTTAAAGTTTCTACGATATACACTCTGTCCAGGTTTATATTGGATGTCTCGACTCCGCGTATTATAGATTTTTGTTGTTTTATCGTGTGCTATTTTTAAATTGTTAAAGATTTTTGCTCTTATCAGTGCTAAAGAGTCGTCTTTGCTCAAAATTTCAATTTTGGATTCTTTTACAGCGTTTAATTTATGAAGTAATTCATAACTATTTCCGTTTTGGATCATCGGAGTTCCAAAAATGGTGTAATATGGTTCGACGCCAATTGCATCATGTACTACACTGCGTAATGAAAATGCTACATTGCTAACGTGCTGATCCCAATGTTTTTGATCATTACCGAGATAAGATCTGATTTTCGATAATACAGATTGGTTTACTCTTTCAAACGCGTTAGCTTGTGAAGAATAAATGGCAGTTCGTACATGTTTAACACCATAACGTTTCAAAAAGCTGGTAAACAATTCTGAAATAAATTGTTTACCGTTGTCTGAATGAACAAATTCAGGTACGCCAAAAACATGGCAAACACTCTCTTCTAAGAATTTTACTACCTCAGATGATGTTGCTTTTCGTATTGCTTTAAGGAAAACATATTTACTAAAGTGGTCTAAAACAATGAATATGTGTGTGTTACCATTTTTAGTACGTGGATATGGCCCAAGCAAATCTATAAATAAGCGTTGGAAAGGTCGTTCAGTCAGTCTTTGTTGTCCCATCGGCGGTCGAGTTGTGATGTTAATGGACTTGCTACACTTACAGATTTCACACGTTCTTATCCAGTTCTGAACATCGGTAGCCATTCCAGGCCAGAAATAATTTTGTCTCAATTTAGACAGCGTTTTATTTATGCCACCACCGTGCCCAGATGCTGGAGAGTCGTGAGCGGCTTTCAAAAGGTTTTCACACAACTCCTTAGGGACCCAGAGTTTCCATGCGCGGTCGTCTTGTACGGCGTCACCTGTTCTTATGTCCGTGCGTTTGTAAACAAATCCGTCTGATATACAGATGTCTGGTAGTTTGTCTTTGTTTTGGTCTATTATTTTCTTAAGTTCAACATATTCTTCTGATGAAAAATAAGGTGAACTAAGGTCAATCTCTGGTGATAGGTCTTCAGCAGTGATTTCTTCCATGTGTATCCGAGAAAGAGTATCAGGGACCACATTTTGGACCCCTTTTCTATGTTCGATCACGAAGTCGAAACCCTGAAGTTTGAAACTCCATCTGGCCAACCGTCCTGTAAGGTCTTTTTGGGTCATCAACCATTTTAAACTTGCGTGGTCGGTTATGATAGTAAAGGGTAAACCGTCTACGTAAGCTCTGAACTTTTTTACCGACAGAACGGCTGCATAACACTCAAGTTCCGTAACGCTATAATTTCTTTGAGCAGAATTAAGCTTCTGAGACATGAACGCTATTGGTCGTTCATTGTTCTCTTCGTCCATTTGGAAGATCACACTGCCTACACCTGATGTTGAAGCGTCACATTGTATGTAAAAGTGTCTTGAAAAATCTGGGTTTGTGAGTATTGGAGCTATAACTAAACTTTTTTTGAGAAGTTGAAATGATGTTATTGCTTCGTCAGTCATTACAAAATTCTGTCCTTTCTTCAAACAGTCAGTCATTGGAGCTGCTATAGTTGCATAGTTCGGTATGAAACGTCTGTACCAACCAGTCATACCTAGGAACCTACGGAGTTGTTTGGGGGTCTTTGGAATTGGAAAGTCCTCGACCGCTGATACTTTGTCTTTGTCAGTCCGAATGCATCCGTCGCCAACTACATATCCTAGATATTTTATTTCTTTGAAACAAAATTTACTTTTTTCGACGTTTATTGTTAAGCCTGCTTGGCGTAAGGCAAATGCAACTTCCTCCAGTACCTGTATATGGGTTTTAAATTCTGGAGAACAGATCGTCAAGATAGACGAAGACATTCTGTCGAAGACGACCAGGAATGACTTTGTCCATTAGCTTTGACATTCTCTGAGCGGCGTTACACAACCCGAATGGCATGACCGTGAATTGGTATAACGGTCGCCCAGGTACTGTAAAAGCTGTTTTCTCCCTTGATTTGCTCTCCAGTGGAATTTGCCAAAATCAATACTGGAGATAAATTTCGTGTCTTGAAGTCTGCTTATTATTCCCTCAATGTGCGGAAGAGGATAAGCGAACTTCTTCGTCCTAGCGTTGACTTTTCTGGAATCCAGACACATCCTACTTTTCTCACCTTTTCTCACTAAAACAACTGGAGAACTCCAAGCACTGTTACTCTCCTCTATTACTCCCATCTCCAGCATTCTATCTAGTTCAGCATATAGAAGCTTCTGTACTGCTGGAGAAATGGGATAATGCCTCTGTTTTATAGGAATTTGTTCGTCATCCACTTCAATCACATGTTCTTCGAGGTTGGTTTTACCCAACCCAAGTATAGCGAAAGAAGGAAACAGTAACTTGACACACTCCAATTGTTTAGTTTGATCCGGTGATAGTTCCCGAAAATTCGGAAGTTCTTTTGTCTTTACAGGAGCGTTAAGCTCACTAACAATGTTTGGAGCAACATTGAAGGAACTCCAGAAATCTACACCCAGATATAGTGGTTGTGAAAGACCGGGAACAACCAAGATCTCTAACTCTTGAGTCTTACCACTCCACGAGACATTTGTTTTAAATCGTCCTTCTATCTTCTGGTGATTTCCGTCAGCTGTTTTTATTTCGTTGTTCATTTTAGTCATTCTTATATTCTTCCTACTTATAAAATCTATTGCACCTTTTACTAAACATGTAACGGATGCTCCACTATCTAATAGTCCTAATATTTCTTCATCTAAAATTTGCACTTTTGCATATGGCCTGTTGTCATCTGTTATAGTCAATATGGTAGATTCAATTTTATCTTTCGTCCGTTTACATATTGCAAATTTTTTTCGTAGTCTACTAATTTTTAAATAGTTTCTAGTCTTAACTTTGTCCAATCTAATCTCTTCACTAAAAATTCGTCTCCTCACTTCGTCATATTCAATTTGTCTTTGGTGAAGGCTCTTGATGGGTTTTGAAGTGTTCTGTTGGTTAGTATGTCCTATATTTAGTTCTGTTTTTCTTTCTAATATTTTTATTCCTTCAGGTTCTTCGCATCGTCCGGGACTGGTTTCGAAGTCGGCGGTTGACTCCCGGATGCACTGCCGACATTTTGGTTTCCCTGGCATGCAGAGCACCGGAAAGCAACGCTGCCTTGTCCACAACAAAAACACGTTAAGGTATGAAATGTTGATGGGCAAACTCCTGAGGATTGACTTATTTCCTTACCTCTATCTACTCTCCTATCTTGTCCTTTGAATTTGTTATTTTTATCCATCTGGTTAAATGTCCTTTTTTCGTGTCTTTTTTGTTGAAATTCAGCTATTTCGTAAGCTTCGTCTTCTAAATCGCTGGTCCTTTGCCGTCTTCGAGAAGTATCTTCATCGTCTATTTCATTTACGAACTTCCTAATTTTTGCATCTCTTAATGCTATATGCTCTTCAGCTCGTCTACATTCCTCTCTTAATGCTATTGATTGTGCATCCAAAAATTAAAGTGCTGACTTTGTCCTTCAGATTTTTCTTAACCATGTCAATTAAATCCTTTTCAGGAGGTCGTGTCTCTAACTGTAAAACCAAGTCCCTAATGTCAGCTTAGAATGCATCGAATGTCTCGTGATGTTCCTGTTTTCTATGCATGATTGCCCAAAGAATTTCATGATCACGTTTATTGTTTTTGAATTGTCTAAGTAACTCTGTTGTAAGGTCATAATAGTTTAACATCTCATCCCCCTGGTTTTCTTCTGGAAACTGCCAGTACCATCTCTCAGCATAGCCTGTGACTAAATGATGAAAATTGGCAAAGAGCTGGTCGTCCGTCAATCTATTTTTCTCTTTTAAAGCCTCTACTCGAAAAATGAAGCTTCCGATCGGCATTCCTTTTGATGAACCGTCAAACTTTATTCCCCATCTATGAACATCAACCTTTCGGTTGTTGTCCATGGATGAAGAATTTATGTTTGAAGTTTGCAATGTCGATCGTTCATTTGAAGAGTGGTTTGTCCGTCTGTCTTTAAATGTAGAGTACGTGTTTTCATGTCTGAGGTCTTGTCTACAATTCGTCTCTCTCTGACCTGTCATGGACTGTTCCAAACTAACCAACTTACTGTTTACCTCTTTCATATTCTTGTGCCTGTAGCCTCATCAAGTTCGTTATCAGTGTTTTGATTATTAGTCATTGGAATTTCGTTCCTAGTTGATTCCGTTTCTTGTATGTCCATATCACGTATTATTTTACTGATTTCGTGAAATGTTCTGTCCAAGTTTACATTTTGTGTCAACGTCGTCGTTACTGTCCTGGGTTGGTCCGTGAGACCAGCTCTTTCCATGTCATCTTCTAACCCAACCCTCTGACGTGTGACTCTTCTCGTTTGAGGAACTGTTTTAGGCATTGCCCCTGTTTTCTCAGTTTATTATTAATTTAAAAAAAATTATTTCAAAAAAAAAAAATTAAAATTAAAAAAAATATAAATATTAAAGAGATCAAAAAAATTAAAAAAAAAGAGGCTGGGTGCGACCCACACTGATAACTTCCCATTATGCATAATTTGAAAACTTGGCGTTCCTGACAATAATTGATTAAATTTTGATGTTAGTTGATAACAATTTTATTAACATAAAAAATATCAGAGATAATGAATCTGAAAATGATATTTACCAATTTTTTTTAGAAACTTTTGTAGTTTTGTATTTATTGTCAATATTTTACCATTTTTTGGTATTGACAAATGCATCACTAGTAGGTTAAAAATGAAATACATTTAAAGTCAATAACATTGTTTGTAGTGATGACATGCCGAAAAACAATTTATGATACTTTTCTGTACATTTAAGTTTTAGTTTTTTATTTAAGGTAAAAAAAACTGTCATTTCGACATTTGTCAGAAATATACCATAAGTTTACAATTCTATTACGTAAAAAAAAAAAAATTAATTCGAAGTTAAAATGACTTAGCACTCTGGACATATTCAAAAAACTACTTTTGACATCTTTCGGCTAATTTTTGTTAAAGTTTTTTATTTTTTGTGAAAAAACTGTCAGTTCTATATTTGTCAAAATTGTAACGATATTAATAATTGTATATTGTTTAAGGTAAAATAAATTGGAAGTCAATATCGTTGCCCATTCTCGTGATATTCAAGTCAAAAAACATTTTTTACCAACTTTTGGTAGAATTTTTTGTACTTTTTTATTTTTTGTAAAAAAACTGTCAATTAAATTTTTCCAAAAATTTTATCAGATGTCAAAGATCAGATTTTGCATATAAAAAAAAAGTTTTTAAGATGATATCATTTTTCCTTCATTGTATATTTCCGCGCCAAAATATTTTTTTTTAGTTTTTACTTTTTTAAAAAATAACGGTATATTAAATTATTTTAAAATTTATACCAAACTTGTGTCACATTGCAATCTGCACAATAAAATTTATTTGAAGTCAATAGCATTATTCGTTCCTCAGATATTTGTGATAAACTAAAATTTTCACTTTTTTTACAAACTGCTATTGTGAAAAAACCGTTCGACAAATTTTTGTAAAAGTCCTTTCTGCATTTCATGAAGTTATAACCCACTGAATAAAATTTAATTCGTGTTGATATCTTTATTCATTCTCGAGATACCGTTAACAAAAAAAGGGGTCTCGAACGTACGAACGTACATACGTACATACGTACATATGTACGTACATACGTACGAACGTACGTACACACACACACACAGACATCTCTCTACAAATGACGGATTTAGATTCTAGGAACCATAAAACGTCCAGATTTGTCAAAAATTTCAATTTGACAAATCGGACCGATTACAATAACTCCCTATGGGAAGTTAAAAATGTAAAGAAAACAAAAATATGTATTTATGTAAATTAAAAGAATTTAAGAAAAATAAAAAAATAAAAAAATTTTAAATTAAAAAAAAAAAATGATTTTGTATATCTAATCAATTAAATGCTAAGGTGTGTGAAAATCGCAAAGTTTCCCTTCCTTCTGTAAGAGTTGTTGTTATTGACACGTTATTAGTTTCTATTGTCTTAATGACTGGTGTGTTAGAACTTGTTTCCATTTATCTCTTTCTTACAACCACTTCTTGTAAACTGGTATATTGTGCAGTAAATGGTTGGCTGAAAGATCAAGATAAATTTCCACTCCAACAAATTTTCGGATTCGAATCCCCACCTCACAAGGAATCTGGCTATACCTGATTCCACGGATAGCCAGAATTCGATTTCCTATGAACTTGTTCTACTTCTGGTGTTGTCACAGTCCTCTGATTACCTCACAACTATCTCAGCCATCTTCTAACTGCGACTAGGCCAAAAGTTCTTCATCCTTAGATTTGTGTAATTATCTAATAAAAAAAATTCAAAGACAGCTTCAAGTTAATCAAAAAAAATCATCCCCTTGGAACTGCCTTAGTTTTTCTTTTAATGTGAAAAACCATTAGCCCCACGTTGGGCGCCATTGTTAGGAGTCAGGACTCCACGGGGGATATCTTTGGTACGCCAGAAGTGACAACGGCATGCGTGCGGTCGCTCAGCTATCACTCGTCGCTTGAGGTGGTTCTTGTCTCTTCTTGGTGTACCTTCCTACTCAACTAAACATTTATTTTTCGTGCCTAAGGTAAAATTTAATATGTAAATTCTGCTTACACAAACCTAATCTCTCAACAATACCCTAAGAAAAGATAAAGTTTGGTGCTTCAGTGAAGTAATACAAAAAAAAACTAACCTAACTAATGTAAATAAATTCAAAAAAAATTGTATATCCATCACCATAATTAAACCTAATAGATAATATAAGAAAAAAAAATATAAAATAATAAATATGCCCTACACCCGTGATACCAATCCTAATCTAAATCCCTAAAATAATCCTAAACCAATACCTAAAGCACACACTTTCATCTCTATGGGATATCGTCTTACTAAATTTCAAAACATTCGTCTGATCTTTTGACGAAAGTTTGACCGCCCTCCCTAGTATCGTGAAGATACTTCCTTCACTATTTCCATGGCCGGAAGTTGTGGAAATAGCCCCTATTTTAACTCCACCAGTCACGTATAGTCCGTAGAGAAAAGTCTGTCTAGTCCGTTCTATCTCACCTACATCAGGACGGCTTTGCTTCACACACCTTTAGCTAAATAAAAATTACCACTTCATGTTTAATATCAAATTTTTACACATTAAAATTTATTTAGATTTTTCATAGTAAGAAATAAAACTAATACTATATATTACAATTTCACTCTCCCTTTGTTTCTTTTCTTTACTTTCTTATTCAAAATTCTGTTAAATCTATATATATATAATTAAATAACATTAAATAATAGCAATTTTAGTTAAATTGACCTTTTTTTTTATAGTATTTGGACCTTTATGTCCACGAATGTTTGTTTTACTCACGTTTTAACACCGTCGTTGTCCTGCCGGCAGCACTGAAGTTCGGGAGTAGACACTTTAACTACACTTATTCACTAATTCAAATACTTAAAAATAAAAAAATCACTTTAACTAAATTAATTAATTCAAAAAAAATTGTTAACAAACTAAAAAAAAAACAATATGGAGAATTAAATTTTACAATTTCAAATTCACTTTATAATTCACAAAATTAATTTTTTTTTTTTTGCTAATTGTTCTAATTATTCTTATTCTTATTCTTATTCTTATTTTTTTTTTTTTTTTTTTAATTGTTGAAAAACTTTTTTTTTTTTTTTTGTTTTGTCACTAGGGCACCTATTGTTAATTCTTTCCTAGTCTACTTTGGGTAACTATATATATAAATATGCTATATATCATAGTACCCTGCTTCGACCTTGCTCTTTGTATAAAGTTTATCCTTTGTCTCTGGACAAAGGAATACTTTGCTATGGTGAAGTCCTAGTTCCAAGTATAAAAAAAAATCCAGCTCAAAAAATGGAAGCAGAGGCCTTTAGCGGGGTCTTGGATCCAAAGATCTTGCCTTGTCCTCTGCTTGGAAACACTATCTCTAGGTTTATTCCTACTTCAGATGTAGTCTTTGTATCTTATTGAAACATTTATTCACTAATATCCTATATTTATTATTTTCACTTTTTATTTATATATTTTTTTGTCCAAAGATCTTGCCTTGTCCTCTGCTTGGAAACACTATCTCTAGGTTTATTCCTACTTCAGATGTAGTCTTTGTATCTTATTGAAACATTTATTCACTAATATCCTATATTTATTATTTTCACTTTTTATTTATATATTTTTTTTTTTTAAATTTGGCAGTTAAAATTTTGCCTTCTTGTTTGCTTCAATAGCTTATCAAGAGTAACAATAATTTTTCTTCTTAGCCTAATTCTTTGTCTAAGTAAGTAAATAACTACCACTACATCTGAGTGAGATAACTATTTTTAGCCCTGGATCGGTGGGGTATATTTTCCATCCCTATCCCGTTCGCCTTACCCCACTTTATAAATGAACCAAATCCATCACACATACACATTCATTATTCTTGTCCCCTCTCTATGTCTGTCTCAGTCTCACTTCTCCCATTTAACTCTTCTTATCCTATTAATTAATAATCCTAATCATATTAATATAAAAATCTACTAATCACTCATTCTCTATCAAAACCAAATATTTCCCTATCGATCAAAATTTCCTTACCTATTGTAACGGTCAATAATAAAGAAAGAATAAAAAGAAATAGAGTAAGAGAATAAGAGAAAAAATTGAGCTGCCGGTAAGTAGGAAGTAGAATTCAGTATGTAAAAAGATCTTGCCGTGGTCTGACGTAAAATAAAGATTTGAGTGAAAGTGTTTTTTTTTATTTAGAATCGGAATCGAACGCTTAAAATTTCAGAAGTGGGATACCCCAGTAAGTCCATCGCGAAAAAAAAAAGAACTCGTCGCCAAACGAAAAAATAAGTATACGCTTACATTAGCCCATCGCTGAAAAATATTCAATATAAATCTAACGGAAAAGAAAAAACAAACGAAAACCTAAAGAGTAAAAAAAAAAAAAAAAAAAAACAACCCCCGTTTGCTAATAAAGAAACTCAACCAACATCAGTGTGTGCTACGTGTGTGTGGTTTAAGTCATCGGTGCCTGTGTGTTCTGTGTACACGGTTCCTATACTCATAGCTATACCTGTTTGTGTTCGTTATCTGTAACGAAAAAAAAAATCAAAACTAAAAACTAAACGAAACAAAACCAAACCACGATGGCAGATGCAGAAAATCTAAAAAAAATATACTGTTGCGCAGCTAAAAGCGTCGCTGAGGAAGTTGGGGAAGAAAACCAGTGGAAATAGGGCGGAGCTAGTGCTGAGAATGATGGAAGTATCGGAGCAAACACGAAACGAAGCGCTCTCACATACCAACGATGACGAAGAGTTAGACGAAGAAGAAATTGAAATTGAGGTTGACTAGAGCAATGATGTGAATAATAGAGAAAACGAAGCTGACGACGATGAAGACGAGTACCAGGATGCAGAAAAAACGACAAAAAAGACTGAAGAGAGAGAATATAACATGGAACAAATGAAAAGAGAAATCGAATTATTGAAGAAAGAAATAAAAATAAACGAACGAGAGAAGAATCTACTAAAGAGAGAAAATGAGCTGCTGAAGAAGAGAAACCATGGTGAGAAGCAAAAGAATGAGCTACAAATGAATGAGGACAGATGCGAAAATATAAATCAAATTAAAGAGCTAGTGGGATATTTTGGCGGAGTAGGGGAGTCTTTTGAACATTTTGAACGTCAATTGAAAAATGTTCAGATGACGTACAAGCTAGACGACAACACCATGAGGGTACTCGTATCATTGAGGGTGAAAGATAGAGCTCAAAAGTGGTTCCACTCACGAGAGGACATGACGACAGTAATGTTTGATGAATTGATGACAGAAATAAGACAAATTTTTGATGACCGTCCCTCAAAACTGAGGTTATAACGACTGTTTGAAGTTAGGAAGTGGCTACAAGGTGAGACCTTCCAAAGTTACTACCAAGAAAAAATCATACTTGGTAATCGATTACAAATTGATGAGGAAGAGATGATAGAACATCTAATAGAAGGCATACCAGACGAGACACTTGCGTCGGGAGCAAGGCTGCAGTGCTTCAAGACGAAGGCACAATTATTAGAGGCATTCAAATCCATTAAGTTTCCAACGAAGACGAAGACAGCACCAACAACATCAGCAGCAGTACGACCGGCGGCGGCGGGAGGCAGTGGACAAGTCCGGTGCTTCAATTGCAATTCGATGGGGCACATGGCTTTCGAATGCAAAAAAGAGAAGAGACCACAAGGAGCATGTCATGTTTGTGCGGGAATGGGGCATTTGGCGGCCCAATGCCCGAAAAGAAGACCACCATTGACCAGACCAGCCATCGGATACGTTAACTCGGACTCCGACGACGAATTCGTAAGAAATGTAGAAATTGTATTTAATTTATTTAGTATTGATGTACCTTTTTTATTAAACTCATTACTAGATACCGGCAGCCCAGTAAGTCTCATCAAAATTAATCATATTAATGAAAATTTAATTAATAACATTATATTTTATAATGATAAATCCTATTATGGAATTAATAAAAGTCCTTTGTCCATATTCGGACACATAAATTGTTATATTTTGTTTGAAGATGAATATATCGAAATGAATTTACTGGTTGTATCTGAAGATACTATGATATACCCGGTTATTTTAGGTAGGGATTTCATGTTTAAAGCTAATTTAAGATTAAGAAAAGTTGAAGATAAAGAAGTAGAAGAAGTTAATGACGAGTATACGAAAGAATGTAAACGAATTTTAAATATAATGAAAAATAATGATGAAAGTTATGAAGAGAGTTCAAATGATAAGAATGAAAAATGTAAAGTAGAATTCGATGAAGAAAATATAATTGTTAAAAATGATGAATTATCATATAAAACTAAAGAAAGATTTTTTGAAATTATAAAAAAATATTATTTGTACTGTTCTCGCCCCGAAGTGCCTGAAGTTAAATACGAAATTAAGCTTCGGTTAAACCACGAAAAGCCTTTCCATTGCCCTCCTAGGAGAATTTCATACTTTGAAAAGGAACAGGTACAAGTTATTTTAGATGAGCTTATGGAGAAGGGAGTTATTCGAGAAAGTAGGTCGGAATACTCCTCACCAGTTGTGTTGGTTAAGAAAAAGACAGGAGACATTAGGCTATGTGTAGATTACCGAACTTTAAATAAGGTAACGCAAAAAGACAACTATCCCATCCCATTGATAGATGACTTGCTGGATGGGTTAGTTAATAAAAAGATTTTTACTTTGATAGACCTGAAGAGTGCATTCCATCATATTAGTGTAAATGAAGAGTCAGTAAAATATACTGCCTTTGTGACTCCTATGGGTCAATATGAATACTTGAAAATGCCCTTTGGGTTAAAGAATGCACCATGCGAATTTCAAAGGTATATTAATAAAGTTTTTGAAGATCTAATAAGGAAAGGAAAGGTAACCATATACATTGATGATATAATGATAGCAACAGAATCTGAGGAAGAACATTTGGTGATAATAAAAGAAGTTTTTGAAAAATTAGTACGGAACAGGTTACAGTTGAGGTTGGATAAATGTCAGTTCATGGTATCACAGATACGATATTTAGGTTACTACATTACAAATGAGGGTATCAAACCGGACGATAAAGGAGTACAGTCAATAAAGACTTTCCCAATACCTCAGAATGTGAAAGCAGTCCATAGTTTCTTGGGCCTATGCTCATATTTTAGGAGGTTTATTAAGGATTTTTCGTTGATTGCTCAACCATTATACAGCCTGATACGAAAAGACGCTGTCTTTAAATTCGGAAAAGAGGAGTTAGATCGTTTTGAAGAGTTGAAGCAAAAAATGAGTGAATCCCCTGTTTTAGCGTTGTACAATCCTAGGGATGAAACCGAATTGCACTGTGATGCGAGTGCGTTAGGTTTCGGTGCAATTCTTTTGCAAAAGAAGACTGATGGGAAATTTCATCCTATCTTTTATTTCTCAAAGCGAACTACAGATGATGAATCAAAGTACCACAAGATTTAGGGTTTATCTTCATGGATTTAAATTCAAGATTATTACTGATTGTAATTCTCTAACCCTGACTCTTAATAAAAAAGAAGTCAATCCAAGAATCGCAAGGTGGGCTCTCGAGTTACAGAATTTCGATTATGTGTTGGAACATCGAAATGGTACGAAAATGCAACACGTTGATGCATTGAGTAGGATATCAAATATATTAGTTCTTGAAGAGAATAATTTTGAGCAGAATTTATCGATCCAACAGAATAATGATGAGAGTATAAAGAAAATTAGGCAACAACTTGAAAAAGGAGATAGTAAAATGTATGAAATGAGGAATGGTCTAGTGTACAGAAAAGTAGGAAAACAAATTCTGTTTTATGTCCCAGAGTCTATGGAAAATAATGTCCTCCGGTTATATCATGATGATATAGGTCATATTAGTAGGGATAAAGTTTTAAACAACATCCTCAAAACTTACTGGTTCCCTCATATGAGTGAGAAGGTTAAGCAACACATCAGCAATTGCTTAAAATGTATAACATTTTCACCCAAGTTTGGTAAGCATGAAGGCCTGCTTCATAATATACCCAAAGGAAGCGTTCCTTTTGAAACGATTCACATCGACCATTTTGGTCCAGTATCACTGAAGTGCGGGAACCAAAAGTATGTATTCCTGGTGATTTATGCTTTTACTAAATTTGTACGACTGTACGCCGTAAAGACTACAAATAGTAGAGAAGCTATTGCTTGTTTGAAGAGTTATTTTAACTCGTATAGTCGCCCAAGAGTGGTTGTTTCAGATCAAGGCAGTGCTTTTACATCTGAAGAATTCAGACAATTCTTAAGCAACAGCAATGTCTTTCATATAAAGATTGCCACGGGTTCCCCACAAGCAAATGGGCAGGTGCAACGGGTGAATAGGAGTCTCGCTCCAATGATTGCGAAAATTACCAGTGCAGGTGCAGTGATGACATTAGATGGAGTATTACCAACTATTGAGTTTTCAATGAATAACACAGTTCATGGAAGTACCGGGACCTCTCCTAGTCAATTGTTGTTCGGTGTTGATCAAAGAGGAGTAGTTATTGATTTCCTTAAAGAGAGTTTACAGAATGAGAGTGACCAAAAGACTGATAGGAATTTAGATCAAATGAGAGATGATGCCAGGAAAAAGATAGAAAAAGGAATACAACAAAAAGATGAAAGATAAAAATAGGATTCATAAAGAATATAAAGCAGGAGACTACGTGGTGGTGAAGAACTTTATCTCTACTCCAGGTGCATGTAGGAAGATAGCTCCTAAATTCAAAGGACCTTATGAGGTGGTTAAGGTTTTAAAAAATGATAGGTATTTGTTAAAAGATGTTGAAGGTTTCCAATTGACACAAATCCCATATGAGGGTATATGGGAAGTGGCTAACATCAAACCTTGGATTAACAATAATTTATCAACTAGGCGTAAATCGGGGCGATTACATTGTCAGGATGATCGAGTTGTAACGGTCAAAAATAAAGAAAGAATAAAAAGAAATAGAGTAAGAGAATAAGAGAAAAAATTGAGCTGCCGGTAAGTAGGAAGTAGAATTCAGTATGTAAAAAGATCTTGCCGTGGTCGGACGTAAAATAAAGATTTGAGTGAAAGTGTTTTTTTTTTATTTAGAATCGGAATCGAACGCTTAAACTATCTTAATACTAAACTTAATTCTACATTGCACAAAATCAGCTCGTCTAAACTTAGCGAATTCATTCTGCGCATGCGCTGGATATTGGAATTATATCCCTTTTCGGTTTTTAGTGGAGGGAGACAAAACTAATATCGCATGCGCAAAAGGAACGCAGACATATATGTCCTTTTATTAAAAGGTACATGAAACACAAATGTCAGAACATAAACAGACAACATGGCCGCGGATAACCTAGGAGATAATTGTAAGTATTTTAATATTGAAATAATCACTTAAAATTTGTCATTATTTCATAATTTTATTATACTAATTCTTTTTCAGGGGAAGCTGAACATTATTATATATGGAAATGGTGAGTATCATTGAAATTGAAGAGAATATTTGTGTGTGAAAACTTGCAAGTAAAAACTTCCAAATTTTCACAGAACAAATGTTTCTTTTTTTGTATATTTATTTATTTAATTACTAATTCTACTCTTATTTTTATAGTTATTATGACTATTTTAATTAGAATGACGAAGGATTGCACAAAAAAAAATATCAAAGCTAAGAACTCAAAAGGAACATCGCCAAACATTTTTATATACGAGTTATGTGACCTACCTCAACTAGTTCTGTATTAACTTCAGCTTTCCCAAAGTCGGACGACCGCGACGACGGCGTCGATTTTGGGATATTTTCTTTCTTTATTTCAGGTTCATTTCTGTACCAGTCCCTGGATTTTTTTATTGTAGGATTTTAAATCTATCCTATTTGGTAAGTGTTTAGATAGGACGTACAGAGAATTCAACAGGGCCACGTAACAGAATCATAAAGTTTTTTTAAATAGTCAAGTGAAATCTCGTCCCAGGCATCACGGATAGCTTCAATTAAGGAGTCCTTGACTTCAAATTGTCTACCGCCTTCATAAACTTTTCGAGATAGCCATGTCCATACGTTTTCGATTATGTTCAAGTCCGGTGAATAGGGTGGCCATGGCAAAAGCTCTACGTTTTCTGATAAAATCCAGCTTTTGACAACCCTGGAAGTGTGGATGGGGGCATTGTCTTGTTGGAAAATCCAAGGCAGAGGTCCAAAAATATTTTTCATCTTCGGAAATGACCGTTCCAACAAGCATTTGTAGCTGTTTCCGTTCATTGTTGTAGAAAGAAACTCCAACTCGATTTTGCCATAGTAGGTGATAGCTCCCCACACCATAACACCTGATGTACGGCTGTGATGTCTTCCCAAAATTAGTTCCTCTTTTCTTAAATCATGGAAATAAAAGTTGTAACCATCGGGGCCGTCAAGGTTAAACTTTTTTTCATCCGAAAAGACGTTGCGTTTCCATTGAGTAGAATTTGAAGCAATACGTAAAATTAACCGCTTTTCTCGGGATGTTGTTGCTTGGGCTGTGCCTCCTTTTTGGTTTTTTCCATAGTTTTGAGGATCAGCAAGATAGTTGTTTACAACTGTCTTACTTCTGTTCAGCTTCCTTGCTAATTCTCGGCTTGAGAGTCCCATTTCTTTGAAAGCATCGATTTGTCCTCTTTCTGCCACTGTCAACGTCTTTCCGGAACCCATTTGTAATTGAAATTTAATAAAAAGAGTTATTTGTAAAACGTTCTTAAATATTGCAACCAAAATTTTCAAAAAAATTGCTGATGTCAACTTCTACAACGAAATATTCGCAATGGCCTCATCCTAGTGACGCACTTTTTTATATCGTTTTTAGGTTGCTCATTCATTAATGTAGGGTAATTCCAACGGTCTTTTCTAATTAACCCTATAATAGTAATACTTTGTTTTAAGAAAATATGTACCTACTCTCATGTAGTAAAATTTTCCGGGTTAAACAAATTCCAACAGGTATCGGACCGAAAATCGGTTGAAAAATATGTGGCCTCATCCTAGTGATGATTTTAAGTAGTGATTATTTTAAGTAGCAAGATCACTACCAACTTTTTTAAGTTAACCTACCCAAAAGCCCTACCTACTTATCACTTATGAAATACCTACATACAAATGTATGTACTGTACATATTATGTTTGCCTGTATTTACATGCATATGTACAGAGGTACCTATTTTTTGTATTGTTAACCCTCTACTGCATGAATTATTGTTTATACAGAAAAAAATTAAAAGACTTTACAAATAGCTTCTTTGGGATGTTTTAAGACATCTTTTATTAAAAAATCAGAAAAAATTATGTTTAAATAATAAGAATAGAAGCCAAATTTGGCTTCGCATGCAATAAGGGTTAGGTATAAAGCAAATATGTACATATTTCAAATGAGGAATGGGATTGACCAATGACTATCCTCCATTAAAATTACGCGGATTTTTCTAACCAAAAACAAAATAGTCTAAAACAATAATGCACATCACAAGAAGAGATTACAAAACAAAATGTGTAGGTAGGCTTACAAAGTCTTACCACTCAAACGACCAACACAATATTTTTTTTATTAAACATTTTTTTGTGGCAAAGACAAATAAATATCCAATCACAAAATATTTTTTTTGGTCACTTAACTCAACTTTCAATAAAGTTATAATTGTTTAAAATTAGAAAATTTTTCAATCATTCGTTTTCAACCACAACAAGCTAACCACTGACCTACAAATAGTAATGACTAGGTACATTTATATGTAGATATTTAAAAAAAATTGTGGATAAACTAAAAAAAAAAAAAAAATCTCCTTTTATTTTGTCTCAAATCTGAGACGACCTTACAAATTATAGACGCAAATACAACAACAAAAGCATAACAAAAAAACCGTCACTTGTCTTGCCTTGGTCGTAGCACAAAGAAAAATATGCCTGGGATGGAAGAATATACAAAAAAGCAAGCAACGAATCCACAAACAAAAACAAATAATCTTGAAAGGGGTAAAAAGAATAGAAAAGGTGGCAAAGAGTAGAGAAACAAAATATTTCAGAAAGAGCTTTGATTTTGTAGGAAAAGATCTTATTTGAAGCTTTTAAAAATAAAGCTTTTTTCATTTCATAGGTCATTCTTCTCCATAAGCGTGAGACATCTGCATATGATTATTTGTGGTGGAATGAAGGAAATGAGGAAAACGCTAGCTGGGGCATAGTTTCTCGATTATGAAAGATGTGTAGAGTTTTGTTTTCATGCGTATCTAAGATTAGGTCAATGAAAATTTTGTTCAGTATATAAGTTGTGTGAAAGGGGTTCCGCGTGTGATTGTGTTATAGAAAAACTAATAAACAAGCCATTATATAAGTTGAATTTAACTAAAAAAAAAGAAATTGTACTATCAGAAACACCAACTTTGATTCCAGAACTAACAACAAAAATGTGTAATAAAAAAAAAGGTCCAAAGGAAACTGTTCGAAGTTTTCACGTAGAAACTTATAAAAGACTAGGGAAACCCCCGCCCGCTTTGCAGGGCGTTAAAAAAATAGTTTTTTAATAATTGGATAAAGAATATAAAAAAGTATAACCAAATATAATTCATTGTTTGTCGTTTCCTTACCAAAACTTTCAGGCAATGTATTTTTATTAAAAAAATGTAGCCAACTACAGAAATCGAACTTAAGACCCCTCACTTCTAGAGATATTACCAGGACACCACGAACTCTTCTGGTTTAAGTGTGCGCAAATTCTTAAATATTGTTAAAATAAGCGACCAAAATTTAATTTCTTTGTTTAACATATTTTCCATAATTTTTATAATTTTTTTTTGCGCCCTAAACCTTCTACTCTTATTCCTCTTTAATTTAAAAAAAAAATAAGAAAATCGGTCAACCGGTTTGGCTGGTTAGTGAACGAAGACAAAAAACAGACTTACTTTTATATATGTATATATAGATATATATAGATAGACTAGAGGGTCCGGCAAACTTCGTCTTGCCCCAATTAAATGCAGAAACTCAAGCTATGGAAAAATATTGTTGTTGCTTATTTGATTTCCCATAATTTTTTTTTCAAATGGCCCGGTGAATTTCGTAAGTTTAATGGATCGATTGGCAGGACAACCAAAGTTGTTGAAAATATCGGTTTCGTTGTAACCGCAGATTACTTCAATTTTTATGTACAACGTGGTCAATGTTTAATCCTAAAAAATACATTTTACCACGGTAAAAATTAGTCTACGTGCTTTATAAGGCTATAATCTATCTCTGTGCCAAATTTCATTCTATATTATATTTCCAATATAACTATTTGATAATACGTAACGCTAACACCAAAAATTGGAAAAATAAAATTGACTGTATTCCGTTTCACTACAAAATAAATTTAACCTACATATGTGTACGTTCACAAACGCATTACTGCAGTAATGATGCCCAAATGTTCAAAGTCAAACGTTCACAAACCCAGATTCTGGCATCACTTTTCTCGTCAACTGTTCATTATTGCAAAGTTTCATAAACTGATGCGCAAAAACTAAACAAATAAGCATCACTTCACTACGACAGCGTGATTAGTCGGCATCGCATCAGCAACAGCTGCATTAGCATCAGCATCGCAAAACAGCAGTAATGCCGATTCACTGCAGCAAAATTTGACGTTTGTGAACTTACACTATATTTCTGAAATAGAGCCATCTATTAAACGTTTGGACGTTTGACATAGCGCCATCTATTGAATTCTTAACTTACTCAATCCAGTGCACAGATGTCGCTATCTGATAAAATCGTTTGGAGCTAACATATAATTGTGACTGTCAAATAATAACAGACAAATAAATAGCAATAAATTAAAATTGCGACTATAATTTGAGATTTAAACTATCCTATCTCTCAAGTTGGATCGAACTGCACATGGTGTGCGAATTTTATTATAATCGGTTAAGTGGTTTAGGAGTCCATTGAGGACAAACATTGTGACACGAGATTTATATATATTAAGAAGAAGATAGAAGATAATAACTGAACTCTGCTTTCTTAGATCATATTAGAAATTTCAAATTCTGAATAATTTCTCAATAATTTCTTTTAGATACTAAAAGTATTATTCAACTTATTGAAAATTAAAATTTTTCATTTGTAGTAATAAAAAGCTGGTAAATAATTTTGTTGCATTAATATTCTTAACGTTATACATAACTAGTTTTCAGACCTACCTATGTACATACCTATACATTATACGTTAATAATTTCACATTATAAATAAGCATCATCATCATCACCCACATACTTTATTTGTTACCTAACAATACTCGTTAACCTTGTTCTTACAAATGTTTTAAGTTTAAGTTATAGATAACTAACAATAAAAAAAATTTAATGACTCAAATTAAAGTGATAAATAATTTTACTTCTATTGCACAATAAAGTTGTTATTGACACACAAAAATAATAATGCAAGAATGTAATGTTATGTTAAAATAAATAGTAGGTACGGCTATCTAATGTATACCTACTTTTATTTTAAATACAACTGTGGTTTATCTTCTCATCAAATGCATCCTATTGAGGTCAAATAAATAAAACGAATATCGAACACCGAATAATAATACACCGCTGCGCCGCCGCGCCACTCAAATACCGAATATAATATTGCCATGTTTTGCTGCCAATATTAAAAATTATAACTATCGGCAATAAATCAAAGAATAGTAGCAAGTTCTCTATTTATGTATTTATAAGATATAAAAACTAAACATATCATGCTTCTTTATTATTCTTAGCACTGACTTAAAAGGCAGTTATACTATTACTTAGATCAAATATAAAAAAAAACTATGGGAATTAGTTATAAAGTAATAAATTATTCATATTGAATGCATAAAAATACACATACGAATGTCCACTAGAAATTCGATGGAGATGATTAGGTTCAAAATTGAAATTCCAACAGTAACATACTATATGTAAATATAGTTAATTAATTTTAGTATAGGTTTAAAAAATTGCTTTAATTTGTTTGTATAGATATAGATATAGATATAGATATAGATATAGATATAGATATAGATATAGATATAGATATAGATATAGATATAGATATAGATATAGATATAGATATAGATATAGATATAGATATAGATATAGATATAGATATAGATATAGATATAGATATAGATATAGATATAGATATAGATATAGATATAGATATAGATATAGATATAGATATAGATATAGATATAGATATAGATATAGATATAGATATAGATATAGATATAGATATAGATATAGATATAGATATAGATATAGATATAGATATAGATATAGATATAGATATAGATATAGATATAGATATAGATATAGATATAGATATAGATATAGATATAGATATAGATATAGATATAGATATAGATATAGATATAGATATAGATATAGATATAGATATAGATATAGATATAGATATAGATATAGATATAGATATAGATATAGATATAGATATAGATATAGATATAGATATAGATATAGATATAGATATAGATATAGATATAGATATAGATATAGATATAGATATAGATATAGATATTGAACGGCGACAACTTGAAGACACCAAAAATCTGGTTACCGTTAAGGAACAGATTTATTACTCACGCCACGCATCAAGCAACATTACAGCACTCGAGATACGAGTACCTAAACACACACACATACACACACACACAACACAACGGTCACCAAGAAAATAGCCATCCCATAAATAGAGAGGAACACAGGAACGAGGGCAATTCTGTTCCAGTGCGTCGAGCGGTTCACTTCGTCATCTAAATTCAAATTTATAATTTAGTATTAATTTTTGTATGATTTAAATAAAGTTGTTGTTTTTTTTTAAATATGAACGTCTAAAACTTAATTGGGGGCTCGACCGGTATTCCTTCAACCTAAAAATAAGATTTGAAAAAAAGTAAAATCAGTGCTAAACTGGTTCCTGTCAAAACCTATACGCCAAATTATTCTACAAGATAGAAGAAGGAGCAAGAGAGAAAAAGAAATATAGAGTAAGAATATTTTATAAGTATATTTAAGTATTTTAATTAATTGTATAAAGTGATCTGGTGCGACAGATATTTAATTAAAATAAAAAAAAAAAAATGGACCAACAAACAGTGAACGAACTGATATCACAGGCTATTAGCTCGAATAACTCAAGATTAGAACATCCCTTACAAGAACAGTACGACTCTTTTAATAGTGAAATTAGTAGGCTACAACAGATAATTCACGACAGAGGTCTTGCCTCTTTAACTGAGTCGAAACCCAGACAATCAACTCGACAATTCAGTGCGAAGAAACGCTTGACATAATAAAATCCCTACGTGATTTCGATGGCACGCAAACTTCCTACGTAAGTTGGAGGGAAGCTGCCCACAATTCCATCAAGCTTTACAAAATAGGGAGTAAGAGATACTTCGCGGCTTTAACAATTGAAATAAAATTATTAAAGCAGCAAATGACGGCACCATTTTAAACTTCGAGGCAATTTTAGCCAGGTTAGATTTTCCATATGTCGATCACAATCAAAATGCATTGAGATTGGCCAGGCAACCGAGCAATAATATTTCCCACCTCCCAAACATAATGACTATAGGCAACTACCACAGCGCTTCGAACCATATGGTTCTCGGTAGTTCAGCCAACAGGCCTATAAATAGAGAGGACGTACATAAATCGGTACAGACAAATAAACCTAAACACTAACACGCAAATTCCATTAAGACAGGGAAACAATTATAACAATAACCCAAATACGCCACGTTGGCAAAAACCAAGTTACAACACTTACAACAACAACACGAGACCTTTATTTAAAAGGAAAGGGATAGCGTCCATAACACTCTATCCAACCACATCCAGTAAAAACTGAGAGGGTAAACAATATTAACGAAGACAAGACTACTTTTTTAGACCAAGAGTGAGACTCCCCCACTTACAAACTTACGACGAAGAGTAAACGGTAAAAATATTAGAATTTTAATAGATACTGGTGCCAGTAGCAACTACTGTCAACCAAATATCTTAGATAATCCCATTTCACTTGCAATATTCAAAAGCGTTTGCACTGTTAATGGGGAAACAATAATAAATATATGCTACGAAGCAGTTATATTAGATAAAAAAACACGTTTTTACGTTCTCCCAATTGGGTATAATCCGGTTTATAAACCGCTTTTTAACCAAAAATTGTTTATTGAGAAAGAATCTAAAATCTGCTGCGTGGATATTAAGATATTATAAAAGGGTTTGCCTTACAAAGGAGACCTTTAGTATTAAGACAACTACGTATAGCCGAAGATTTCGCCCGACCAACGGTAAGGGATCTGACGCTCAATAAAGAAACTTTATAAAAATAAAAAACGGATATTTTTATTTTAACCCTGTTCGAAAAAACAGGAGAAGTGATTTTTTTACGTTGAGTCGTATACTCAAATATAAATGGTGCAGTCGGTAGGATTGCCAAAAAAATTAAAATAATTTGGCGATCCGAAAAAAAGCACTTAATAAGCAAATAAAACACAAGTGCTTTTAATTAAAAATAAACAAGTAATTAAAAGTGGTAATTAAATGGTATCAGAAATACCATGAAGGCAGTAAAGGGAAAACAAGGGAAAGCCGAAAGAAGACTTCAAGAACTTCAAAAACATCAAAAACATCAACCATACAACACATCTAAGTCGATAGAAGAATCAGACTCAGAAAACATGGCGCTAAATCAACAATCAGCAGGTTATATTAATTATGGTAATGATGTACAACTCGGCTTAAATAATAATTATAATATTTTACCAAACATTAACCTAATGTACCAAGAGTCTTAGAACTCAATCCTCTTAAATATATCGAACGTTTAACAACATTTGATGGTAGAACAGAAGATCTGTCAATATTCATTTGTAACGTAGATGATATAATTCCGAATTTACTCACTTACAACGAGCAAGGACAGAAAATGTTTGTTAATATACACAAGTCAAAGTTTATAGAGGTCGTGCCAGACGGGCAATTGAAATTCACACCCATTTAACCAAATGGAGTGACATAAAAGTTATGTTATTAGAAAATTTTGGTGGTTTCAGAAATAGTTATCAACTATACGACGATCTTAGAAACTCACAATTCAGAGGAGATGTCCTCAAATATTACAATTATATCCAAAAACCATTATCTTTAGTTAACCAAAAGTGCCTACAGGAAGGGAATCAAATAGATATTCATAGAAATAACGATACGACTTTTAAAATATTCAAGGAAAAGTTGCCAGTCAACATGAGAACTATTTTATAATCATTAAGACCCTCTACCATGGAGTCAGCACTCCACGAATTATCACAGGCAGGATTTGTAAGTCTCAGTTCTGAATTAAATATTTCAAAATCAAATAATAAAAATCAAATCAGACATAAAAATAATAATTTTAAACAAATTCAAAATAATAAAGACAAGAGATCCCTGCTCATCTCAAATAAGACGAAACAATCCTACTAAAAACAATTATGTCAAACAAGAATCTAAAACAAATTTTCAATATGCAGCCTCGGAGACACAAAACAAGGTTTACCCTATATAAAACTAACGAAAGAAAATGTATCTATTAGATTGCTAATCGATACTGGTGCGACAAACAGTATAATAAATGAAGAAGATACTCCACCATAATATTTAAGAACTAGATTTACCCCGCTAACAATTAGAACAGCTGGGAGTCCCATAACTATTTTTAAAGATGCTATTTTTTCCAAAGACAAATTTGTTGTACGTGTGTTACAAAACACTGAGTTTCGAATTTATACATTTTCTAATGAATACAATGGTTTATTAGGTAATAACATACTAATTCCAAACAATGCAAAAACACTTTACAAGGAAAAACTATTAATTTTAAACGAACAATCATTTCCACTCTTCTTTGACAAAAATGAAGAAACTCAATACGAAAATACGATTAATTATACATATGAATAAAATCGAAAAAGACTTTAATATACCAGATTTTACTTACGAATTACATACATATCATTTAAATGACGAAGAAAGGTCTGAATTATTCAAAATTGTCAACCAAATGAATAAAGCTGTCTATAATAAAGGCGATGATTTGACATTTACATAAAATACTAACTGACGAGAATTCACCCATCTATACCAGAATTTATAGATACCCCGACCTTCACAAACAAGAAGTTAATCGTCAAATTGAAGAAATGTTAGAACAAAGAATTATTGAACCCTCAACATCCCCGTATAATGCTCCTATCCGGGTAGTTCCTAAAAAGGAAGATCACACCGGAAACAAAGAATGGAGAATCCTGATCGATTACCGCAAGTTAAATCTCAAAACCTAAGAGGATAAATTTTGAATCCCAAACATTGAGGCAATACTCGACAAACTTGGGCATTGCAATTACTTCACTACTTTAGACTTGACCAAAGGTTTCTATCAAATCGAAATAGAATATAACGACCGTGAAAAAAACTACATTTAGTACACTTTCTGGACAGTACCATTATTTACGAATGCCATTCGGGCTTAAAAATGCCCCCGCGACCTTTCAACGACTAATGAACGCGGTCTTAAAAGATAACATTAGCAAAATCCGTTACGTATATTAAGATGAACATATTCAACACTTTAAATTAATATTAAACGTTTTAAGAAAAGCTAATCTGAAAGTATCTCTCAATAAATGAGAATTCAAGAGAAATGCAACCGAATTCCTTGGTAATATTATTACCCCTAACGGTATTAAACCAAATCCGAAATAGATACAAACAATTCAAAATTTTCTAATACCCACTACAGTGAAAGAAATTCAATAATTTCTTGGACTCCCATGATACTATCGAAAATTCATCCAAGATTACGCCAAGATTTATTAAACCCTTTACACTCAGTTTGAAGAAAAATGGTTAAATAAATATAAACACCGAAAGTTACAAGAACGCGTTTTTAAAATTAAAAACTATGATGACCAACAACATTATAAATAGGCACCCTGACTTTTCAATAGATTTTATCTTGAATACTGATGCATCAATTTTCGAAAAAAAGTGAGAATTGTTTGTGTTCTGCGTGAATGTCAGAAGAGTAAAATTAGCATAACACATTTGTTGTTTTTTTTTAACTTAGATAACTTAAAACTAAGTCATCGTTGTCGGTCGCAACTACCGCTATTTCGGAGCAGCCGGTAATGATGACGATGTATGTATGCAAAACGTAACGTTTTTTTTATTATATATTGAAGAACAATCAAACGTGTACATGCAAGATCGGCAGAAATTTACCTCAAGCTCAACCCGCTCAATACATTTTGGTTTATCCTCCCATCATCGGTTGAGAGGTACATACAAATTCACCAAAAAACAATGTGAAACATATCCTGTCAGGTGTATGATTAAATAAGATTCATTTTGGGAGAAGTTAAACATTATGATGATATGAATTTCAAAAGGATTCCGTGTTACCTTTTGAAAAATCATCAATCGACTTGTATAGACTGCCTTCAATGATATGTTGGACCCCTAGGGAATCACTGGTCTAAATGTATTTTTACGCCCTAATTTCAGCGATCGAGATATCACCAGCGGGAGACTGAAAATAGCCAAAGGAACCCTCTGGTTGGCGTCGGCATATCTCGGCCACGAATACCTTGATCACAGAAGCAGACAGCCTGAAACTCAGCCTTACAATTGGAAGTGATGGCAACGCACAACATACTGTGTGGGGAAGTACAGACATAGAGTACTAAGTATTTTAAGTACTAACCTTATAGTAAGCAAGGTAGGAAATGAACCTACATTTGTCACCAAAACTAAACAAGAGGTGCTAGACTCTTACTCTTGTCAGCGACAAAATTCATCACACCATTTCAAATTGGAAAGTATCAAAAGATCACTCATTTTCGGATCACAGTTACATCCATTTCGAAATAAGTGACGAACCACCAAGCCAATCCTCTTTACGCAACTTTAGGAAAACAGACTAGCTCACATACAAACACGTGAAAGGTTAATCAAACCAAAATTGTCCAAACGTGTGTCTTGGAGAAACTTCTGTGAAAACGTAGATAGTAGCTCCGAGGCATCACGGCTACGAAAAACCCTCTCCAAAACGCCAATAATGCCTAGTATTTTAAAAAACTCAGATGGCTCCTGGACAAACTCAAGTGAAGAATCACTCAACCTACTCCTGGATGTACATTTTGCAGGTAGGTCTGCGCAGTCATCATTGAAGGTAGATAAATCGATCAGTGAGTTGATAAATAATATGCTGATAAGCAGAATTATTAACTCCAAGCGGCGCGTATTTACTACAAGTCAGTAGAGGCACACCGCAAGGCAGAGTCCTTTCTCCTCTATTTTGGAACTTAGTGGTCAATGAACTACTAAGTACATTAGAACGAGAGGGGAACAGAGTGATTGCCTATGCAAATGATGTTGCCATAGCTGTATCAGGAAAACACCTCAACACGCTAAAGGAGCTAATTTAAAATGCTTTGAACAAACTCACTATTTGGGCAGATCGTTGTGGACTTAGTGTAAGCCCTCAGAAAACAGAACTTGTTCTCTTCACGAGGAAATATAAAGTCCCACACATAGACCCTCCTTGCATAAACGGAATTCCGCTTAAATTCTCAGATAAATGAAAATACCTTGGCCTTATTCTAGACAAAAAATTAAGCTGAAAACCTAATAGAGATGCGCAAAACAGTTCCAAAGACGGAACGAACATGGAACGTTTCTTTTTGTCATCGGAACTAGTTCCGCGGAACTATTGAGGTTCTTTTTAGTATTTATTTATTAGCTTTTTTAATTAAACATTTTAATATCTTCAAAAGATATATAGCAAAATTTTTGATTTTTACAAAAAAAAAAAACAAATTGATTCATTAATAAATTAGGAACTTATAATATTAACACATTTGGAGTTTAATCAAAACATAACAAAAACATACACATAAAAAACTTCAAGGATTACAAGATATATTATTATTAAGGAATAAATTAAAATTATTTAAAAACTTACGTATTTGGAACACTTATACAAAAATTGTCAATTTAAAGAAATAAGTTAAAGGATAATTGTTTTGAAAGTACAAAAATTCAATGTCTTAAAAATATTAATAAAGATTTGAATCAAATTTATTTTGTAAGAATAAAACAAAATACAGTCTATTTTCCAAAACGAGTGACAAAAAGTTAGAGCGTGCAGATTTGGTCGAAAAAAGACAAAAATCATAAGTAGTGATGTTTTTGAGCTTACAATCTCAAGCTTTTCGCTAAAATTTATCCAAAACACCATGCATATGTATATTTCATGCATACATATATGTTTTGTTCTACAAGTTGCTACTTATAAAGATCAACTGTGATACTTTTCTTGAAGACAGCCTAGTACGTCTGTCACTTTGTATAAGGCCGACTTTGGAGAACGACCAAATTAAGCCTCTTCAGCATGAATTTATAAAGGATTGGATAAACGCATTTTCTTTCGTGCCACCAGAGTAAAGGGTTTTCAGTCCTACGTATAATGTGCTCATTTAAATATTTTTGCAGTTCAACTATACCAGCAGCTATGGTATTTACTGGAGGTAAGCATGAAATTTCCATATCGAAATCATCCCAAATTGAGGTGAGGTGTACTTCCAAGTGCTGCTGCAGAAGTCGAGGCGACTACTTCTTGAACAGAAACAGAGGACCCTTCAGTTCTTTGGGCCTGGGACCCTATTTTAAGTTTCAAGCCTTCAAATGCCGTTTTGAAATTATGCTCGTTTTGGAAGCCTTTGTGTTTAAATCTAGGATCAAGTATTGTAGACTCGGCATACAAAATATTTTTTTCTAAAACACTCAAACGCCTTTGAGTTTCATCATACAGAGTCTTCAACAACTTGTAGATACTGACAGGAACTGGATTTACGTGGGAATGTGTTTCAATTTCAGATAAACGTTGGGTTATTTGACGTTTCAAAAGTCGACAAAACACTATCACTTTTGACAGACTTACGTTTTTTTCTGAAGATATCTCCACAGTTACATCCATAAAAACTTTCAGAACTGGAATTACTCGTTCAATAATGTCCCAATCTTCATTAAACAACGACAGCTCATTTTTCACTAGTGCTAGGGTAACAATTACCGCATTTTTAACTTTCATTATGCGGGCTAACATGTCGTATGTAGAGTTCCATCTGGTAGGGACGTCTTGTTTAAGTTTTAAGATCGGCAAATTCATTTGTTTTTGCAATTCATGAAGTTTATGCAGGCCTTGAGAGCTTCTCTTAAAATATTCTACGACTGCTTTTACTTTCGTTACAGTTCCCGAAATATGTTCAATTCCTGCCTGTACCGTCAAATTTAGTAAGTGAGCGAAGCACCCTATTGACCGCCAATTCCTAAGATGGACTGCTGAGCTGAAAGAATATTGGCAGCGTTGTCGCTAACGATAGCTCCAACTCTGTCGCCAATATTTCACTTGCTCATTTCCTCTTTCAAAAAATCTCTCAAATTTGCACTTGTATATGGCGATCACCATACTGTATGCAACCAAGCAAATTTGAGCACAATTGGGTGTTTTTTTGTGTCGATGTAGTGTGCAGTGACTGCAATGAAGCTTTGGTTATTGATCGACGTCCACGCATCGGTCGTTAGGCATATTGCTGGTGCATGTTCAATCTCACTTTTAACTTTTTGCTCTAGTTTTAAGCAGACAGCTTCTTCCTTGTTGGTAAGTTATATGATGGACATAAAAGGGACACTAGCTTACCAAATTCAACTTCCTCTACAAGGCGCAACGAATGATATTTCTTGGCTATCATTACAATCAATTGATTGTCAATTTTTTATTTTTTTTTTGTTGGGAAAGAGGTTTCGTACTTTCAGTATAGCCATATATTTTTGACTGAATTGAACGTGATCTGCTGGGTTGGGGCACAGGACAAAGGTCAGCATTAGCGTTAGAGTTTACGACTTCTGTAGTGTCTGCACCAGTTGGTTGGTTATCCTCTGTAAGTATTGTTACTGTGTCCTGGCGCTCTACTGGATTCAATGATACTCCAGTATGCCTTCTTTTTATGTGCCTACCAAGATTTCTTAAACTCCCAGAAGTAGGTAAAAGATAGGATCAGACCACAATATTTGCATTTGGCCTTATGGGATTCGGTTTGTAGGTACTTCCGAGAAATGTTCCCAAAGAATACTTGTTCTTCTTCTTCGCATAGCCATTTTCAAAAGATTTTTGAGGTTTAAGTCTATAAAGCGGAAAGTTATTCCATAAATAATAAAATGACATGTTGAAAATATTGAAAATTATAATTTTTGAAAAAATCAATTTCAAAATTAGTTGATTAATTAAAACAAGGTCTTATAATACTTTGTTTTATACTGTATTAGAGATAGGCCGACGAAAACAACTTCTTTGAGCTTCTCTTTCATCGTTATATCATGTTCAACTTAAACATAAAGCAATATACTTGCTCTTAAAAATATCAAGCTACTTAAAAAATTATGTCGGAAAATATTGACGAGTTAAATTTCATCAAATTCGGTCAAGTGGATTACTAGAAAGTCTGAAAAAAAAGTTTAATACTTTTCGCCAAATATAACCTAAAATCAAATTATTGATTTTACCTACAAACCCAAACAGAATCTTATATTAAGACCTATCGATATGTATTCAAGAATAAAATAAAGGTTTTCGTTACCATTTGTATGTCAGGTTAGACCTAAATCCAAATTTTCATTTAGCAAATCATCTAGTTCCAAAAACAATAGTTACGTGCATATGTTTAAATAAAACAAAAAAATTGTCAACCATAACAACTAAAAGAAATTATTTTTTCTTAATTGTTAAGTTTCCGCGCTTAACAAATTTTGTAATAGAGAAATATCTATGAGATCTGTCTTGAACTTTTAATTAGGTATTTGAAACAAAACCAAATATGTAGGTATTCTCTTGGCCTTTAGGGAAATAAACAGGAAGATAAATACGCTGCCGAGTTTGCTTATAAGAAATACATTGATAAGAGCTGACGCGCATGCTTCGCAACAAAAACCGGCCCAAAGGTCTTACATTGGCAAAATCAAATCATTAATAACATTTTGGCTTTTCCATAATCGAAATTGATAATACAGCCCTACATGGCAGTACAAGTAGGTACGAGTATATTTTCTACAATTAAGATTTTAAATATAAAAAGGCACACTTTGTTTCAACTCCAACTCTATTTCAAATAAACAATCAAAATTATTTACCTATGTAAATATATACCAATAATTAAGTCCAAACACTTTTCGGAATCACAGATCACACACAATGACACAATAAACATAAACAATAAACCAAACTCAAGAAGTTGATACATGCGAATACAATACCTATAAAAATAAATGCATTTCATTTTTCATGAACGAAGTAAACGGTAATCGGTCTCGGTTTATTAGGATCGGTCATATTTCTTTTGCAACTATGAACATGATAAGCGAACCGAGACCGATCACCGATACATGTTTATTGGGTTCACGAACATGACATGCACGTGCACGTGCACGCATGTATGTATATTTTTCTCTTCCTAGTTCCTACTGCTCGGTCGGCATCGGCATCTGGTTTAAATTGAAATATGGAATTTTGAAGTTTAACAGAGATGTTAAATTTTTAATGGAAGCAGAGATGTGAGAAATCAGGATTTAAAAATATTTTCAAACTGCAAAGTACATTATGTTTTTCATTAAATTTTCTATGTGGAGACTTGAGGAGCCATTTTGAGACATATGGGTCAGTATCCCTTCCCACAGTAAAGGAGCCAAATGCTACTATAGTAGCCATTCCGACAGCAGTGGTCACCAACACGTTGAACAAGAGATGCATTGCACTCTTCAAGAGTTTTTATTTTTGTGAGAGCATCAGTATTAATTTGCTTTAATTGCTTGATCTCATTGTAGAGCATTTGCAAAGTAAGTTTTCGCTATCTCATAGTGTTGCCATCTTGTAGATAAGGAGTAGTAGTTACCAATGCAGACGTTGGACTCTCTATTTTTTTCGATGAAAACTCAGGTTCTTGATTTTTTTTCTGTAAATTTCAGCATTACTCTTATAATTGGTTAAAGAGTTTTTTATCGGAGCGTCTACCAAAATTGATCTTCTTCCCTGCGTAACACAATTTAAACACTACCCTTGAGCACTCTTTTCATAATATTCAATCTCTTTTTTCCAAGTTTGTACATTTGGCATGATAAAATTCTTTACAAGTTACACACTCAATCTTAAGTTCATGTCTATCAATCTTTAATTAACAAAAACCACACTTCATTTTCACTTCGTTTGTATTGAATTTTGAATAAAAAGTTTTTTGGTGGAATGATAATAAATAAAAACTAATTTTTCTTAATGTCGTTTTCAATTGGTAATCTGGAATCAGAAAAAAGCATTCTCAAAGCGTTCAATTGGGCAAAAGTGACAGTTCTAATTCTGAAAAAGAGGCTGGGTGCGACCCACACTGATAACTTCCCATTATGCATAATTTGAAAACTTAGCGTTCCTGATTAATTGATTAACTTTTGATGTTAGTTGATAACAATTTTATTAACATATAAAATCTCATATATTGAATCTGAAAACTATATTTACCAATTTTTTGAGAAATATTTGTAGTTTTGTATTTATTGTGAGAATTTCAATTTGATATTCGTCAATATTTTACCATTTTTAAGGTATTGACAAATGTATTACGAGTAGGTTGAAAATAAAATACATTTGAAGTCAATATCTTTGTTTGAAGTGATGATATTTAAGCCGAAAAACAATTTATGACACTTTTCTGTAAATTTCAGTTTTAGTTTTTTATTTTAGTAAAAAAACTATAATTTCCACATTTGTCAAAAATGTACCATAAGTTGACAATTCTATTATGCAAAAATTAAATAAAATCCAAAGTTAAAATGATTTACCACTCTGGACATATTCAAGTCAAGAAACTACTTCTGACATTTTTCGGCTAATTTTTGGTAAAGTTTTTATTTTTTGTGAAAAAAACTGTTCTACATTTCACATAATAAAAAAAAGTTTTGAAGATGATATCATTCATTGTATATTTGCGCACCAAAATTTTTTTTTTTAGTTTTTACTTTTTAAAAAAATAACGGTATGTTAAATTATTTTCAAATTTACACCAAACCTGTGTAACATTGCAATCTACCCAATAAAATTTATTTGAAGTCAATAGCATTATTCGTTCCTGAGATATTTGCGACAAACTAAAGTTTTCACTTTTTTTAAAAACTGCTATAGTGGAAAAACCGTTAGACAAATTTTTATAAAAGTCCTTTCAGCTTCTTTTGAAGTTATAACCTATCGAACAAAATTTAATTGGAATCGATATCTCTACTGGTTCTTGAGATATCGTTAACGAAAAAGGGTATCTCAAACGTACGAACGTACATACGTATGAACGAACGAACGTACGAAAGTACGAACGTACGAAAGTACGAACGTACGAAAGTACGAACGTACGAAAGTACGAACGTACGAAAGTACGAACGTACGAACGTACGAACGTACGTACACACACACATACAGACATCTCTCTACAAATGACGAATTTAGATTCTAGGAACAATAAAACGTCCAGATTTGTCAAAAATTTCAATTTGACAAATCGGATCGATTACAATAATGTCGTTTTCAATTGGCAATCTGGAATCAGAAAAAAGCATTCTCAAAGCGTTCAATTGGGCAAAAATGACAGTTCTAATTCTGAAAAAGAAGAGATTTCTCTTCTGGATTTGAAGTCAGAAGAAAAACAGAATCACTCACACATTCAAAGATTTTACATGTCACACTTGATAAATGTCATATTTTTGAATTAACAAATTGTGCAAACTGTGAAATGATTGCTTGAAATTAAAACTAAACTATAAAAAAATGGATAATAATATTGACAATATCTTAGCAATTGTTCCTAATTTGTTAGAAACATTGTTGGAGTCGTCTTCCTCATCTTCTTCATCAAGACGTGATGACGATGCAAGTGATGCAGTTAATTTTCTATTGCAGGAGTTTTCCAAAAAGCCAAGATTGCAAAACTACCAATACAGTCACACAAAACTTCAAAGTTTTCAGAATTCACAAAAAGTGTTCAATTGGGATTCTGCTTCTACTTCTCATTCTGGATTGCCAATTGAAAACGACATAAGACTTTTTTGGTTATAAATAAAGATACATTATAAAGCGGAGCGATTGGAAATGAGTGTAAGGTCACTTCATCATCAACACACTACACTTTATGTTTCACAAGTTTAAAACATTCAATTGGGTCAATTCCAAGATTGGTGGATACGAAGTTAACAATGCCATCGGTTGTAGTGGAGGGATGAAAGCATCCGATATGAAACCACTTTATATTTCTCACTATTTTAAGGTCATTGATAGATAGATACATAGATACATAGATAAATAGATACAGATTTGATTAATACTTCAATGCATACAAAATCAGTACAAAATGTTTTATAAAATCTTAATATGTACGTAATTTAAATATTACAGTATTATTGACATAACATTTAATGTTGTCTGTCAGGTTGGCTAAATATGTGAATATAATAATATAATATATAATATATATTATAAAAATAATGAAATAGTATAGTTACATCAGTATTTATTAAATTTTAATCTCAAATTTATGTTTCCTTATTTTTATTTAATAAAATTCATTTCATAATAATTCTCCACGTATTCTCTACTTCATCTTGGTTGCAAATAGTGCAAATACGGATTGTAACTTTTTTGAAATCTTTTGCGTTAATATTGAAAAGCCCTCCTCTAATTGATTTAGCTGCAGTGTCTTTTAGAGTTCTTAATAAAATTTGACCACGTTGCATTAATTGCAACGTCATTGCATTGTAACTTAGTACCGACGATAATTTTGTTTAAATTGTTGTGAATAGCTAACAAAATTTTCTGTACCTCAGAGTCAACAGACTTAACGCCTTCATGAGGGAATTTAGAACTTAGTACTTTTGACCAGGTGCTACAAGGTATAACGTCATTGGCAGAGACTGCAGCATCAGCACCCCATCAATAGCTTTAAAAACAACATCATCACCATAGATAACATCATTACTCATCCTGGTACAATCAGAGATAGCACTAGCTTTTGCTCGCGGTTTCGCTCGCTTTAAATTCATGGTAACACGTTTCCCCTTTCCTGATTTAGAAGATAGAAAAGAACTCGTAACAGAATATTATTTTAATACGCTACTGATGTAGACGATATTATATGTCTTTCCATTTGGGGATAGAATGTAGAGATTCTGGGCATTGGACGCACGCGAACATGCTACATACAATACATTTCTAAGTTTACCCCACCGCAGCCACCTTTAATGTTTGCCCTTGTGCTTTGTCAATGGTCATAGCAAAACTAAGCTTAAATTGTAGCCTTTTAAACTAGAACGATAGATCTTAATGGGATTCATGGGATCATTACATGTTTAACTTTTCCTACGCGCGCCGCCGCGCCGCAGCGCCGACGATTAAGATAGTAGTGCTAATGATAATACGGCCAAGTTGTGTGACACGAAGTCTAGTCCCATTACATACACTGCCAATCACTAGGATGAGGCCACATATTTTTCAACCGATTTTCGGTCCGATACCTGTTGGAATTTGTTTAACCCGGAAAATTTTACTACATGAGAGTAGGTACATATTTTCTTAAAACAAAGTATTACTATTATAGGGTTAATTAGAAAAGACCGTTGGAATTACCCTACATTAATGAATGAGCAACCTAAAAACGATATAAAAAAGTGCGTCACTAGGATGAGGCCATTGCGAATATTTCGTTGTAGAAGTTGACATCAGCAATTTTTTTAAAAATTTTGGTTGCAATATTTAAGAAAGTTATACAAATAACTCTTTTTATTAAATTTCAATTACAAATGGGTTCCGGAAAGACGTTGACAGTGGCAGAAAGAGGACAAATCGATGCTTTCAAAGAAATGGGACTCTCAAGCCGAGAATTAGCAAGGAAGCTGAACAGAAGTAAGACAGTTGTAAACAACTATCTTGCTGATCCTCAAAACTATGGAAAAAACCAAAAAGGACATACAGCCCAAGCAACAACATCCCGAGAAAAGCCGTTAATTTTACGTATTGCTTCAAATTCTACTAAAATAAGGTCCAAAAGCGGAGTATCAGCCAGTATTTCGACAGTCCGAAGGATAATAAGAAAAGATGGTACTATCCAGAGAAGAAAACTCAAAAAGAAACCTGTTCTAAAGCAAGTACACAAGGAGCTGCGAATGAACTTTGCAGCAGAACATGTCTCTTGGAGCAGTCAATGGAAACGCGTCGTCTTTTCGGATAAAAAAAAGTTTAACCTTGACGGCCCCGATGGTTACAACTTTTATTTCCATGATTTAAGAAAAGAGGAACTAATTTTGGGAAGACATCACAGCCGTACATTAGGTGTTATGGTGTGGGGAGCTATCACCTACTATGGCAAAATCGAATTGGAGTTTCTTTCTACAACGATGAACGGAAACAGCTACAAATGCTTGTTGGAACGGTCATTTCCGAAGATGAAAAATATTTTTGGACCTCTGCCTTGGATTTTCCAACAAGACAATGCCCCCATCCACACTTCCAGGGTTGTCAAAAGCTGGATTTTATCAGAAAACGTAGAGCTTTTGCCATGGCCACCCTATTCACCGGACTTGAACATAATCGAAAACGTATGGGCATGGCTATCTCGAAAAGTTTATGAAGGCGGTAGACAATTTGAAGACAAGGACTCCTTAATTGAAGCTATCCGTGATGCCTGGGACGAGATTTCACTTGACTATTTAAAAAAAACTTTATGATTCCATTCCCAACCATCAAATAGAGGTCATGTCCTAAAAAGGGGGGCATACCTACTCATTATTAATTGAGAAAAACTTAATAAATAAATGTTTGAAAACCAAAAACTGTAAACGTTTCTTTCATTTTTTTTGATATTTTATAAGATTTTTCATGTGGCCTCATCCAAGTGACGCACTTTTTCATACTGTTTTTAAGTAGCTCTTTAATTAATGTAGGGAAATTCCAACAGTTTTTTCTATTTAAACAATTAATTTTATAACTTTTTTTTAAAGAAAATATCTACCTACTCAAATGTAGTAAATTTTTATGGGTACGAAATTTCCAGCAGGTATAAAGAACGAAAATCGATTAAAAAATACGTGGCCTCATCCTAGTGATTGTCAGTGTACATACATAAATCTCGCATAAGCATAACTGGGAGGCCTAGTTCTTATAGGTAGGTACATATATATTTACCTTAAACCAAAACCAACAAAACCAATTCACGAAGAAAAACTAATACTACGTTTTCAGCGGCCCGGCCATAAATCCGAGTTTTAGCGAATGAGATTTAGAATAAATCTCGTAGTGTTTTCACCGGTACAATCAGATGTATTTTGACGTTTGGTCTGCGATAGTTCACAATTAACAAAAGGAAAAAAGGGATTTTTAGTCTTTCAGTCGCCATCATCAATAGTAATACAATGTATAATTTTAAAACTTCTGTGGTTTGTTAATTCATTATTTTCCTATAAATCAATTTTAGAAGTATTTGCAATTGTAACCTTGAAAAATTGTTCCTATGTACGTACAGCTGTGTTTCAAAGCAAACAAACAAAAACGTTTTAATGAATTCGGTGCTTACAATTAGGTGTCCGTTGCATACAAAAAGGTGTTTTAGTTCACTGAAAGCATTCAGCGAATGGTTTCCAACTAGATTTCGACGAGATTTATTCTAAATCTTCATTTGAGGAGATTTATATTTGTATGCCCGGTGAAAACGTAGTATAAATCCAAAACCAAAGCGATTGTCCTTAAAAGTCCAGGAATATTATAAATGTAAACCAAACGAATTAATCCAATCAGAAAAACAAAAACGGTTTAACCCAATCCGAAACCTAGTTTGTTTTCGGAGAACCAATCCAATGTGAATCAATCGTCAAATAACAGAGTATTGATACCGTATGCACTGTGATGTGAAGAAAGGGCCGATGCCCACATTTAAGTAAAGATAGAGAGCACACAACGTTAGCGAGTTTCAAAAACAGATCAGCGCTCTACGTCGAAATCCATGAGTAACACTGATTTATGTTTGAAATGTTGATTTTTATTTTAAAAGCTGATTGATTTTAATATTGTTTTATTTAATTTGTTTTAATTAAATTATTTTATTATTTTCGTATCATAAAACCTGTGTACTCATTTTGCATAAAGTCTTACGCAAATTTCCAACCCCAATTTTAGGTTCAAGAGGAAGATTAAAAAACATATTTTTCGTTGGTAACAAAAAGTCTGTACCGATTTTTAGCTTCCTACTTCCCATATAAAATTTCACCGCTCTTTTAAGGGGTTGGCGCGGGATTTCCCAATCTCTATCTCTATTTAAAAAATCACTTCAATTGGTTGCTCCGTTTTGCCGTGAAAGACGGACAAACAAACACACTTACGCATTTATTATATTAGTATGGATATGGATAAATAGATATTAAATTCGCTTTAGAAGCAATATCTAGGTATATAAAACACAAAATCATAATTCTTTTACATAAGGTAAATAAGAGAAGCCGATTTTGACGTCAAATTCTTGAAATAAAATAAAATCTAAGAACGCTATTAGAGCGTTGAAGGCTTCATTGCCCCTTATGTTTAATACTTTTACCCGGGCCTGCTCGTTGACACAACTAAAACTACTCTTTACGTTTTCAATATATCCTTAATTTAACTACAACATTCTGTTGAGCATTGTTTTTTTTATAATGGCAGAGTGAGTGTGTTGTTTTTTCACTCAATTGTGAACTATTTACTAAAATAAGAGAGAGAAACCTTTTTGAGTGCCGAAGGGCACTTAGTTTGAGTAAATTTTTATTCATTTAAGGAAATGGACATTACCGTTTTGTGTTTGTGCGCTGGGTAAGTAGTTGCAGTATTGGTATGGTACGTTGTTTGTCTTGTTGTGCTATTTGTTTTGATGTCAATATTTTCAAGGACCGTCCATTAACCAATAAAATAACAATAATTTGTGTTAAGAAATAAAAATCAAAAATCTAGTACTTTTAAAAGGTGAGTGTTTTCGTGATCAATTGCATTTACTAATCTATTGCTGCATGAGGATTTATGATATACCTGAAGTCCTTTATTGATGATTATAAAAGATCCAACAACAAAAGTGTTGTGTTTGAAGTTTGCCTCGCGCCTAAGTATTTAACTCACAACGTTTTCCAAAGCTAAATAAAATTAATGATTTTAAATCAAACAAAATATTGACACTATAGACTTATACTTTTGTGTTCCATGACTTCTAGCAAAAATACCATTTGGCACAAAATATCGGCTACTTACTTAGGTACTGATAGAATGTTGTGACCATTTCCGTATAAGTGCTTTCTTAGCCACCGATTTCTCTTTGAATTACTTTGCAAATTTGCCACATGCAGAAACAATTTTGAATGTAATGAAAATATTTTTCATATCCTTCCAGATGCTGCCACTTCCATTCGAAACTACAGACACTAAACACCCGGATCTAAGTTCAGTTGAAAATTATGCACTTCAAATAGAATCGAGTTCTTGCTCCCGTCCGCAGATGGCATGGCAAATTTACGAACAGCTGCTCTGTATAACAATCAAGAATAAAACAAAACAATCTTCTACCCTAAACTATACACAAATAAACACCAAACAAATGTGGCTGGCAGCATTTACAGGACCCAATTTATGTTATCGTTCAGGGGTGGTTGCAGGTGAAGCAGAACCCTTATAAAAAAGTGTAGATATTTAAAAATAAAGGGAGGAAACAAGGACAATGTACATAGGTACAAAACAGAACTACAACCAACAACATTTTTTCATAAACAGATTCGAAGTGCAGCTATCATTTGTACATAATGTACACACTTAGGTTATTTAGCTCAAATGTATAAAGCAAAAATCCTTTTTTTAACTAGTCAGTTGATATTTAAATTCCATAAAGTAGTTACTATTCACATTAAAGAACATTAAAAACTGATGTTTTTTTTTCTAGTCTTCATAAATTAAACGAAATAAAGAAATAAATAGAAATTGTATACCAATTTTACAGTTTGTCCGATTTTCATTTATTTTGTTTCAGATAATAAATACGACAAAGGTACGTAAATAAGCTTAAATACTATGACTAGAATGCGCTCGAGAGAGGTGTTCAAATGTTTGATCTCTTTTCATTTTATTTTTTTTTACTGGAAACGTATTGGGTGGGTATGTCTAGAGAAACCCGACGAGTTATTTTATCGCTAAGTGATCTGTATATTTGACTATCTTGCGAGATACCCTCTCGCTGAAGGAACATTAATGTTTCACGAGCACATACAGCAAATCCTAAAGCTTCAGTATCACTGTTATTCCATTGTCTCCTGTCTTGCTGTTGCGTTTCGTTGAAATAGGAAGACAATTCAGAGTCACCATCGTTCAGGTTCACGTCAAGTAATTTGTATCCATATTTACCACTAACGTCCAAATCGTTTTCAAATTCATCAAGTTCATTCTGAAGTTCCACGATTTTATGTAGAGCCTCAAGGAGGATTTTGTTATTTGAATTTTCCCTCGAATTACTATGGATCAAATTTGAACCGGGCGGAGAGGGGGGTGGAGTATTTTGATGTTTACTCATTTGCACCGACCTTTTTTGCTGGCCATGACACTCGAATTCAATCCTTTCGCTTTTTACTTCTTCTAAAGTCGATAGTTCTTCGTCCCGTTTTCTTTTATAAATCAATATATTGTTCATTTTTATCTTTTCTCTTATAAATTAAACTAAATAGGTAAATCAAAAAATCTTTTATTTAATTGCAAATTCAATGAAATAATAAAACGATGTATTCGCGCCGAATGCCGAAATTGATTTGAACCTGCTCGGCGTGATGAAGTTATGCCTTTTAATTCCGTCGAACCTAAATCCCTCATGAAAGACAAGCAGACATGCATCAAATGTGATTTTTTTGTGTTAATAATGAGCGGCTGCAACTTTAATGTGCGTGCACAGTTTAAACCACAATTTTAATATCAGATCTACCCCGAAAATGAACACATGCTTCCTATTTTAGAACAAGTTAGAGATAATTATTGTTAGAAAAATTGGAATGTAGGGGAGAATTTATTTTATTTTTATAGGGGAAGCATAGTGCTGTTGTTTTTGCACACGCATCTATCGCATCTGGTCAGAATGAGACTGCGCATAAAGAAAACAGTAAATCAATGCTAGGAAGAGCATTATTTTTGTAGTCCACAAAAACATTTTACAGTATGTGCAACAAACTTGGTATCAAAAATTCGGTTAGGTAAATAATAATGGCATTCCTGATATTAATCGATATACTTTTGATGTTGATTCATAACAATTTTATTAACAAAAAAATTATCAGATTTAAAAAAAATTTCGAGAACTTTTTTATTTTTCTTAGAACTTTTCGTAGTTTTGTATTTATTGTAAAAATAATAAAAATAGTAATAGACAAATGCAATATCAATACCATTGCTTGTTCTGATGATATATAAGCCGAAAAACATTTTTTGACACTTTTCTGTAAATTTCAGTTTCAGTTTTTTTATTTTTCTTCATTTTCGTTTGAATATCTCATTTTCGAGATATTCATGGCAAAAAACACTTTTTACCAACTTTTGGTATAATTAAACTGTCAATTGAATTTTTTCGAAAATTTTACCAGATGTCAAGCACAGCATTTCATATACTAAAAAAGTGTTTCGAAGATGATATAATTTTTCATTCATTGTATATTTGTGCCCCAACTTTTTTTGTTATCTACACAATACAATTTATTTGAAGTCAATAGCATTATCCGTTCCTGAGATATTTGAGACCAACTAAAATATTTTCTTTTTTTAAATGCTGTTGTGAAAAAAACGCTCGAAATATTTTTTTTTAAAGTCCTTTTTCAATCTTTTGAAGTTATAACCTATTTAACAAAATTTAATTCGAGTCGATATCTTTATTCATTCTCGAGATATCCTTAACAAAAAAGGGTATCTGGAACGTACGAACGTATGTACATATCCACGCACATACATATACATACATACATCTCTCTACAAATGACAAATTTAGATTCTAAAAACCATAAAACGTCTAGATTTGTCAAAAATAACTCCCTTTGGGAATTAACGAGTAATAATGCTAACAGAAGTTTTGTGTTACCATTTCCTCAAAAAGAAGTCAACAAAAAAAAAATAGCCCAAATAAAAACGAGTATTGTGAAGTACGTAGTTGATGTATTAACAATATTTAAATTGTTTAGGTATTCAAGAATGTCATTTTGGCTTAAAAACGTTTATTTCAATAGATTGGTGAGTCGTTTTGCAAAATTACACAAAACTGCTCTGAAAAAACTTAGAACGTGAAACTGGAGTTCAAAATTGATTTTCTAAAAATGCAATTTTCAAAATACATATAGCCAGTTTTAGAATTTTTGAAATGGCAGTGGTGGTTGATAGTTTTGTGTTGGGCTGTATAGTATTTTTGGCATTTATTACACTCACATAAGTATCTATTGTTTGTGTTGGCCTATTGTTATTGTTTGCGTATTATCTTGATACTGGGTTTGTACAGATCAATTTCATTGAACGAAAAGTGTAAAAAGCAAGAAGTGTGGAGGGAAATTTTTTCATAACCAGTTTTAAGATTCTTGAAATGAAGATTAAGAACCTCAGAGTTTAAGCATCGAATTGATGCATAGGAAGTTTATAAAGTACAAATGTTGCTTGATACATAGTATTTGTGTGGTCTTATATGAATAGTATTGGCAGTTTTTGTTTTGATACAAAGGTCAGTTTCGTTGAAGAGCAAGAAGCATATATACACTAGAGTTATTTTGACACTGATTGTTGAAGCAGAAAAGTAAATAAAAAGGGGCGATGATTTTTAGGAAGCTCTAGACCTTTAATAATTACTGGCTAATTTTGGAACTGCACTAGGTCACAAGGAATGAAAATAAGGACACCAAAATAAATAAAGCAAATATGTATTTTATCAAAAACTAAAAAAAAAAATCACTTAAAATAGAAAAATTATAAAATAATGTAATAGGCATACGAATTAATATAAGTTTTAAAAACTATGTACATTATAATGAAAAAATATGGTATTTAGATAACATAAATTTGGTAAATTTTTTGTTGTAATGTATTTATTTACAAGCTACACACCCCTCGAGATATGTAAGTTATCACCCGACGACATTATACGATATGCCACCCAAAAGTGCAAATCAACGATCATATTCATCCAATGCACTTGAGTATGAGATGCCACCAACCCAGAAGTTCCTACAGTACCTATATCTGATAAACAAAATATCGGACACTGATACATTCTTGCAGCCACGCAAATGAATCGCCGAATCATTACTTCCATTGTAGGTGATCGCTGCACATCAATATGTTTATCATTTTTGAAATTGCATTCGGTTATCATTAATTAGTCTTTAGTGATTCGTGTAAGTGGGAAGTCCACATTTAGATACTTTAAGATACATTTTGCTCTGTCCTGTAACAACCTTAGCTTCATTAAAGTTTTGAAAAAAGTAAATAAATCTTTTTTAAAACAGTAAAATAAAAAGTGTTTTATTAATTTGTATGTATCTTTAAAATGGAATATACTGAATTATTCAAAAGGTTATAAAAAGTACTGAAGCAAATAATTTATTTGGTAATGGGTAATGCCAAGGTACAAAAAATTTGAACTATTTTTTTAAATATAAAAGAACAATTATTGTGACGTAAAACTCGAGGTTTCTCGAGTTTCTCAACGGACGTAACTATAGTTAACTATACAATTTCTTAAAAAATGGTGTAAGATATCAAAACTTAGCAATAAATTAATATTCTTAAAAGTATACCTATGTAAATTCATCGCTAAGTTTTTAATGAATTAATAACAGATAGCACTTAAACCTGGCAACTTAAGAAGTTATTGTCATTTTTAATTTAATTTTAACGGTCAAGGCTTTAACTTCCAAGTAACTGTATTCTATATGTACGAAATGCCTACTGAATCTCTTCTAAATGCTCTTGAATTTTAATCAAGCAATCCACACCTGGACTTTAATACCATACTGATCGTCTCCAGCGAGTTACTATCTTCGAAGTGGTTTGGCACCTCAGCATAGTTGAAAAAATATATGGTCCATTTATAGGTTTTTATGCTGGTCTGGAGCTGGTAGTATTCATGCCAATTATTCTGTCAAGTCTTTATGAATCCACAAATCGAATCATATTATAATATATTACCATTCATGGTCCTTATGAGTACTCACATATGCATTCTTGAGTGTTTACCAAAAAGAGTCTCGCCCTCTTAACTGTATTCTGGTAAATTCTTATGAAAAATTGTTGGTCCTGTATAAGAAGAGAAAAGATCTAGGAGAAGCTATTATTTTGCAAAAAAAAAAAAAAAAAATCAATTGCGTTTCCAGATTTTTAAAAATCATAAATAGAATTGAGTTTAAAAAATGCGCTTATTGGTTGAGTTATGAATGCCAAAACTTTATTAAAACCTGGATTTAAAGCACCTTAGTCCTTCTGTCACATAATTTGAAGAACAGGGCAGAACAACGTATGAGGAGTCAGCTAGTTTTTTTTTTTTAATAAGTTTTGTTTTATTTTTTGAAACTGCAAACGTGTTGTATTTGTGGCGAACAGAACCAAACAATCAACAATCAACAAAGGCAACACTGATTGAGTGACATAATTTGACGTCTGTCAGCGTCAATGTGCTCTGCTTGTCAGTTCACTTATTCTTCCGCCTTCGACGAGACAAGTCGCCATCACCAGCTTTCCCGCCTTCAGCTAAAGCACGAAATATTATATTAATTAAATATTAAAATTAAATAAAGTTAGTTTTAAGTAGAGGAAATCTTTTTATTTTATAAAGACTCAGAGCTCCTCTAAAGTGGTGACCCCGACGATTCTATAATGAACACGAGCGAAGGAGATTCAAAAACATCTACGCTGCCAGATGATCCTCCAGTTAATACAATATCGGCTGCAGCGGTTCCTGAAATGGACGGAGTGACCATTAAAGTCCTCCCATTCTGGAAAGAAAAACCTGAACTTTGGTTTATTCAGGTTGAGTCGCAGTTTTTCATGGCACGTGTTACAGCGGACAGTAGAAAATATCACACCGTTGTTGCAGCAATAGAGAGCAGTGTCCTTAGTCAAGTGAGCGATGTTTTACTAAATCCCCCAGTGGAGGACAAGTACGAGAACCTCAAAAGGAAGCTCATCTCACGATTTACTGACTCAGACCATCAGCGCTTGCGAAAACTTTTGCAGGAGATTGAGTTGGGAGATCGAAGCCCATCACAATTGTTACGAGAGATGCGTCACTTAGCCGGTTCCAAAATGGATGATGAGTTGCTGAAGTCTCTTTGGTTGCAACGATTGCCACCAAACATGCGTTCAATCATTTCTGTAAGTAGCGAAGAACTCAATAAATTAACGAAATTAGCTGATAAAATTGCAGAGCTCAGCGAAGTACCGCAAGTTTTTGGAGTTAACGGGACAGAACCGCAACAAAACCATCAGACGTCATCCGTTGGTAACGCTACTGGTATCGAACATCAGATACAAGAACTAACACGTGCTGTTACAGAATTGAAGTCATATATTTCACCTCGATCTCGCAGCCGATCTCGGACAAACGTTTTCAACCGTAGTCGCAGCAGCAGCAGAAAAATGTCAGCAAAAAATGACAGCGCAGCTTTCTGTTGGTATCATCATAAGCATGGATCAAAGGCAAGGAATTGTAGAGCTCCATGCTCATTTAAGGCTTCGTTAAACTAATAGGCCAGTCTCAAATGGCGACAACCACTGGCCCTCATAACTGTCGCCTTTTTGTAAAAGATAAGAACAGCAAATTATCGTTCCTCATCGACACGGGAGCTGATATTTCTGCTATCCCGCAAACAAGCCAAAGCAAAGCGATGAACTGAAAGTATACGCAGCGAATAACTTTCCGATTTCAACCTTCGGAAATAAAGCCCTCGTTCTTGACATAGGATTACGACGTCCGTTGAAGTGGAATTTTGTGATTGCCGACGTATACCGACCGATTTTGGGAGCGGATTTTCTGAAACATTTCGGAATTTTAGTTGGTCTTAAGCAACGTCGCGTAATAGATCAGCAAACGTCCATATCTACAATCGGATACCTCACCAACGCCCTATCGACCGAGCTAACAAATGTCAACCGGGATATACCATTCCAAGATCTTCTGAAAGAGTTCAAGGATATTACACGTCCTACCCTAGCAGCGAGAACAATTAAGCATGATGTTACACATCACATCCCAACAACCGGACCACCTGTTCATGCAACATATAGACGACTGCCACCGGACAAATTGAAAGCAGCTAAACGAGAATTCGAAAACCTAATGGCACAGGGAATCTGTCATCTGTCGTCCTTCAAAAAGTGCTTGGGCAAGTCCACTGCATATGGTTCGCAAGCAAAATGGAGAGTGGAGAACTTGTGGGGATTATCGGCTACTCAACGCCAACTCTACACCGGATCGATACCCCATACGCCATTTGCAAGACTTTACCCACTTTTTGGAAGACGCAACCATTTTTTCAACATTGGACCTACAGAAGGCTTACCATCAGATACCTGTAGAGCCTGATGACATACCGAAGACAGCTGTTATTACGTCATTTGGACTATGGGAGTTTCTTTTTATGCCACCTGGACTACGTAATGCCGCCCAAACGTTCCAGCGCTTCATAGACAATGTGCTAAGAGGATTGGAGTTTGCATTCCCATATATCGACGATATTCTGGTGGCATCGAAAAATATTAAAGAACATCAATTACACCTCCGCACAATTTTTGAACGTTTACGTGAGTATGGTTTAGTATTGAACGTGGACAAAAGCCGTTTCGCACAGGAAGAGGTATTGTTCTTAGGCCACACAGTCAATGCTGCCGGAATCAAGCCACCAAAAAACAAAGTTTAGGCTATTCTTGATTACCCCAAACCAGAAAAAGTATGTGACCTAAGACGATTTCTAAATTCTATTAATTTTTACAGGTGCTTTCTGAAAATTGCTGTGGAAAACCAAGCCCTACTTCAAAAAGTCATTCCACCGGGGAACAAGAAAAACGATAAGACGATAATCAAATGGATTCCAGAAGCAGAGGAGAGTTTCAAAAAGTGCAAGAACGCTCTCGCCGAAGCAACTCTTCTTGCACATCCGAAATCAAATGCAGCGCTCGCTTTGATGGTAGATGCATCTGATGTCGCCTTAGGAGGGGCTCTTCAACAATTTTCCAATGACGGATGGGAACCTCTTGGTTTTTTTTCCAAAAAACTGACACCATCTCAAACGAAGTTCAGCGTTTACGACAGAGAGCCGCTCGGTGCCTATATGTCCGTAAAACATTTTCGCTTTATGCTAGAAGGTCGCACCTTTTGCATTTTTACGGACCATAAGCCGTTGACCTTCGATTTCAATCAAAACCCTGCGAAAGCATCACCCAGGCAAGTCAGGCACTCGGACTTCATTGGACAATTCACCACTGACATAAGATACATCGCTGGAAGTGAAAACATTATTGCTGATACACTTTCACGCATTTCTGAAGTTTCTGTCAAAAACACAATGGACTTTGAAAAGCTAGCGGTAGACCAGGAACAAGACGAAGAGCTGCAGCAGTTTTTAAAAGGTACATCAAATTGCTTACTTATTAAAAAATTTCCTTTTCCTACAGATCCTAAGCTTGTTTTTTACTGTGACATATCTACGCAGCACGTCCGACCCTTCGTCACAAAACAATATCGACGGTCTGCATTCAACAGCCTGCACAACTTGGCTCATCCTGGTATACGCGCAACTGTGAAACTGGTCACAGAACGTTTCGTTTGGCCATCCATCAGAAAAGATTGTCAAACATGGGCAAAACATTGTATCGCATGTCAAAAGTCCAAAGTGTGGAAGCATGTTCGTACGCCGATTGCAAAATATCCACCAATTGACAAGCGATTCGAACACCTGAACATCGACATAGTTGGGCCATTGTCAACCTCACGCGAATTTCGCTACCTGCTCACATGTGTGGATCGTTTTTCAAGATGGTTAGAGGCGATACCAATCCGAGATATGACCGCCGAAACCATAGCTCGAGCTCTATTTGAAGGATGGATCTGCAGGTTTGGCGTTCCACAACGAATTACCACCGATCAAGGCCGCCAATTCGAAAGCGAACTTTTTAAACAGCTGATGAAACTTCTTGGCATCACACACCTACGAACAACTGCGTACCATCCAGAGGCTAATGGTATGATTGAGAGATATCACCGCATCCTCAAAGCTGCTTCTAAATGCCACAACACTGACGACTGGACCGTTTTTTTCAATTTTGCTAGGAATGCGAACTGCGTTTAAAGAGAATTTAAATGCAACAACAGCTGAATTATTATATGGAACAACGCTGACGCTACCAGGTGAATTTTTCTGCACATAGAAAGAAGACGTCAATGCATCCGACTTCGTGAAGCAACTTCGAAAGACCATGAGCGACATGAAATCTAAGGAAGCAAGCCATCATTGTTCGAGAAGCATTTTCATACCAAATGATCTGGCTAGTTGCAAAAATGTTTTTGTGCGACACGATGCTGTTAAGAAACCATTAGCTCCAACTTACGACGGACCTTTTCAAATCTTAAGCAGGAACAATAAATTCTACCAGATCCTAATAAACGGAAAGAAGACCAACGTATCCATTGACCGACTGAAACCTGAACACACCCTTGAACAAAATACTGATGCCGGTCCTGCAACACAACCACTTGTTGAAGAACCATTCGATAGGAATCAATCCAAAAAATATACGACTCGATATGGACGCGTCGTAAGATTTCGTGAGCCCTAATTTAACATATCGCTAGCACTGGAAGGGGAGTACTGTGGCGAACAGAACCAAACAATCAACAATCAACAAAGACAACACTGATTGAGTGACATAATTTGACGTCTGTCAGCGTCAATGTGCTCTGCTTGTCACTTCACTTATTCTTCCGCCTTCGACGAGACAAGTCGCCATCACCAGCTTTCCCGCCTTCAGCTAAAGCACGAAATATTATATTAATTAAATATTAAAATTAAATAAAGTTAGTTTTAAGTAGAGGAAATCTTTTTATTTTATAAAGACTCAGAGCTCCTCTAAATATTAATAAAAAAACCCATGGACAAAAACAAAACAAATTGCTCAAAACTGTTTCAAACTGCAGAAAAATTAAAAGCTCACGCGGTGGAGTTACATGATTGTAGTTTTAGTAAGGATTCTTACGCTTTTTTGAAAATATAATGTAGCCTGTATGTCAATTTTGGATAATAAATCTTTGCAAAGGAGAAATAATTTTCAAATCGGTTAAGCAGCATATTATATGATTTCGTTAATTGTATTAGTTTAAATTAGTTTTCAAATAAATAATTATTATTTATAGTTTTATAACAAACTATTATTATTTTAAAACAAATTATTATTATTATCAAATTCTGGCACTGAAGTGTTATATATATACAATCAAAACTCGCGAAGCTATGAGTTTTATGAGAAATAATCACCTTCCCTATTCTAAAAACGTTCAGAAAATCTCAATTTTATACAAAAACTAGGGAAACCCCCGCACGCTTCGCAGGGCAGGCAAAATCAAAAGTAAATCGAATACCTACATAGTTTTTTACCATAAAAAGAGACTGGGTGCGACCCACACATTTTGTATTTATGGTAAAAAAAATGTCATCTTGATATCTATTCGTCAATATTTTATCATTTTTAAGGTATTGAATTTATTTATTTTATATATTTTCATAAAAATGCCTTTTTATAAACAAAAATATCATTATTGATCTAATAAGAACCGACTTATACTCGACGGATGCGGTTACAAAAAAAAAAAAATAAAACACTAAAACACTGAAACTAATGAAAAAAAGTGGCTTAGCGAAGAAGAAACATTACCTGTTTTTATACTTCCCGGAAGGTCTAAAGGTCGCGCAATCAAAGAGTTCGGGGAATCAGTGACCGAACAAATCATTAATACAAAAATTCAAAATTATATTAGAGGTGATATCCTCTGGTTATGAGATAGATCTTAAAAAATTCGCAAAATTTACAATGGATACTGCTAAATATTACGTAAACTTGTATCCATGGGAATACTTTTCACGAAAATTCTCCAGGACTGCATGCAACGAGGATGTACTTAACCAGCTTCTTTTGACGTCAATCCCTTATCTCAGTAGTTTGAGGACAAGCAAAACAAAAAACAATCGTTTTCAAAGGAGACTCTCGAATTTTTGATTGCAAATACAAATGATGAAGATGATGATGATGATTATGACGATGATGATGACTGTGATGGTGTTTTTGAAGATGTTAATAATGATGTTTTTGATGAAAGATGAAGAATAAATAATAAAATAAAAACTATGAAATTAAATTAATTCAGTTCATTTTTTATTACTTGCTATAAAAAAAAATTGCGGAAGGAAAAACAAAAAAGGATTCATTTTCAACTAATCCACATCTCGAATTCTTCGTATTTCGGATTAAGAGGGTCGCAGGTATTTTAGACTTGGTTACCTGTATACTGGTACATACAATTTTGGAATGAAATTTGAAAACCCGGATTAAGAAAATGTCACTCATAAAATAAAGGAAAAAAGGGATTTTCTAGGAAAAGGTATCTTTCAATTTTTTTCTAATTTCTTATAAACTGTGACATTTATCGGAATGAGGTTCTTCGTAATTGTTTAAAAATATATCAGAACATTGAATATTGACAAAAATGATAAACAATTAAACAAAAAAAAATTAAAAACCAAAACAATTTTTTTTTCTAAATTTCAACTTTAAAACTTAATTTCTCAAAAACTATTAAATAAAACAACTTAGCTTTAAAAAAAAAATTATAGCACAGTGTTGTCTTTCGGCTAATCGGGATGGGCATTTAAGTGGGTTTAACTGTACCTAAAAAATGAAAATTTATCCTTCCAAATAACTTTTTAGTCATTTGGTACCTATTTGATATGAAAAATGTGCCCAAATATTTTTGGCCAGGTTTTCGACCATAATACGGCACTGTGCGACGACAGGAATCGACCTTAAGAGCTTAAGACCCCTCACATCTAGAGCGGATATCTTAACTCTACTGACTTAAGTGTGCGCAAGTTCCTAAATATTGTTAAAATAAGCGACCAATATGACCCATTGAAATTTAATTTCTGGAAAATCGAATTAGCAACAACAATTGTTACGATCGCCTAAAACAAAAAAAAATATATATTATACACATGCATATACAAACAAAAATCAAAATAATTACACATCTAAATGTATAAAAAAAGTTTTACTCTAAAAAAAATACAAAGAAAGAAATAGTGTTAGCTACAGATGTGCTCTTGATAATAATAAGAACATAATTTATACAATAATAACTACTGGACTACTTTTACGAGATTAATTACACAAAAACTTAAAAACTTAGCTAGATATTTTTGACAAGTGTGCAGTGTTCAAGTTAATTAAATAACATGCAAAATTTAAAAAATCAAAATTTAATACTTAAAAAAGTAAGAACGTGCAAAAATAAAGACATTAAAAAAATTACTTGTCCATTCGACTTATTTTATTAGACTGTACTTTACTTAACAAGAGCTTAAACTTACATAATTCGAACATAAAAGCTTTCACTAATATAAAGCGTTACTTAAGTAGAAACAACTAAGCATTTGTAGAAGGTATATATAAGCAAAACAGTTTAAAGATCATTCGATCGATGATTAAAAGAAAGTTTTATCTAAATAAGTTTATATAAAAAAAAGGTTTATGTTTCGATGGAAACACATTTTAAAAGCTTTAATTTGAAAATTGAACACAATATCGTAAATTAGCGTTGCCGATATACTTCATATAAATTATCATAAATTATATAATGCTATAGTTTTTATGGTAAATTGTAAAAGATGAAGTCCCTTACAAGTGACAACTCGCACCAGACACTAGCAAGAACTCCCATAATAAATACATATGTGCATATCAAATAAACACTAACGCCATCTAATAAGTAAAAACACAACGCCCCCGGTACCTAAATATTATGTCATAAAACATAGAAATAAACAATAATCCCTAAACTTTTTGTCAATTAATCCTTTACATTATATTACATATTCTAACATAATATTTATGTATGTACAACTGTCCCTCCTAAACTGTACAAACTTGGAAGCAGCATATCCAACCAGTTGCCCATACCAACAGGAGGAGAGATCATTCGCACATTGAATTCGATGAGAGTACTACGCTGATTATATTTAGGTGTTATCAACTGTGTATCCATTGATAAGCACCCAAGACAAGCTTTGGTACAGTAGGTAACATGTTAATTTTAGTCAGTAAGAATTAGAGAATAAAATAGAAAAGTCATATTAAATTTAACTCTATTGTTCTTGTTTTTCTTTCTTTCTGAAATGACATAAGTAAGCCTAACTCTGCCGAATTAAAGTAAGCAACGTAACTGGCGCAGTAGGCGAGTTAAAATCCTCATTTGATGATTAATCATCACAGTAAGCCTTAAGCATAAACGATACAATTCAAAATATCAAATTACTCTTTCAGTTCAGTTTCTGATAGACATAAACATCCTATCGGAAGAACTTTTATTCCTTATATTATAAATCCATGGGAACCGCATGGTAAGCAATATATCGTCATCTCGAAAGTGACATTGGATGTGATTGGCTATCGATCACATCATATTAATAAGAAATCATGACTGTATCCATCAGATCGGTCATGAAAGATATATTTTAAGTTTAGTTATAATACAGAACTAGAGGTAAGAACATATAGTTCTCGAGCAATATTATACTCAGTAAATAAAAATATTTTTAAAACTTCAAAAAGTGAGTAAGAATATTAATTGGCGCCCGAGCAGGGACACGGACCCAACAGATAAAGAGAAGTACGCGCATAAGCAGCGGAAAATCCAAAGTGAAGCCTAAGGGCCCTATTATGACTTGCGAGTCGCAAGAAAAATTTGATAAATGTGACTATTTGGTATTACCGTTTGCGAATCGCCTAATTGACGTTCGCCTCAAAAGTCAAAAAATCGGCGAATTGAAATCTCGCTCTATTACCATTAGCGAACGTTCGCTTTTAACTGTCAGAATCGGTCGAACTATAAATCTACGTGACTTGAACAAAATTAACAGTTTTATATTTGAAAGTGGTGTTTTTTGTCTGAATATAATTTGTTTTACTCACAATAAAATGAGTGAAAATATAAAGAGGTAATTTGTTTAAAAATTATTGAAACCTCGTTGAAAAATAATAAACAAATTTTATTCTTATAGCATAAAAAGAACCAACGCGAACCAATTTTCAAAGCTTGTTGAAATCATGGAGGCGAATCCCGAATCGGTTCCAATACCATTTTGGTAGCTCCCACTACCGAGAAAACGCACTGCACATGCAAGTTTTATGAGTGGTGGAATTGCAGAACTTTGACTTGTTTTGAACCCTGATCTTATTTTGTTTAAAACATAACAAAATGCATGTTTATTAAGGCGAAAATAAGACACAAACCTATAATAAGAATAATTCAATTAGAACTGAAATAAAATTTACGATTTGGTTCTTACAAATTATCTGGAAGTTGGAGTGGGTTGGACGTATCTCTTAAACTTCGTCGTAATCTACACATCATTGTTTTCTCCGCTCTCTCCTGTTCATCTTGATCTTCAAAAAACAAATCAACACTGCTAATCATAGTTTGTTTTATTTCTTATTAACTTCTTTTCCAAATTATAAACAAATATTTCACAAATATAATTCTGATTGACTGACGTTTTACCTATTCATGACATTACATATTTCGCCTTTTAAAGTTGGTAGTTCTGTTTTTAAAAGCGAACGTCGCAGTTCGCCTTTCATAATACCACGACTTAGGCAATTCGCCAAAACGTTCGACTTTAGGCGAAGGTTCGACTCGCGAGTCATAATAGGGCCCTAAAATCTAAAGTGAACCCCAGAAGAAAAAGAAAATTTAAGTGAAAAAAAAAAAGAGAAATCTTATTTAAAAAAGAAAAAGAAGAAAAAGAAAATTTAAGTGAAAAAAGAAGAAAGAAGAAGGAAATATTATTTAAAAAAAAAAAAGAGAAAATAAAGAAATCTTATTGAAGTATAAAAAAAACGGAAAATATAAGTGAATCAAACAAAACAGCTTTATAGAAAGGAATCCCAAATAAAATATTTTTATTAAAATATTAGTGAAAGGAAAAATATTTGAATAAAAAAATTAAAAAAACCAAAGTGAAATGAAAAACAAGTAAATTAAGTGAGAAAAAAAATATTTAAACAAAAATTTTTAAATAAAAAATCCGTAAAAAAAAATAATAAAATATAGTTTTTCAAAATTTTATACATATATGTACCTACTGAAATTCAAAAGTGAAAAACTAGGAAAAAAATTATAACGAAAGAAAGAACAGTGAAGAAAAATAATTAAAGAATTATTTGACAAAAAACTTTGAAGCAAGAAGCAGATCGATTAAAGGAGGAAGAAAAACAGTAGAACCAACATACATCATATCATCACATCGTTACAGCTAGCAGAAGCGTAAAGCAGATATATTTACGTAAGAAAAAATATATTTTAAGAGTTAAATCTTTTTGTATGTGGAATATAATATAAATTATAAATATTTTAATTAACGATACCATCAGAATAAGTTAATATTAAAAAAAAATATGTTTTTAGATAATATTTAAAGAAAAAAAAGATATTTTGTGTAAAAAAAAATGGCAAACCTAACACACGAACAGGTTCAAGAATTGGTCGCAAGATCAATTGCTGAAACCACGCAAGAATTACGAACTAGGGTAAATGACTTGACCACAATATTAGAATGTCTTACCACAACAGACAATATTATTCCCCATAGTGACGTGGAAATTGACCCAAGCAAAACGTCTAGGGAAAGCTTAGAGTTAGTTAAAAGTTTGCAACAATTCGACGGAGAGAATTATGTAAGCTGCCGCACATCAGTGATACACTGCATGAAGGCCTATGAGCACTGTAAGGGTAGCACGAGCTACTTTACAGCTGTTAACATTTTAAGGAATAAAACAACAGGGAAGGCCAATGATGTTCTGACATCACATGGCACACCCTTACATATAGATGCTATAATAGGAAGATTGGACTTGACATACAATGACAAGAGACCAGTTTATCTTTTACAAACGGAACTGACCAACGCAAGACAGGGTAACCAAACACTGCAACAATTTTATGATCAGGTGAGCAAACTGCTCACACTCATCACAAATAAAACTATAATGAGTTATGGGCCAAGAACAGCCGAAACAAATGTTCTCATCGAGGTTGCTAGGGAAAATGCTTTGAGAACCTTCATTACTGGTCTGAACCAGCCAATGAGCAATTTAGCGTTCTCATTAAACCCAGGTGATCTGCCTAACGTGCTAGCACGAGCTCAAGAAATTGAGGTTAACCAATCTCAGAGACTTAGGAACAAGATAGATTTTCCACGGGCATTTCCCCATAAACAAATGCATCAACCGATGCTTAACTCAAACCCACGATTAATTAACAATAATTCTCTTCAAAATAGGCCTCAACGGCAAAATTATCAAATAACTCCACCTACACAACGGATGGACTTGGGAAGTGGAAATTACCACCAAAGACCCCAAAAAAGTAATAACAATAACAATAATAACAGTGGCAATAACTATAATAATAATAATCAATATAGAAATTTTAGTTGTAATCAATATAGGGATCAACGATTCAATAACGAGATCCGTAATAACAATAATCCTTTTAAAAGAGATAGGCCGAATAGTAGCCAACAACCATTAAACAAGAATCCACGAATTAATAATTTAGAAGAACAGGATAATTTTTTAGAGTAAGGAATGACTTGCCCTTTATTAAAAGAACGGATCCAAGGACAGGTCGTTGTTTTAAAATATTAATAGACACTGGTGCGACACATAGCTATGTTAAACCAGATATATTTAAAAATAAAGATTTAGAAGTAACTAAAAGAGTAAAAATATAGTTTGAAAAAAAAATAATAAAAAACACGCTTTTAAAACCCATCATACTAAAAAAGCGGAAAATAATTTTTAATATAAGCTGAAAACAATAATGAACTAAAAATACAAGTGTTATTGTGAAAAAGCGTTGGGCGCATTGGCCATATTTTTTTTTCATATATCAAGCGTCCACGCTCCAAATGAAATTGGAATTATTTATTTATTATTTAAAATCTCGTTATTTTAATTAAAAAAAAGAAAAATCACTCATAGCTAGGATTTGATCCCACGACCCTTGACGCTCAAACTGAAACGTGACCGCGCTTCAACCCTTCAACCAACTGAGCCACCGCAGCACTTAAAATTAGGGAGTCTATTAATATTTATAAGCGCATAATAAAATCAGGAAAAAGCAGGAGCTGTGGGATTAAAATATTTAATCCTGGTAATCCTGATAAGGATATTGAGATAAACTTATGAAATTATTGTTTTGCCACCGGTTCTTGATATGTGTACAAAATTTTATTAAAATCGGTTCGTGTAAAGTGGGTCAAAATCGAGTGTAAAGGTGTCGGTTACATACATACATACATACATACATACATACATACATACATACAAGTGAAGCTAATATGAGCGTGTTAATAAAAAAGCGTGCATGGGACAAGTGTGATAAATAAATATCAAGAAATAAATATTTTAGGAATAAAAGATCTTTTCTACGAAATAAATGAGTTGAAAGATTATGATATAATTATAGGAATGAGGACTCTTAGGAAAATAAAAGGAAAAATAAATATAGTAGATGGTACATTAGAATACGAAAAAGGCATAGTACCTTTAGTATTCAATGACGAGTTAGTGAATAGTTTACAAATCTGCATGAGTACAGATGAAACATATATCGATGATGTAAAAAAGATATTAAGACGGTATTTTCACAGAAAAACCCAATTATTTACCATACAACACAAATGTTAAGTGTTGCATAGATACGACACGTGAGAAACCAGTTTGGCAAAGGGCCTTCCCTTATCCTCAGTCCGCTGCAGTATTTGTTAAAAAGGAAGTACAAACATTACTATTGAATGATGTAATAAGACCCAGTAGAAGTGCTTACAATAGTCCAGTTTGGGTTGTTGATAAAAAAGGATTCAACGACGCGACGATGGTACAAAGAAATTACGTATGGTAATAGATTTCAAGAAACTAAATTCTTTCACGAAAACGGACAAATACCCCATGGCAGAAACATCAGTTATTTTATCCAATTTGGGTAAATCAAAGTATTTCACTACTTTAGATTTACAATCGGGATTCCATCAAATCCTTCTACGGGAACAAGATAGACAGAAAACTGCATTTTCAGTTAATAACGGAAAATACGAGTTCAACCGGATGCCATTCGGACTAAAGAACGCTCCGGCAATATTTCAGAGAGCGATGGACGATATATTGAGGAAATATATTGGAAAGTTTTGTCATGTCTACCTAGATGACGTGATCATGATCATATTCTAGGAAACATCCGAAGAACATCTAAACCACATAGAGTTAATAATTAAAGCTTTATCAGAAGCTAATATGAGAATTAGTAGTGAGAAAAGCAAATATTTTATGGAAGAAGTAGATTTCCTAGGATACGTTGTATCATATAACCATATAAAGACAAACCCTGAAAAAGTAAAACAATAAAAGAATACCCCGAACCAAAAACTTTACGCCAGTTGAGAAGTTTTTTGGGACTTTCTGGTTATTATAGAAAGTTTATTCGCAACTATGCAATGATAAGTAAGGGATTAACAAAATATTTAAGAGGTAATGAGAAAATAAACAGCAAACGAATAAACATTCAATTAGATGACGAAGGTAAAAAGGCCTTCCAATTATTAAAAAATAAATTAATGGATTAAATAGTGTTGAATCAACCTGATTTCAGCAAGACATTTGAGTTGACGACAGACGCAAGTAACTCAGCCATAGGCGCAGTGCTTAGTCAGGAAAATAAGCCCATAACTTTTATAAGTAGGACATTAAGTCAAACTGAAGAAGGATATGCTACAAACGAGAAGGAGTTATTAGCAATAGTATGGAGTCTTAAAAATTTAAGAAATTATCTCTATGGTCAGACGGGTATCCGCGTATATACGGACCATCAACCATTAAGTTTCGCGGTTTCTGATAAGAATCCGAATGCGAAATTAAAAAGATGGAGAGCATTCATAGAGGAATACGCTCCAGAAATAATATACAAGTCGGGAAAGGAAAATGTGGTAGCTGATGCCTTAAGCAGACAGGAATTAAACATGATGGAGCCGGATTTAAATACAGTACATAGTACTCAAAGTAGTCCAGTTGAAGATATAAAAAGACTAGGGGGTAACGTTAACCGATTTAAAAATCAGCTAATATTTCAAACAGGTAATAGCAATAATATTATAAGTAAACAAGTACCTACATACGGAATACTGGCGACACACTATTATATATAAAGATGATGGTATATTAAATAATTTGAAGGAGGTAGTTAGGAAAGGTATGAACGCAATCCATACAATGGAGGAGATATTGTTCAAAATAAAGGACAAAATTTTAATTGAATACTTGATGGTACAGTTTGTTTACGTAGCAAATTTAGTAGAAGATATTATCGACAAAGAAGAGCAAATCTCTATAATTAAAAAAGAACACGATAGGGCACATCGTGACTCCAGGGAGAATTATAAACAAATTTCAAATAAATATTATTGGCCAGAGTTTTATAAGCAATTACAGTATGACAGACATCCAATAAAATATAAGATTGGAGAGGCTCCAATTCCAAAGAAAGGGGGGGAGCGCATACACGCTGATATATACTTTATAGATAATGACCAATTTTTGACACTGATAGATTCTTTTTCAAAATATTTAATAGTGAGACATGTTGAAAATAAAATAGATGCAAAAGAAAAATTAATAGAAACAATATCGATATTCGGCAAAGTAGAGGTGTTAGTGACTGACAATGAAAAGACGTTTTGTACACCTTCAACAGAAATGGAATTACAACGTTTAGGTATTAAACATGAAAAGGTAGCTCCTAATCATAGTACGACGAACGGTATGATTGAAAGAGTGCATAGTACTCTGACAGAATTGATAAGAATAACAAAAACTGAAATTATCGCAGAAACCAAAGACATAATGCCATTTGTTGTAAAGAAATATAATGAATCTATACATTCTGTTACGAACCATCAACCTATAGAGGTATTTCACAACTTTGAAACATTTAAGAATTTAACTGACGTTCTTAAAGACAAACAAGATAAAACCCTTTCTTATTTTAACAAAAATAGAACAGAAATAGAGTTTAGGCCTGGACAAAAGATCCATGAAAAATCTACACGTAGACAAGGTAAAGTCAAGACTCTTTATAATAAATATAGTTTGAAAAAAAACTAAAAAACACGCTTTTAAAACCCATCATACTAAAAAAGCGGAAAATAATTTTTAATAAAAGAGGCTGGGTGCGACCCACACTGATAACTTCCCTTTTTGTATTTATTGTACAAAACTGTCAATTTCATATTCGTCAATATTTTACCTGTTTTTAGGTATTAACAAATGCATTATGTTGAAAATAAAATACATTTAAAGTCAATTGCTTGTTGTGATGATATTTAAGTCGAAAAACGATTTTTGTCACTTTTCTGTAAATTTCGGTTTTAGTTTTTTATTTTTCGTAAAAAAACTGTCAATTCGACATTTGTAAAAATTGTAGCATATATTCATAATTGTATTTTGTATAAACTTAAATAAATATGAAGTCAATATCGGTTATCATTCTCGAGATAATCAAGTCAGATCACACTTTTTACCAACTTTTCATAGAATTTTTTTGAAAATTTTACCAGATGTTAAGGACAGTATTTTCTATAATAAAAAAATATTTTGAAGATGATATCATTTTTCCTTCATTGTATATTTGCACTCCAAAAATTTTTTTTTTTGTTTTTACTTTTTTAAAAAATAACGGTATGTTGAACTCTTTTAAAATTTATACCAAACCTGTATTACATTGTTATCTACATAATAAAATTTATTTTAAGTCAATAGCATCATCCGTTCTTGAGATATTTGCAATAAACTAAAATTTTCACTTTTTTTTTAAACTGCTATGGTGAAAAAACCGCTCGACAAATTTTTATAAAAGTCCTTTCTGCATCTTTCGAAGTTATAACCTATCGAACAAAATTTAATTCGATTCAATACCTCTATTCATTCTCGAGATATCGTTAACGAAAAAAGGGTCTCGAACGTACGAACGTACGAACGTACGAACGTACGAACGTACGAACGTACGTACACACACACACACAGACATCTCTCTACAAATGACGAATTTAGATTCTAGGAACCATAAAACGTCCAGAATTGTCAAAAATTTCAATTTGACAAATCGGACCGATTACAATAACTCCTCATGGGAAGTTAATAAGCTGAAAACAATAATGAACTAAAAATACAAGTGTTATTGTGAAAAAGCGTTGGGCGCATTGGCCATATTTTTTTTTCATATATCGAGCGCCCCACGCTTATTCACAATAACACTTGTATTTTTAGTTCATTATTGTTTTCAGCTTATATTAAAAATTATTTTCCGCTTTTTTAGTATGATGGGTTTTAAAAGCGTGTTTTTTAGTTTTTTTTTCAAACTATATTTATTTTTAACTTTTTAGTTTAACGTGATTTAAAAGCGTGTTTTTTAGTTTTTTTTAAACTGTATTTTTGTGATTTAAGAAAACATTGAAACATTTCATTGACCCATTTAGTTGATTGAAATTGTAAATGAAATTGGAATTATTTATTTACTATTTAAAATCTCGTAATTTTAATTAAAAAAAAAGTCACACATAGCTAGGATTTGATCCCACGACCCTTGACGCTCAAACCGAAACGTGACCGCGCTTTAACCAACTAAGCCACCGCAGCACTTAAAATTAGGGAGTCTATTAATATTTATAAGCGCATAATAAAATCAGGAAAAAGCAGGAGCTGTGGGATTAAAATATTTAATCTTGGTAATCCTGATAAGGATATTGAGATAAACTTATGAAATTATTGTTTTGCCACCGGTTCTTGATATGTGTACAAAATTTTATTAAAATCGGTTCGTGTAAAGTGGGTCAAAATCGAGTGTAAAGGTGTCGGTTACATACATACATACATACATACATACAAGTGAAGCTAATATAAGCGTGTCACTAACACAAATGGAGTCATTTACATGAAGTTTGAGTTTGCCGATCTGGGAGACCCAGCCTTAACCATAACACATTATGAAAACATTATTGAATTATGCTTGTGCTCATTACACAGCTGACAAAGTGTGCTTCTATAAATGCATGGTTGCGAAAGTCTAACGAGTGCATAACTTTCATAACTGCAAATGTGAAATGACAGATTTTCTTAAAAGCAAAACGCAAATATTTGCAGCGCAAATGGGCAACAATAAAAACTCACATGCAAAAACATTTTGTTAGACAAGCATATATGAAAACACCCAAAGTAATATGAATATGTTATTGAGTAGAATAAGTTGGTGACTCTGCAGGCAACTTAAATTAACTTCTCGAAATGTTTACTTATTATTTATTCGTATTTCGTGTTGACTTTTCGATTTCGAATTTTCGAATCGAATAAAAAACACATCTAGTACTATTTCCATTTATGGGATAGATATGTCGAGTCTCGAACTATTTTTCATGAGATCCGTCAAAATAAAAATCAAAAACACAATTTAAACCAAAATTATAAACGAGACGAAGAGATTCAAGTTAATTTACGTGAAAAACAAAACAATTTAATCACAAATAACTAAAATGGATTCGGTTGCACTCTGGATGGATGAAGAAAGCAGAGAAGAAAATAGTATTTAAATACATACATATATTTATTAAAACAAAATAAAAACGATTCTTTTAATAAAAACAGTGATAAAAAACAAAACAATTTTCTTTCAATTAAAGTGATAAAAAAAAAAACAAAATAAGAACTACAAAATAGTAATAAATAAATAAAAAAGATTTTTTTAAATTTGTGTAGCTTAAAATTATTGTGTTCGCTGCCTGTTCAATATAACCCTTTTCATTTCAAGCTTTGCCACTTGAATCTTGTTTTTGGCAATGTCGGTTTTTTGCTTGTGCTCAAACTTTGATTTGGCAAGCTTGTATTTTTTTTCTTTCAAGTTGAATTTTTTTTTTTCATATCTTGCGATATATGACAAATTCTCGTTCATTTCTTGGAATATCAAAAGTGATTTTTCTTGGTATTGTATTTGATTTTGCACTTGCTTTTGAAGTAGGTTTTCTTTGTTTCGAGAAGTGCACTTAGGCACAGGACTGCGTCCCTCTGCATCTTTACAATGCTGAACATACTCATTGCTAATACCTGCTTCAGTGTCTTGAACATTGGCAGGTTCAGCATTGCTATTTTGAGCACCGAATACACATGCTGATGGAATTCCATTTACTGACTCGTCTAAACTTAGCATCGAAATTACTTCTTCTTCCACAGGAGTGAAGGAGCAGAATTTTGAAGGTCCACCGCCTGTGCCAGAAATGCTCATTTTATTCTTCCTCAATTTCATCTTGGTGTGACCTTTATAATCTGCCCATACCTATAGAGATTTAAATAATTTGATATTACTTCTCCAAAAAAGTTTCAATACAAACGTACTTTTTTCCAGCCGACAACGTCTCGCATTGGTGGTCCTTCCGCATTTAATGAAGAGGATAACCTCTCCCACAAATTGTTGGAAGTTTGTCTAGCGTCCGAGGTATTCAATCGGCCCTTCGCCAAATCGGGATGAGCACACATGAATTCTACCATACCTTTAAATTGGTTTTGCTTAGTATGTAGATTTTTGCCTGATGATTCCCTATAATGAAATTTATTTGCTTAAATTTTTTATAATACTATTATTTCTTTACTTACATTTTATTTATTCGTCTATAAAGCACAATTCCTTTTATTTTATTTTTCAAAATATGTCCATTCAACTCGACCCGAATTGCAATCCGTTAACTTTATTGGTGTAGAAACAAAATTTCGGTTTTCGAACGCTAATTACTTTCGGAAACGCATTGCCAAGTACGAAAAATCCGTACTCGGATTTGTCATTCCGAAAGTACTAGATTTCTAATCCGCATTTGAAATAGAGAGTGCAAAATATTCGTTTTCGAGAATTTTTGCTTTCGAAACGAATTACAGAGTAGGGCCCCTGCTGCATTATATGACAACAGAGGTGAAATTTATCACGTTATAAATTTAACATACTACAAGGAAATATTAGAGGAAATAAGAGGAAAGAGTTCAAGACTAACTAAAGTATTATTAACAAATCTTGAGACAGCAGAAAAATTACTTAATCAATTGATTATAAGAGATAGATTTAGGAGGGGAATCAATGAACTTGGTACACTATGGAAATGGATATCAGGAAGTCCAGGCCATGACGATAAGATAAGAATAGAAATAAAATTACAAGAGTTGATAGAATCAAATAATAAACAATTCCAGACTAATTCCCAAATATGCAATTGAAAAACTTGCACACTAAGATAACAGTGTTGACAGAGAGGACGATCTTATTCTAAGATTTATAATTGAAGATTTAAGGGAAATTATAAATACAATAAATTTAAGCAAAAATGGAATTTTGAATACAGTCATTTTAAACATAGAAGATTTGAATAGGATTATAAACACTGAAACATTGCCAATTTCATTAACAGATGCCTTAGATGCATCAGTTTTTAAAATAATACAAAATAAAGAGATTATTATAATCTATATAGAATATCCTATTATAAAGGAAATTAATACTCGCTTTATCGTAGAAAGTATTAATGTAGGAGATGGTAAATTACAATTACCAAATCAAGTTGTATTATATAATCAAAAATATAAAATGGCAGATTGTAAAAAAGAATTAAATGATATATATTGTAAAATTAATAATGAAACGAATTGCCTTACGGATTTGTTAAATAACAACAAAGCGAATTGCCATAAGATAAAAGAAAATAATCAAGATGTAAAATTAATTAAAGATGGTATCATTATGGTTAGTCGAGAAACCACAATAAATAATAAAATATATAAGTGTACATACCTCATTACTTTTAAGAATAATGTAACTATAAATTGTAAAGAATACGTAAATAAGAGAACAAAAATTATAAAACACATAAAACAAAATGTAGCAATAGATATAAACATATTGAAATATTTAGAGTCAAATGACCAAGAATTAAAATTTACTAATACATATAGACATTTTGAAACCATATATTAATGATATTAAAGAACACCCAATGTTATGGGGTATAACAATAAACATTTTGATAGTTTTGAGCATTGTAATAGTCATAAAACTATTAAAGATTTATAAAGTAAAACAACAAAATGTAAATCAAAAAGCTTTCGAGATGATGACGATTAAATGTTTGGAAAAAACAAAGATGAAAATTGATGAGCGATCGGGACGATCACTGTCAAAGTAAGGGGGGAGTTAACATCCTCATTTGATGATTAATCATCACAGTAAGCCTTAAGCATAAACGATACAATTCAAAGTATCAAATTACTCTTTCAATTCAGTTTCTGATAGACATAAACATCCTATCGGAAGAACTTTTATTCCTTTTATTACAAATCCATGGGAACCGCATGGCAAGCAATATATCGTCATCTCGAAAGTGACATTGGATGTGATTGGCTATCGATCACATCATATTAATAAGAAATCATGACTGTATCCATCAGATCGGTCATGAAAGATATACTTTAAGTTTAGTTATAATATAGTACTAGAGGTAAGAACATATAGTTCTCGAGCAATATTATACTCAGTAAATAAAAATATTTTTAAAACTTCAAAAAGTGAGTAAGAATATTAATTAGGCTCAAATTTGAATCAGATTTAAAAATGACAACTATAAGTAAAAGTAGCTTAAAAAAATATAAAATTTGAAGGCAATATGGAAGCTTTAATTTCTTGGTGCCAAGAACCTCAAGCCTAGGAAAAATCTCGAAACAATGCGAAAATTACAACAAAAAAGGATTCATAGGTTTTTTTGCCATAAACCGAATTTGATTCATACTATAATACAAGTATAAAAATTAAATTTAAAAATCGCTAGAAAGCCCTGGTAGCTATTAGCTTTAAGTATTGTTTTGTACATTTTATGTATAGTTCAATAAATAATAATAATAATAATAATAATAAATTTAAAAATCAATAAGCAAATACGGAAATTTCCGCTGTATACCTTAGTACTTACACAACAAAACGTATTTAAAGTGTAAATTACCTATGTACACACATATATACGAATAGTAAAAAAAAAATTTTAAAAAAATTATATTATATATTATATATTATTATCAGAACATTACATACATATGTACATTATGTACTTCCATTTCAATTACCTAAGACAAAAAGTTTGATATACATCCATAACTATTACTGTTACATATTAAATTTATTAAAAAAAAATTAATTAATGAATTACATAAGATATAAATAAGATACAAATATGAAACAAAAATAACTAATTCAAATTTTCAATCTCAATAATAAATTAGAATAAGTGCTTTGTAATTAAATAGTATAAAAAAAAAGAAGTAAAATCATATATATATATGCATATACAACACATATTTGTAAGGTAAGTCCTTGTTTTAAGTATTTCTACTGTGTTATGTTAAATAAAATAAAAAATCGAAACGAGAAGAATAAATCCTCCAAAGTGTATAACATATCCTTTAAATTAGATCTAGAAAAAATCAAAACATACAATCTACTTCATTTTGATACTTGTAAGAGAAATAACGAAAGTGATAGTGACGACAGTCAAAGTGACAACAGTCAAAGCAACGAAAAGACTTCTGTAAAAGTAAAAGAACTAAGTCAAGCTTCAGTTATGTCAAATCCTGCTTTAGAAGTCTTCATACTCTGTCTCCTAAAAATTGTCAGTACAGGGAAGATAGGATGTTTGCGTTTCATTCGCACTATTTTCTTTTTCAATAAGTCTTTCTCATTTGAAAGCTCTTTGAAGCTCTTTCAGAGTTGACTACTCCAAACAATGTAATGGCAAACATTTAAAGAAAATGTGTTCAGGGTTACCTTCGTTTAATATTAAAATTCTTTTTTTATTTATAAAAATGAAATAATATTTATCTTTTACACATAACCAAGAGGTAAGATAAAAGGCGCGTTTTTGAAGGGTATCCCCAGTAGGCCTAATCCCTTTTAAATAAATGACAAGTGGAAAATAAATATGTATTCTTACATTTTAATATAACAAAAAACTAAATAAACAATCAAAACATAAAACAATATCACAAAAATACACGAAGTATCAATAAACCGACGGGACGGAACGAGAATCTACGACAATAATCATTTTCTATGCAGATAAGAGCTTATACTTTTATAACTGCATTTAAACGGATTTCCCGCACATTGCAATGCAAAATGTTCAAACAAACACCAAGTAAACACTTACTGCTTAAGAACTTTTTTAAAAGCCTTAAAAAGAAAAGCTCATGAACAGAAACCATAGGAAGTACAAAGTATAGAGTGAAAATAGAGCGAGCTACTGCTTCAGAAAAAGCTCTCCCATAAGGACTGTACTGATAATTTTTAGGAGACAGAGTATAATTCACTGCAAATTTTAGACGCAGTGAAAGATATCTCACCTTTCGATGGCAATCCGCGTTTGTTATTTGACTTCATTAACAATGTTGAAGAGATTTTAAATTTAATGCCACAAATTAACGGGACAAATTATGCAAACATCAATCTAAGAGCAAATAAAGAACAATTTAGTAGTTCATTACGCTGACAAAAGAAATGAAAAAAGAGGCTGGGTGCGACCCACACTGATAACTTCCCACTATGCATAATTTGAAAACTTGGCGTTGCTGATATTAATCGATTTACATACTTTTGATGCTGATTGTTAACAATTTTACCAACAAAAAAATTGTCAGAGGTGTTTAAGCGGAAAAACAATATTTACTAATTTTTCTTAACTTTTTGTAGTTTTGTATTTGTTGTAAGAAATGTCAATTTGATATTCGTCAATATTTTATCATTTTTTAGGTATTGACAAATGCATTATGTTAAAAATAAAATACATTTTAAGTCAATAGCATTGCTTGTTGGGATGATATTTAAGCAGAAAAACAATTTTTGACACTTTTCGGTAAATTTCAGTTTTGGTTTTTTATTTTTCGTAAAAAAACTGTCATTTCGACATTTGTCAAAACTGTACTATACGTTGACAATTCTATTATGCAAAAAATAAAATAAATTCGAGGTTAAAATGATTTACTACTCTGGACATATTCAAGTCAAGAAACTACTTTTGACATTTTTTGGTAAATTTTTGATTAAGTTTTTTATTTTTTGTAAAAAGACTGCCAATTCGATATTTGTCAAAATTGTAGCATATATTAATAATTGTATTTTGTATAAATATAAATAAGTTTGAAGTCAATATCGGTACTCATTCTCCAGATATTCAAGTCAAAAAACACTTTTTACCAACTTTTGGAAGAATTTTTTGTACTTTTTTATTTTTTGTAAAAAAACTGTCAAACCTGTCGAAGTACGAACGTACGTACACACGCACACACAGACATCTCTCTACAAATGACGGATCTAGATTCTAGGAACCTTGAAACGTCCAGATTTGACAAAAATTTCAATTTGACAAATCGGACCCATTTCAATAACTCCCTATGGGAAGTTAATGAATTTACACACATTTCTTCATAGAGTGTCTTTTTGAAATTTTGGTTGGAAGCAAATATCTCAGGAATGGTTAGTGCCATTGACTTCAAATAAATTTTATTGTATACATTGTAATGTGATACAGATATAAATTTTGAAAATTTTCAACTTACCGTTATTTTTTAAAAATTGAAAAACTAAAAAAAAATTTTTTGGCACGAAAATATACAATGAAGGAAAAATGATATTATCTTCAAAACTATTTTCTATTATGGGAAACGATGTTTTTTACATCTGGTGAAAGTTTAAAAAAAATTGAATTGACAGTTTTTTTACAAAAAATAAAAAAGTACAAAAAATTTTTCTAAAAGTTGGTAAAAAGTGTTTTTTGACTTGAATATTTTGAGAATGAACACCGATATTGACTTCAAACTTATTTATATTTATACAAAATACAATTATTAACATATGCTACAATTTTGACAAATATCAAAATGCTGGTGGCTTGCGGACCAAAACAAATCAGCTTTATTTATCCTCTTCTTTACATGAATTCGACGTAATCATTATAGTTGAAACATGGCTAACTTCTAATTATATGTCATGTGAACTGTTTGATTCATCCTGCATCGTCTACCTGTTCAATAAATACAGGATGGCAGCGTGGAGGTGGTGTGCTAATTGCGGTGCGATCAACTTTTAACAGCAATCAATACAATTTAATGAATGATTCTGACAATATTGAACAACTTTGTGTTCGTGTAAGTTCTAAAGATTCTGCTGAATTTAAAGATTTATTTTTTATTGTAAGTTATATTCGTCCCATGAGTGGAGTAGATTTGTATAATGAACATATTTCTAATGCTCAAGCAATTGTAAATGGATTAACGACTAACCAATTCCCATGTATACTTGGAGATTTCAATATTGGTGATGTTGATTGGTACTACATGGATAGTGATCATTTTTTAATACCTTGTAATGCAAATAAAGACGTAGAAATGTTAGTCGTTGATTCAATTTCAGCTATGGGTTTGTTTCAAATTAATAATGTAAAAAACAGTCTAGTAAGATTATTAGATTTAGTGTTTATAAGCAATGATTTAAAATACTCTTTACAAATGTCTAATTTTCCTCTTGTAAATAACTATGTTCATCATAAGGCTGTTTGTTTATCTTTTGAATTTTATGATTATACATATATTTTGGTGAAAAACCATAAATCTTATAATTTTTCAAAGGGAAATTTCATTGAATTGAATAATTTCTATAATACTATGAATTGGAAGTATATTATGGATGGGAAATCATTAGAGGATATGTTTACTCAATTTAAACACATATTATTTGAAGGTATAGAGCGTTTTGTTCCAACCTCTAAAAGTAAAAAAACTTTTAAGCTTCCGCGGTTTAACCGCAGGATTAAAAACATAGAAAATGCAAAAAACAAGGCATTCAAGCGTTATAAATTGACAAACTTTTCTGAAGACCGTGCAAGGTTTTTCCAATTAAGAAAAGAATTTGATTTTCTGAATAAATTTTTATATAGACAATATTTAAATAATACGGAATCCAGTATTAAAAGAAACTCAAAGTCCTTTTGGGTGTTTATAAACTCAAAACGGACTCTAAATCTAAAGATACTCAATCGTCATGTGATCTTTTTGCAAAGTACTTTCAAACATCGTACAATAATGATGTCATCACAGATATTGATGGTCTATACCCTGATACAGTTCCTTTAATAGATTTTTCATTAAATAATTTTAATGTAATAGATATTTTTAATAGCTTAAATGAAATTGATATTACAAAAAAAGCCGGATTTGATGGTATTCCTCCCATTCTCTTATCAAAATGTTCTTCTTCCCTTTGTAATGTGTTAACAATTATATTTAATAAATCCCTTTCAACTGGTATTTTCCTTGATGAGTGGAAAATATCTTTTATAGATCCGATTTATAAAAGTGGCCTTAAACACTTGGTGAAGAATTACAGGCCTATTTCTAAATTATCTGCTATTCCCAAACTCTTTGAAAGAATGGTTACTCAAAGACTCTATTTTTCTGTAAAGGAATTCGTATCTGCTTACCAACATGGGTTTGTAAAAGGAAGATCGACTTGTACAAATTTAAGCCTTTTTACAAATTTCTGTTTAAATGAAATTGAAAATGGTAAACAAGTTGATGTTTTATATACCGATTTTGTGAAAGCATTTGACCGTGTGCACCATGGTCTTCTTCTGCAAAAATTAAAAAGATTGGGAGTAAATGTTACTTTTATTAAATGGTTGAATTCTTATCTCTCAAATAGAAAGCAAATCGCTAATATAGATGGGTGTACTTCCATTCCTATTGACGTTTTGTCCGGTCTTCCTCAAGGAAGTCATTTGGGTCCGCTTCTTTTCATAATATTTACCAATGATTTACCTTCTGCATTAAAAAACTGTAAATGTTTGATGTACGCAGATGATGTCAAACTTTTTCTTTCGACTTCTTCGCTTGCAGATTGCTCGCTTCTACAGCTAGATATAAACAATTTTCTTGAATGGTGTAAATGTAATCATCTTCAACTTTTCGAAATGTAAAGTATTTAGTGCTACTAGATCTCAGACCCTGATTGTTTCTGAATATAAATTCTACGACGTGAAGCTTCTAAGAGTGAATGCTATTAAGGATCTTGGGGTGCATTTTGATCCAAAGCTAGACTTCAGATCTCACATTGATTATGTGGTCTCTAAAGGTAACTCCTTGCTAGGTTTCTTAAAAAGAAATTCAAAAGAATTTAAAGATGCTTATACGCTGAAAAACTTATTCATGGCTTTAGTTTTACCAGTTATAGAATATTGCTGTGTTGTATGGTCGCCGTACTATGACAACAGCATTTTAAGATTAGAAAGAATTCAAAAAAGATTCACAAATTACGCCTTGCGAAAGCTTAATTGGAATGAATCATTACCTGATTACAAATCGAGATGTGCTCTTATTGATTTAAAAACGCTTGAATGCCGTAGACAAGTGCAATGTATATTATTTGTGAAAGATGTTTTGGAAAATCGTATATCTTCTACTCAATTGCTGTCATTATTTTCCTTCTATGTTCCACCCCGTATACTCCGTAATAGAGATGTACTTTTTTACGTTGCTCCCCATAGAACGAATTATGGTTTGAATGAGCCTATTACGCGATCCCTTAAACTTTTTAACTTGATCTTCAATGAAATTGACGTTTGTATGGAAAGAGATTCCTTTAAGAAAAAAGTATTTCAATTGTTGTAATGTTTAATTATTATTTCTGTAAAATTGTAATTTTATGTAATATATCTAAAAATTAGTATATGTATATATGTATAAATATTTATTTTGTAATTTTATGTAATCAGCAGATCTTTGTCAATTGATGAAATAAACTAAACTAAACTAAATATCGACTTGACAGTCTTTTTACAAAAAATAAAGAACTTAATCAAAAATTTACCAAAAAATGTCAAAAGTAGTTTCTTGACTTGAATATGTCCAAAATGGTCAATCATTTTAACTTCGAATCTATTTCATTTTTTGTGTATTAGAATTTTGAACATATGGTACTTTTTTGACAAATATCGAATTGGCAGTTTTTTTACGAAAAATAAAAAAACAAAACTGAAATTTACCGAAAAGTGTCAAAAATTGTTTTTCTGCTTAAATATCATCCCAACAATCAATGCTATTGACTTCGAATGTATTTTATTTTTAACATAATGCATTTGTCAATACCTAAAAAATGATAAAATATTGACGAATATCAAATTGACATTTCTTACAACAAATACAAAACTACAAAAAGTTAAGAAAAATTAGTAAATATTGTTTTTCCGCTTAAACATCTCTGACAATTTTTTTGTTAGTAAAATTGTTAACAATCAGCATCAAAAGTAAATTGATGAATATCAGCAGCACCAAGTTTTCAAATAATGCATAATGGGAAGTTATCAGTGTGGGTCGCACCCAGCCTCTTTTTTTATTTTTAGGGTCAACTTAATTTTCAAAGAAATCCTCAAACTAGACAAAATCGTATTGATGAGTCTTTTCTAAATCCACGACCAACCGTTATCGCTCCACATCTACAGGTCCCATATAGAGTCTCATCCAACACCCATCAGACCAACCCAGACTTTTTCAAATACAAACATTACATCATCTAAACAAAATTACAATAGACAAAACACTCAGGGTACTCAAAACTATAAAACTCCCCAGAATCTCAACAATAATTCTTATACTCCTTATGTTAATAAGCCAAGTACGAGTTCCAAATCTTACCCGCCACCTGAACCTATGTCAGTTTCTAATGTTTACACTAAGCATTACCCTCAATCTAAACCCTCCATAGTTACATAACATCGAAGCAAATTACAATACAAGAGAAAACCGTCCGTTACAACAACAATATTATTCAGAATCAAGTTATTATCCAAATCAAAACACACTTTTAGCTACTGAGCAACAACAACATTTGTGTGACCAAAACTATTACCAGTGTCTAAATTTCCTCTTGGCTCAAATCTCTCAAATGAAGCTGTAGTTGATGACGCAAATTTTCACTTACCTGCCTCGGACAAACTGTAGGTTACATAGATATAAACTATGACTCAAATCTCTTGCCATATTTGAACATAAATAGCATCAAAAACAAGCCATTAAAATTTTTAATAGACACTGGCAACAATAGGTCATTTATATCCCCTTATATAGCTCACTTTCTTAAATCAAGAACTATAAAACCAATTGGGATAAAAACAATTTTCGACACAAAATTTGTGAATAAAGAAATCGATTTAAGAGGGTTGCCTAAGCTCTATACACAAAATCATTCAACCCTCCTGATTTTTAAATTTCATAATTATTTCGACGGTTTAATCTGCAATGATATCATGAGGGATCTTGGGTTAACGATCTATGTATATGAGAAACTCAGCTCTAAAAATTAGAAACATAAGTATTCCTTTAAATTTCAAACCAAACCTCAAGGTATTATTCGTCCCAGCTTTTCACCTTGGTCCTCTCCAATTTGAATTGTTCCGAAGAAAAGAGATGCAATTGGGAAGAATAAATGGAGGTTGGTAATCGATTACCGAAAATTAAATGAAAAAAACCATAGACGACCGTTATCCTATTCCCAATATAGCAGACATACTCGATAAGCTAGGTAAAGTATATACTTTATCAGCTAGGTTCCAGAATTCGATTGAAATGAAACCGAAATCGAAATTGCAAATCTAGTGAATTCATTTTCAGTGTTCTGTATTTCGAGCGATCTAGTAGCTTCGAAATCACTTTTCGTGAAATTGAAAACAAATGAGATCTGTCATTTGGGATATTATTGAAGTATTTTTACTTTGGCGAATTGTTTCCTTATTTAATTACGTGTTACAAATTTAATAATAGATCGTTTATAATGAATGCTGCCTTAATCGTTTTGGTGTTACAGGCGGAAAGAAAGAAGTATGCAGAAGACAAAATAAAAAGACGAAGGCTGCGAGTTGTATCTAATCCCTTGGAAATTGCAGATGCCGCGTTTGTTAAGACTGAAAACAAAATTTAATGCCCGTCAGCATTTATTTTGTATTGTACATTTAGGTTAATTTCATACTACCGTTTAAATAAAAGTGCCTTCTTAATGGTACTGGAAATTATTGAGCCACATCTGAAACATTTTCGGTCTTGTTATTGGATAACTTCTTTCTTATTGAACCTTTCCAGTCAGTCCGAACCTTCAATACAAAATTTAAAACATGATCTTTTTTTAATGTTGTTGTTTTTACTTTATTCCAGGCAGTCGCGTCCGCGACAACTCAATCTCCCTTCATGAAACCTCTAGCGAGATCCTTGTGCTTCTCCATAAATCTTATATGGCATGTAAATATTGCCTCCAGCGCAGTATTTTTATGTTTACCCCTGTTTTAAAATTATTTTAGGTGCAATGAACTTATCAATTTCATTTGAAAAATAATTTTTTTTTACTCACATTTTTAATCGCGTCTCTTTTCTTTAACTAATTCACATCAAATGAACATGATCGATTTGAATTCACTCTGAAATCGTTAAAATGAAATTGTAGAAAACTACAATTTCACTTTGTTTCGATTTCGATACATTCGAGATTGAAATCGGTTAAATCGGATTGTAGAACACTGAATTACTTTTGATCGATTTCGATTTCATTTCGAGTGAAATTGAATGTGACACTTGATCTTGCCTCAGAGTTTCATACCTGGTGGTCTATAAAAAGGGTTCACAAAACTTTAAGGCCGATGCACTCTCACGTATTGAAATAAACTGCGAAATGCAGTCACGCTGCGTGAAGTGTGGCTAGAACCACAAGTTAGATGAGTGCAAGTTCGGGAAGGAACGGGTCGAGGAAAAGACCCAGATTAAATGTGCAGTTTGCTAGGGTGAAGGGCACCCCGCTAACTATCGGGGATGCCCGGCGTTTCAGCAACTGAAACAAAAAAAGCAAAGCAACCAGTAGTAGAAGTCCGCCCTCCTACGCGTGCTCCCACACCAAGGCCCGACAATCCTCAAATTTCTTACGCCCAGATGGCGTCAGGAAGAGGAAGCACGGTACAGCCCTCGCCAAAGGCAGCCCAGCCGGTCCTCGAGCCGAGGGCTCCTAACGCACAGGCAGATATTGCATGCTGCTGGCCATTTAGGGCCAGTTAGCAGGACTTCAAAACCAGATCAGGGAGCAGGCCTCTAGGGTGGAGTATCTCTACTCTCGGTTGCCGAGCTTACACTTGTAGGTTAAGAGCGCGCTGCCGGAGAGGCCCTTTAGGATCCTAGCTGTGAATGTAAATTCACTGAATCTGTTCCATTTGTTAAAAGACCAAAGTCCAGATGTGTTTTTGGCCAGCGAAACTAAGCTGAACCAGAAACACAAACTGACACACAATAATTACAATATCGTACGAAGGGACCGGCCCAACTCCACCCAAGAGGGTGGGGTCGCTATTTTCTTCCGAAAAGGCATTACTTATAAAATTATATACAATAGTGAAGTACGCAGATTTCGAGGCATGTATCGTGTGCATACCTCTCCAACAGGGGAAGCGTTTTGTGCTGTCGCGTCTTATGTACCGGAATCACCTCAGCCAACTAATTTTATCGCAGAGCTCGGAAAACTTTTTCATTGCTTGCAACTGAACTCGGAAGAGAATTATTATCTCATGGCCGGTGATTTCAATGCCAAACATTAAGTTTGGGGAAATCAAATACAAAATCCGCGAGGTAACGAGTTATATAACTGGATTGTTCAATACAATGCTGAGTATATGTTCGATAGGCGGCTCCCTTATGATTGAGACGTCCTCGCACAAGACGGAGCTGAACGCCTTCGGTTCAGTAGGACTGTGTCCGATACTCCGATAGGGACCGGAGAGATAGGGTAAAGTAGGAGAACCAAATCTGGTGGTTGCAAATTCAAATTGATGTTTAAAAAGTTGACCGAGTCTCTTGACCTTGGCCGGCTTAAATAGGTTTAGGTATTTAATAGTTAAGTAGGGACAGTCGTGGTGGCATCAAAAACAAAAAAAAAGCTTACTGTGGCTGTTCTAATTTGTAAGTAGTTCTTAAGTAGTTGTAAATAAATACCTAATAACTAAATCACAATATCGAGTTAGGTTTTTAAAATTCAATAGAGCAACATCAAGTCTATAAAACTGCATTATTTTCTCATTTTCTATAAAAAGAACGAATTGTTTATGTACTGAGTAAGAGAAAACCCATGATTAACAATTTATAAGATCGATCTCATGCAATCAAGCATTTAATCACCTTTTTGCATATGAAGACCAGAACTATCTCAACTTGAGCTTTTTTCAAGAGATCGATCAGTATGAGTTCAAACTCACAGCTTGAGATCTATCTCAGTGTCTGTATCATTTTTTGCATGACACTCTCAGAAAGTTCTCAGAAAAGTGAGTAAAGAGTTTGATCTCATCTTTTTGTATATGACCACATAAGTAAGCATAAGTATTCACATAATTTACAACAAACACATCTTAACTTAAATGAACTTCATTCCTAAGTTCATACTTAGGGGGTAAGAGTTATAATGGGTGATTTTTTAAGAGGTTTAGAACTTAAAAAAAAAAAAACACAAAAAATTCGAAAAAGTGAATTAAATATTTATTTGAATCGATAGTTTGAACCTTGCAATTTAATGTTTAAAGATAATTTCATGCAAATGTTGACCGCGGCTGCGTCTCAGGTAACCCATCCGCTGAGTCCAATTTTGGCATACTCTTTCACACATATCGGCCGGTATCTCACGAATGAATGCATGGATGTTGGCTTCCAGTGCGTCAATCGAAACGGGCTTGTCCCTATAGACATTAGCCTTGACATACTCCCACAAAAAATAGTCTAATGGTGTCAAATCGCACGATCTAGGCGGCCAATTGACCGGCCCGAAACGTGAAATTAACTGTTCACCAAACTCGCCTCGCAATTGCGCCATTGTTTCGCGTGCTGTGTGGCATGTGGCACCGTCTTGTTGAAACCACATATCATGCAAGTCAAGAACTTCCATTTCGGGCAAAAAAAGTTTGTTATCATCGCTCGGTAGCTTTCACCATTGACAGTAACGCTGCGATTCGCATCATCGTTGAAGAAATATGGCCCAATAATGCCGCCGGCCCATAAACCGCACCAAACAGTGGTTTTTTCGGGATGCATTGGTAGCTGTTGCAATGCTTCTGGCTGATCTTCACTCCAAATGCGGCAATTTTGCTTATTTACGTACCCATTCAACCAAAAATGAGCCTCATCGCTGAACACAATTTTTCGATAAGCAGCGCGCGATGAACATTTCGAACCGAGCACGAATTTTGATAGTAAAATTCAATAATTTGCAAGCGTTGTTCATTTGTAAGACGATCCATGGTTAAATTGCAAACCAAACTGAAGCTGTTTGACAGTGACACAAGGTACTAAGCACACGTCAGCTGTCAAAACCAGTGTTGCCAAAACCAAACCAGCTAAAAAATCACCCGTTATTACATTATCTATCTATGTATATATATAAAAGAAAGTCTATTTTTTTGTGTTCGTTCACTAACCAGCCAAACCGGTTGGCCGATTTTCTTAATTTTTTTTGAGTTAAAGAGGAATAGAGTAGAACATCGGTTCTCAACCTGTGGTCCGCGGACCCCTGGGGGTCCACGGAGAATTTCAGGGGGTCCGCGAAAGATTTTCTATAAAGCACCAGGAATACATACATATGTACGTTTTAAATATTATTGTAACGAACTTGGTTCCAAAACGAGTATTATATTATTTTTTAATAATTTCCTCAATCCATCATTATACCATTTTCATTTCAAATTAACATTTTTTTCAAAAGTTTAAATCAAACAATAGAGAAAAAGGCAAAAATAGTTTAAAATGATTTTTTTTGTTCTGAATTCAAATCTCAGTTTATATTTTTTCCATCACGTCAGGTTTTTTGAAATATAACTCTTTACAAATGTTAAAAAAATCCAAAATTCGATATTTCTAAGTCTAAGGTAAAATACAAGACAGTTCCTAACAATAAATTTTACGATGATTTTGCAAATCTTTGTCTTCAAGGTACAATTTAAATCTTTTGAGTATATCATTAAGTTTTTGAAATTTGAACAATATCATTAGTTTTGAATGGCTTATGAGTGTTCATTTGATTCTATATGAAGTTTTGAGAAATCCTGAATCGTATGCTTTTATGGGTTTGAAAAACACGTTTTAAAGTTATTTTTTGACTATGATTTTGAATCCGAACTTTGATCTTAGCTATGAGCTCAAATTTAAAAAATTTAAAATTATGTTTATATTCAAAAACTTGATTTGATGAAAAATATTTAAGTTGAAATTTCAATTCAGGACAAAAAAATCACTTTACTCTTTCTGTTAAGAACCGTTTTAGCATACGGTTCAACGTTTCTTGAAAGTCAATGTGGAACAGGTGAAGACTACCAAATAATGAGAGTTTTTCTAAAAGTAAATGAGGTACTGAAAATATTTAAACTGAATATTGAAGATGGGATTATAGATTTTCAGAAATCATCACAAATTTTATTTAAAAAAAAGTACTTCACGAATTTACATAGCTTCAGAAAGCCTAATTTAAGGTGTTTATCAAGTTTTAAAAGGTGATATTTCAAAAACCTGACGTGATAGAGTGGTTTTGAAGTTGGATTCAAATCCAGGCCAACAAAAAACCTCCGAGAAAATATTTTATTGTCAGCTACAAAACCTTGCCGACCAGTGTAATTTAAAGATTATATACATACAATAATACATTCAATTTAATTTTTGAGGGGGGGTCCGCAGTTGGTTAAATTCGTTGCTTGGGGTCCGCACACTCTCAAAGGTTGAGAACCGTTGGAGTAGAAGGTTTAGGGCGCAAAAAAAAAGTTATAAAAAAATATGGAAAATATGTTAAACAAAGAAATTAAATTTTGGTCGCTTATTTTAACAATATTTAGGAATTTGCGCCTAAATCAGTAGAGATCGTGGTGCCCTGGTAAGATCTCCGCTTTAGACGTGAGGGGTCCTACGTTCGATTCCTGTCGCTGGCAAACATTTTTTAAAAATAAAAATGCATGGCCTGAACCAAGGTTTTGGTAAGGAAACCACAAACAATGAATTCTAGTGTAAGTTCACAAACGCATCACTGCAGTAATGATGTCCAAATGTTCAAAGTCAAACGTTCACAAACGCAGATTCTGGCATCATTTTTCTCGTCAACTGTTCATTATTGCAAACTTGCATAAACTGATGCGCAAAAACTAAACAAAAAAGCATCACTACGACAGTGTGATTAGTCGGCATCGCATCAGCTGCAAAAAAGCAGTGATGCCGAATCACTGCAGCAAAATTTGACGTTTGTTAACTTACACCTATTTGTTTATACTTTTTTATATTTTGTATCCAATTATAGCAACAAAATAGTTATTTCAATCACTGTGTTTATTTAGTTGGAGTCGATATCTCTACCCGTTCTTGAGATATCGGCGAAGAAAAATATTTCTCGAACGTACGAACATAGGAAAACGTACGTACACTCACACACACAGATATCTCTCTAAAAATGACAGATATAGGTATTGTAAGACCTTAAAATGTCCAGATATCAGTTTGACAAATCGGACCGATAACAATAACCTCCTATTGGAAGTTAAAAAAACTTTTTTTTTAACGCCCTGCATGTGCTTTTTACAATGCTTGAATAAGCATTCAAATGCGTTTTCTGCTAAGCTAAACTCAAAAAATGGCCACAGATATATCTATACTTTTTTTTAATATAATAAGGCTGGAGAGTTTGTTTGATTGTAAGTTTGTTTTTTTGAATGCGCTAATCCCAGGAACTACTGGTTCGAATTGAAAAAAATCTTTTTGTGTTGGATAGTCCATTTATCGATGAAGGCTTTAAGCTACATAACATCTGCGACCATGGTACAAAAAAGGGGAACATTATTTATATTTGTGGGCTTCCGTTGCGTGAGCTTACCTTTTTTAATTTGGTCGAAATGAATGCAATATTGCCAATTATTTGCCAGAGTTTATTCAACGTAAAAAAATATTAATCTATCTTTGTGCCAAATTTCATCCAGATCCGTTCAGTCATTCTGGCGGGATTGGAAAAATTAAAAAAAATCTATCCCACGCTAACCACACATTTGAACGGGATAAAAAGTAGGCCTATAGACAATCAGCTAGGTTCAATCGATCAAAATCGATCGAAAATAAAATTGAGTGTTCTTCAATCCGATTTTAATTTCGAATATATCGAAACAAAGTGAAATTGTAGTGTTCTACAATTCGATTTTAACGATTTCAGAGTGAATTCAAATCGATCATGTTCATGATGTGAATAAGTAAATGTAAGCAATAAAAAATGATTTTTCAATTGAAATTGATAAGTTTATTGCACCTAAAACATTTTTAAAACAGGGGTAAACACAAAAATACTGCGCTGGAGGCAATATTTATAAGATTTATGGAGGAACACAAGGATATCGCTAGAGGTTTCATGATGGGAGATCGAGGTGTCGCGGCCAAAGCCAAGCTCAACAGCCGTGGTCCACCACAGAAGGACGTGACTGGTTGGAAAAAAGTAATGTTTGTTGTCTTTTTATTTTTTGATTCTACATACTTCTTTCTTTCCGCCTGTAACACCAAAACGATTAACGCAGCACTCATTATAAACGATCTGTTATTAAATTTGTAGCACGTAATTAAATAAGGAAATAATTTGCCACAGGAAAAATATTTCAATAATATCCCAAATGACAGATCACAGTTGTTTTCAATTTCACGAAAAGTGATTTCGAAAAAAATTCGAAGCCACCAGATCGCTCGAAATACAGAACACTGAAAATGAATTCACTCAATTTGCAATTTCGATTTCGGTTTCATTTCACTCGAATTCTGGAACCTAGCTGTATATACTGTCTCTGTGCCAAATTTCAGCCAAATCGGTTCAGCCGTTATAAATAGTCAAAAAACATTTAAACACAAACAAAAATTACAAGTTTGTGTTTAAATGTTTTTTGAAAAACAACCTCAGCTTTAAAAATGGAACAAGATTATCGATACCAAACATTTATTGCATTTTACATTCGTTTTTTTTTTATAGTTTTAGCTGTCGCAAGTGTATGTCTCCCAATAAACAAAACGTTTTACTTTCAAATACATAGAACTTTGCTTATTACTCTAGAAGTATTAATTAAGCAATTGTCCTTTTTATTTTTATGATTAGTAAGTAGAAGCGAAGGGAATCACTAAATTGAATAGAAATTGTTATTTTAAAAACACAATTAAAATTGAGGATACTATTTATCTACCTATGCAGCAAATGAATCGTTTTGCAAGATTATTTCGAAACTGAAAAATTGGATACATCAAAAATTTTTGCACAAATAAATAAAACTCGAAATTCTCTTCGAAAAATGATGCAAGCTAATTATATTATTATTTATGTGATTCAACAATTATATTTTAATAGCTATGACCTCTGTGCGGTGGGCCATTTAGTGTAAATTTCTTTAAATTACTTTAAACATATTGTATTTAAACAAAACTTAATTTTAATTCGTATTAGAATCTTAATATTCAACTAGCCCGTGACAACCAAATATTTTTTATTTTATATCCTGTATTACCGTTAGAAACGAAAAGTTACTACATATCGCTGCCGTTCTATTAAAACTCCCTATGTAAAACATTGTGTTTGAGATGATATAATTGCGTTTAAAGTTGGAAATCTATGTAAGATTTTTTGGATTTCGGGAGTTGTAATTCTTTGTAGTTTAATAATAAAGGAATATAAGGCTTAGGCAGAATACAGATTTTGTCATTAGCTTGGAAAATTTATCTGATTTTAGCTAATAAATGGGTTAGGGAGTTTTCATAGAATAACAACAATATTATGTTTGGATCATAACAGTGGCTTTTACAGATTATAAGTAGCAACCCTTTTTTTTGGTTAGGAGTACTAATAAAAAAAAATGTCATTCATTTTTATTTCAAAATAATCTAGGAATTAATAAAGAACTGAAATTGACTTGTTTTCCATATAAGGAGTGGTTTTCTTAACTACCACTTCATCATCAATTTATTAACACTAAACATATATTATTGGAAAGTAAAACATAATTTAGTAAATTGTTTTCTGCCAAAGACCTTATGAAATATTCAGTTGTTATCACGAGATTCTATTTTATACCATTGTATATTTCTGGGGTTTAAATTAGTCTCCTGTCTTATTAACTAGAAAGCAAAACATTAAAACGAGAAGAAGAACTTGTCAATTGTTTAGGCTTTCAAAATTCAATAAATTACTAAAGTAAATAATTATAACTTTTAAATACATACATACACAAGTAAATGTTTTACTTAAATTATTTTGATCAATCTTAACGAATTTAGATAATAAATACATTTTTTTAAAATATTTTTTTTTTTTTAAATACATATAATGTTAATGTATAAATGTTCTGCTTAAATGAAATCATACGTAAAATTAAAATGTTCACAATTATTTTTATTTATGGATACGTGTAGGTACAATGTACTTGTACAAATTGTTTTTGGTGAAAAAAAGTAAATAAATTCTACTTTGCATTCAATCTTTTTTTATATTATTAACAAAAATATAAACAAATGCTTAGGTAGATTTACATCAAACATTCTGTGCCTTTTTACTTTTCAATAGCAAAATTATTCGCTTTTATAAACATATGAAAAGAAATAAAGGGGAAATCATAACACATTTAATTTTTGCTAGTTAACTTACATAAATAAGGATTTGTGCTTTCAGTATGAATTTATTAGAGTTAACAGTATAATAACCATGCAGAAAATCTGTGATTTGACAAATTAGAAGTCAAAATCGACAGGAGAATTAAGGAAGCCAGAGCTGAAAGTTCAGATGCGGCTGCATCCGGTATCATTGAAGTAACTGCTTCATGTGGCAGTTCAGATGTACTTATAATCGTTGGTGCAGTTTCGTTGGTGACTTTCAAAATCGTTTGCATTCTTATTTTCTGAGGAGCGATTTCACAGTAGTAGTTTCCATTGAAGGTTTCTGAAGCATTTTTTATGATCAAACTGAAATTCTGTTTTTCGACTTCGTAGGCATTGTCCAATACGTTCATGTTGTTGGTGATTGTGTTTTCTTCCTTAAACCAAAGAATAACGTTGGTATCTTAAAAATGAATTTAAAAAATATTAGATAAAATCAAAAAATGTTAAGGAGTTCTTACCTGATAAGTTCTTTACAGGACATTCAAGGGTTACATGACTAGCAGGTTTAACGGTTTTTCTTGCAATCTTTATATCGAAATATGGTAATATTGTTGATTTAGGACTAGAAGCAGTAGATTTAACTTGATCGGTTGGCAAATTTCGGTCTTCATACTCATAATCGTCGGTTTGATCGTTTTGGAGTGTTTCATCGTTATCATTTGTTGGGGAACGATCTTCTGGGTATGGGCTAGAAGACGCTAAAATAAATTATTAAAATACCATGACTTAACTTATAATAGATATTATGTATTTGTTCAAATTGTTATTATTATTTTGTTATAAAACAAATAATTTCCATTAATATGTTCAATCATTAGAAAACGTTATTAAAATATGAATGTTTTCATTAGAAAACTGGCATAATACTTGAGCTATGGAATCGTGCTTAAAAAAATACCAATAATAATGGTATCTTACAAAGTAAGTTGCAATTTATTGCCCACTAGACAACTTTCGCCAGAATTTTTACTTTGTACTTTGTTACAATCAAGTTATTCTACTAATATTTTTGAAGTAAAACTTCTTTAGACACGCTTGGCTTGGGGAGTAAACTGGCGAATGCGTTACGAAAAGTGTGATGCGAACGGAAGTTGTATTGTAATGTTGAAAGAGTGATATGGAGTCACATGTTATAGTAAAGATGGAGGGATCGAGTTACCTTTCGTATGTAACTGTAGGGACAAGAGAGAGGTGCGCGCACATTTTCTTTCTCTCTGAGTCTATTACCTAGTGAGACCCAATCAACTGATATTGAATCACAAAGGTGAGTGCGTATCTCATACTACCCGGTAGGAAATTTCCAAAAATTCACCTAGTAATCACCAACATTTTCCTCGAGGAATGGAAGTTACACCCGAGGAATTGGAGGTGAAAGTATAGGGGAAAATTAACATTGGTTGACATTGGCGTTCACCAAGTGATTTTCTGGGTGACATTTCAGAAGTGAAATCACTGAGAAGCGGGTAATTCCAAAGTGAATTTTAGTGAATGAAAAGTTGACTTAATGTGCACCAGTGATATCAATACTTAAGTGGAGTTCATGAAATACTAGGTCTTTACACATAAGTGAAAAATGTGTGGAATGTATACCAACGATATCAAATTTCAAATGTGAATCGTGTAATCATAAATGTATTTAAGTTCATGAATAAGAACATGAACATTGACCAGTTATTTCATAAGGCAAAGAAAAGAATATTTATCAGATCATAATTTCGGATACAAAAATAAAAAGAGGCTGGGTGCGACCCACACTGATAACTTCCCATTATGCATAATTTGAAAACTTAGCGTCCCTGATAATAATTGATTAACTTTTTATGTTAGTTGATAACAATTTTATTAACATAAAAAATATCGGAGATATTGAATCTGAAAACAATATTTACCAATTTTCTTAGAAATATTTGTAGTTCTGTATTTATTGTGAAAATTTCAATTTGATATTCGTCAATATTTTACCATTTTTTAGGTATTGACAAATGCATTATTTTAAAAATAAAATACATTTGAAGTCAATAACATTGTTTGTAGTGATGATATTTAAGTCGAAAAACAATTTATGACACTTTTCTGTAAATCTCAGTTTTAATTTTATATTTTAGTAAAAAAAAACTATCATTTCGACATTTGTCAAAAATGTATCATAAGTTTCTACTAAGCAAAAATTAAATAAAATCCGAAGTTAAAATGATTTACCACTCTGGACATATTAAAGTCAATTAATTACTTTTGACATTTTTCGCCTAATTTTTGTTAGTTTTTTTATTTTTTGTGAAAAACTGTCAGTTCTATATTTGTCAAAATTGTAGCGTATATTAATAATTGTATTTTGTTTCAACTAAAATAAATTTTAAGTCAATATCGTTGCCCATTCTCGTGATATTCAAGTCAAAAGACATTTTTTACCAACTTTTGGTAGAATTTTTTGTACTTTTTTATTTTTTTATAAAAATACTGTCAATTAATTTTTTTCAAAAATTTTACAAGATGTCAAAGACTACATTTAACATAATAAAAAAATGTGTTGAAGATGATAGCCGCGTTTTATTGGTAATCTATCCCTAACATAGTATTCGAGTACCAATAAAACGCTACATATATTCACTTTTATATTCACTTTTAATTTTTCTTCTTAAAGTTGGTGTCCCTACATTATTTGTCAAATCATTGATGTCAAAATTTCAAAATCTTCTGTCACACACAAAATATAAAAGGCAAATGTGCACTTGAAAATAGAAAAAAATTGAATGCATATTGCAAACAAAAGTTGTAAATATACCAACTGACTTGTTAAAGAAATTTCTGGCTAACATCTTTACATTTTAGTTAAAAATCCAATTTGAGTTTTAAATCAAAATAAAAAACAGCTGTTCTACATTGGGCGCGTTCGAAGAATGTACAATTGTATAAATTATTGGGTCGAGTTGGAAAATGCATGAAAATGGTTGTTGAGTTGAAGTTTACATGGAAATGCACATCGAGTTGGTTTCGAATGTTTTTTTACTTATATTTGTAGTAAAACTTTGAAAATATATTGATTTTCTTGTTATATTTATCACCCACAGATTAAAGTTCACCATTTTATCAACTCCCTGTTCAATTCTATTGGTTTATATGGAAGAACGAAAAATATGAAACTAAGTTTCTGGCAACTTTAAAGACCAGTTGAATAATCGTAGTTCACTATTTTCCTTAAATTATTATAGAATTTATTACACAGACCATTTATTTGGATAGTAAACATTCGTTTATTTTTTTTATTCAATAAATAAAATATTAAAAGACAAAATTCAACATGAAATTATAAAGAAATAATTAATAAAAATTATAAGAAGTTACTTCAAGTTGCCTGTAGAGTCAAAATTACCATTTTATTCTACTCAATACCGTATATATATAATATAACTTTGGGTGTTTTTATAAATACATGCATTGTATACATGCGATCAATTGCAATCACATTAAAGTCAAAAAAAATATGTTTGCTTGTCACTTTTTATAGTTTCACATTTGCTCAACAAATATTTGAGTTTTGCTTTTAAGAAAATCGGACATTTAACATGTGCATTTAAAAAAGGTATGCATTCGTCAGACTTTCACAACCATGCATTTATGGAAGCAACTTTTGTCAGCTTTTTAATGAGAACAAGCATATTTCAATAAATTTTCCACAATATGTGATGGTAAAATACACTAATCCTAAAGAAAATTATTTTATCTCTTATGAATTGTTCCTAAAAGTTTTAAAAATTTTGTAAAGTATTGATTTTAATAATTTTTTTAACGAATTAATTGCATTTTGATAATTTCAACCCAAATAAATGTTGGGTTTGAAATTTGTGGATCGCTTGCACTTTTCAATGCAGGCGAAGTGTAAAAGAAGTGTATTTGTTACCGAACACACCCTCATGTTGCCAACATTTGCATATTTTTTGCACTTCTTGACTGCCCCTACATTTAACTAGATGAAACTCTATCTTCACTAAATTACTATGGATAAACACTAGCTTATTTTTGTTCACTTTTGAGGTGTTGTTGTTTTATATGTAAAATTTTACTAGCTAGTATTTTCAATTACCAATAAAACACGGTAATATCATTTTTCCTTCATTGTATATTTGCGCGCCAAATTTTTTTTTTATGTTTTTACTTTTTAAAAAAATAACGGTGTGTTAAATTATTTTCAAATTTACACCAAACCTGTGTAACATTGCAATCTACCCAATAAAATTTATTTGAAGTCAATAGCATTATTCGTTCCTGAGATATTTGCGTCAAACTAAAATTTTCACTTTTTTAAAAAACTGCTATTGTTGAAAAACCGTTAGACAAATTTTTATAAAAGTCCTTTCAGCTTCTTTTGAAGTTATAACCTATCGAACAAAATTTAATTGGAATCGATATCTCTACTGGTTCTAGAGATATCGTTAACGTCAAAAAAACGTAAAAGTAAACAAAAATTTTGACGTTCCTTCTTGCCTGAGCATTATTCGCATAGGATTTTGTTTGTGGCTGCCTAGCGACGGAGTCTTGTGTGCTATACATTTGGCTGTAGCTATGTATGCTTTAACCATTGTAGGTATTTTGCTATTTCAAATTCGTTTTGAATAGATTTTTCAATTTTTGTGAAATCTGATTCGTTGTTGCCAAATTTGTAGGCCCTTGCATTATTGTATTTGTTGTTTTTTTATTATTTTGCAAATTGTTCGTAAGGGAGTAGGTGGGTAAGCAAAAGTAGCTTTGCAGGTAAAGTGTTGCTACTTGATATTTAATTTATGAGAAATAAAATAAAACAAATTGGCGACAAAAATAATGTTTTAACTTTTTAAAGGAATATTCATTTTTATTATGTTTTGTTGAAGCGAAAATATTTAAAGGTAGATTTTTACCTATTTTTAAGAAAAAATAGCTACACCACAACCGAAAAAATAATTTTCACGTACAAATAAAGTTGTTTTTTCAAGTGAACTAAGAAAAAATTGACATTGACATTCAAGTATTGTCGTGATTTACATCAAAATTTTTATTTAAATGACATTTTGACGATTATTCATGATAATTGCAATAAAGTTGTATTACCTTCTTTCATGCAAAATAACCTTTTTGTGTTCAATATTTGTTTAAACATTTAAATTTGAACTGAACTTTGTTAAAAAGCTTAGAAATAAACAACTAATAACTTTTGCTGGATTGACAATTATTTATTACAACACTAAAACCTCAAAAATATTTTATCTATGGAAAATATTTATCATTAAAATAAGTTGAAATATCTAATTGAATTTACTTGCTGAAAATTATTTAAATTATTTGAATATATTTTTCTCATTGGGCAATGATTCTTCGAATTGGCAACTACATTTTCATTCTTCCTCCTCTTTGACGTTTTTTGTTTGCCTTATTCTTATTTTTTTAATCTTCCCTCCCTATTAACTCTATATATTCGTTTCAGATTTTTTTGCGTTGACATATCTCTCAAATTATTTTTTTCTTTTTTTGGTTCTCTCTTATTTTTTTCTCGTCACCTCTCTTAAATATGCATAAATATTGATTCCGAGGAGACAGGTTAGGGGTCGCGTCGAGCGTTCCTCTTCATGATTGTACTATTCAATTATATTTACAAGATTATAACTGAAAAATGTAAGTATGTTATTACTTATTACAAATAAAATAAATGTATAATTAAAAAAATGATGACATGAATACAGCCGGTTTTTTCTTCCATTCTCTTTTGAAGTGCAGTTTAAGGATTTGCTGGACAGCTTTTCCATAAAGTTGAGCGGTGTCGTAGCGTCATATACAGCCACAGCGTTCCTTTTTTCTTGTCTATTTTCTCCTGCCTTGATATGATAATATAAAATTTTACTAAAACGTAAATAAATAAATACTTATTAATTGTAGAGGTTCACCACTACATATAATTGGTGGCATTATGATTGAACATGACAATAATCTAATGGAAGTTTATGATGAAAATCTCACTAGAGATCATGTAGAAAAATTGAGACAAATTATTATTGGAATAAGGCCTATACAGGCCTATTGCCTGTATTACACTGTAGAAGCAAAAGAGAACAGTTCAAGTGGTATGCGCACATGAAAATCCATACTATACATATTATATATAATATATATAATATATAATATAATATAATATAATATAATATAATATAATATAATATAATATAATATAATATAATATAATATAATATAATATAATATAATATAATATAATATAATATAATATAATATAATATAATATAATATAATATAATATAATATAATATAATATAATATAATATAATATAATATAATATAATATAATATAATATAATATAATATAATATAATATAATATAATATAATATAATATAATATAATATAATATAATATAATATAATATAATATAATATAATATAATATAATATAATATAATATAATATAATATAATATAATATAATATAATATAATATAATATAATATAATATAATATAATATAATATAATATAATATAATATAATATAATATAATATAATATAATATAATATAATATAATATAATATAATATAATATAATATAATATAATATAATATAATATAATATAATATAATATAATATAATATAATATAATCTTAATATATATAAATCTCGTGTCACAATGTTTGTCCTCAATGGACTCCTAAACCACTTAACCGATTATAATAAAATTCGCACACCATGTGCAGTTCGATCCAACTTGAGAGATAGGATAGTTTAAATCTCAAATTATAGTCGCAATTTTAATTTATTGCTAATTATTTGTCTGTTATTATTTGACAGTCACAATTATCTGTTACCTCCAAATGATTCTAACAGATGTCGATACCTTTCGACTGGGTTGAGTAAGTAATCAATAGATGGCGCTGTTATGGTAAATCTACGAACGTGTCATATATCTACATTTTAACAGCATAATTACCACGTGTTGTTGACGCTATAATATTAATTAAATTTATTTTGTAGTGAACGAAATACCGTATAATTCAATTATTTCCACTTTTTAAATTTTTGGTGTTAGCATATCTATATATATAAAAATGAATCCCGTTTTCCCTTGGTCACGGCATCACGCGTGAACGGCTGGACCGATTTCACTAATTCTTTTTTTGTTGTATTTGTTATTATTAGGAGAAGTCTCTTATGTAAGAAAAAATTACGAAAGTTGCACAGGAAACAAGAAGATTTTACTTTTTTAATAAAATAATGTGTTATGGCAGTAATATTCACGTAGTTGCCATTAAAAACAAAGAATTGTAGCTTAAATGCTCTTTGCAAATATAACGGTCGGAGTTGGTCTGTGGTCGGAATTATAATAACAAAATACTTATATAATTCATTTACCATTTCTTAGTGTACTTTTCACATTGGTTTCCATAGGATAATTTGTAGTGTGTGTTCATTTGTGAAGTGTTTGTTCAACAAGGTTAGTCAAATTAATATAGTGTTTCAAAGTTTTGATAGACCATTTTCATACTTTTACAAAAGAATACGTACTATAGTATTTTGTTATTTTCAGTTGAATTTTTGTTTCTAAAAATGCCGGCAATTAGATGTACAAACTTAAGTCACAGAACCCGTAATGCTGCAAGTAAAAGAAATACAAGAGCAAATCAAACTGATGAGCAACGTGAAACGCGGAATGAAGTTGAACGGAATCGATGGAACCGACATTAACAAAATAGAAGTGTTGCGTTTAACTCTTATAGAGCTGCATTGACTACAATACACTGCATATCGTTGCTATTGGACCAATGAACGTTGTTTGTCAATATTGCAAGGCATTAAAGTTTAAAAATGAAACCCCTGGATTGTGTTGCTCGAACGGTCAAGTCAAACTGAGGCCGTTGGTACCGCCACCAGAGACATTACATTCATTGGTTTTCGAATATGGACCAGATTCTAGACATTTTTTAACTGATATCCAGTAATACAATAATTGCTTTCAAATGACATCATTTGGCGCTACAAAAGTTATTCAAGAAAATTTTATGCCAATATAGGTGTATACCAATTAATATACAATCACAGTTAAAAACATTCTCTGTCGGGTCAGCTTTAGGTACTTAATAAAGAAATTAACTTTATTCAGATAAATAGGTAACAGATATTTCTTGATTATAGGGCGGTACGAAGTTCGCCGGGTCAGCTAGTATAATATAATATAATATAATATAATATAATATAATATAATATAATATAATATAATATAATATAATATAATATAATATAATATAATATAATATAATATAATATAATATAATATAATATATAATATAATATAATATAATATAATATAATATAATATAATATAATATAATATAATATAATATAATATAATATAATATAATATAATATAATATAATATAATATAATATAATATAATATAATATAATATAATATAATATAATATAATATAATATAATATAATATAATATAATATAATATAATATAATATAATATAATATAATATAATATAATATAATATAATATAATATAATATAATATAATATAATATAATATAATATAATATAATATAATATAATATAATATAATATAATATAATATAATATAATATAATATAATATAATATAATATAATATAATATAATATAATATAATATAATATAATATAATATAATATAATATAATATAATATAATATAATATAATATAATATAATATAATATAATATAATATAATATAATATAATATAATATAATATAATATAATATAATATAATATAATATAATATAATATAATATAATATAATATAATATAATATAATATAATATAATATAATATAATATAATATAATATAATATAATATAATATAATATAATATAATATAATATAATATAATATAATATAATATAATATAATATAATATAATATAATATAATATAATATAATATAATATAATATAATATAATATAATATAATATAATATAATATAATATAATATAATATAATATAATATAATATAATATAATATAATATAATATATATAATATATAATAATATAATATTATATAATTATAATTATAATATTATAATTATAATTATTATAATTATATTATAATTATAATTATATTATAATTATAATTATAATATAATATATAATATAATATAATATTATAATATAATTATATAATATATAATATAATAATATTATATAATATAATATATAATATATATAATATAATATATTATAATTATAATAATTATAATTTATAATATATAATATATAATATAATATATAATATATATAATATATAATATAATATATAATTATATAATATAATATAATAATATAATATATAATAATATTATAAATGCGAAAGTAACTCTGTCTGTCTGTCTGTTACTCTTTCACACCTAAACGGCTGAACGGATTTTGTTGAAATTTGGTATGGTGATAGATGATGACCTAGAAATGGTCATAGGCTATAAATAATCAGGCCATCGTTCTTAGGGGGTAGGCAGTAGGCAGATAACTAAATTGAGTTAGTGATTTTTAGTCGTTTTTGTTGGGACTTTTGCTCTACTTCTAAACGGCTGAAGGGATTTTGATGAAATTTAGTTATGTGATAGATAGTAACCTAGAAAAGGATATGGGCTATTAATATTCATGCTATCGTACTTAAGGAGTAGGCAGTAGGCAGAAAACTAATTAAGTTAGTGATTTTTAATCGTTTGTTTTAAAAGTTTACCTCATTCACGCCTTAACGTCTGAACGGATTTTTATAAGACTTGGTTAATTTAAAGATATAGTAAGGGAGGCGACCGTAAAAGTACCTACCTCATCGAGTCAATGGAAAATTTAACCATTTTTGAATGGTAATTTACATGACATTTACAAAACTGCTGGTCGGACAGACAATTTCCGGGCCTTTTGGTGGCAAAATGGCTACTTCCGGTTGCGTTTTTCGGTGTTAGGTTATACCATAGGGTCAATGGAAAATTTAAAAAGAAGTAAATAGAGATTTGATCACAGACGTCAAATCATATGGTCGGACGGAAAAATTCTGGGCCCTCACCTTTGTCCGACCAACTCAAACAACGGTACTTTTGGTGTTGGCCTACCTCATCGGGTCAATGGACAAATGGGGTATCAAATGAAAGCTTAGACTGTCCGCATTAAGAATCTGCTGGTCGGACAAACTTTATGTGGGACAAACATGCATCCGACCGCTTGTTTCCAAAAAAAAAGCTGTGAATTCCTTTATTATTTTTTTTACTCAATATAAACATTTTTAAGTGTAATTAATATAAAATTAGTACCAAAGTAAATATTTAACTGTAAAAAGAAACTCACTTAATTTGATTACCAATTATATTAATGAAAAAACGACATACTTACCGACGAAATAACTACTTTCAGCAGAAAAAAGTCAAGCTGTATTAAAGAACGATTGTTACACATTATACATATTATTCATGGTGTCTTCAACATTAAGAGGGGTAGGATCCCCCTGAAACCAAAGTGGTACAAGCTTTCCGTCCTTCAATACCCACCCAAAATCTTCTGCCCTCAGTTTTACGCACTCTGCTTCTGTTGCATTCACCCACATAGAACTTACAAAGACAGTTCTTTTAATTTTCTCATTGAGTGATTTTAAACATGGGGGTATCAGACTAGAGTCAAAGTTTTTTATATTTGTAAACAAATTACCTACGGCAGTACTTTTAGATGCATAAAAATTTTGAAACCTGGCTAAATTTACATTTTTGCAGTTCTTGAAACCATACATTTGTGAAGTAAAGTTTTGAATATCTTCAGTATCTTTTTCTTATAAATGGTCGGTTTTTTTACTAAGTCTGTTAATATTGATTCAGTTTGAATTTCATTTTCATCTAACTGGGTTGGTGAACAACTTGGTTGAGACTAAAATAAACAACGAATTAGATTCTTCTTTTTCTACTTAATAAATATTTTAACTTCACAAACTTGTAAAATTTGGGTTGAAGTAGTCATAAGATCATAATCTTCCCTTGGCTGAGGTGCATCTAAATGTGTAAGTAAACTACACATTTGAGCCTGAGTTAAGACAAGCAAAATTAAAATATGTTCCTTTATCAATTTTAGTCATAATATAAATAATAATACTTCAGGATACTGTGCATCATGTAATGGGGTTGTTTTTTCCAATTCATCAGACATCGAACATAAAGTACTTCGTTGAGCCTAAGTTAATATGAAAGCATAAATTTAACGAAAGGCTTTTTTTTAATTCAGAAAATCGTCTTCTTAGATAATTTCATATTTTGGCTATGTAATCAAAAATTTTCAAATTTCACCCTACAGTGTGCATCAGCCTTAAAGTTTAAAAAAAAAATCGATTGCTGATACCGTTCATATCGTTACCATGTGTACAGTGACGGATTAAGAGAAGAGTAATCCAGTCGGTCATGAGAGAATAATGGTGCTCCAAACAATCAAAGTGTTTACATTTCAAAACATTTAATTCAATTTAAACGAAAAACGCGTGTTAAAATTTATTAATTAAAAACCAAATTGTAAAAGGGAAACCTTTGATATAAGAATCATAAAAATATTTAGCCTTGAACCTCTAAATAAATAAATCCGCTCATGTCTATGCAATTGGCCTTGCAAAATATGAAATTTCAAGGTTTTTTATTACTTTGATTACAAAAAAATGCTACTTACAATTGATTTTTTGCTTCGTTTTTGTGATGTTTGGTTATGCTCATTTAAATAATTTCTTTTTAAATTAATCTTACGATAACACTTTGTATGGTATCCAAACTCGTCTTTAGAATTAGGTAATAATTTTATATCCCCGTACTTAAAACCTTTAAATTTTCGGATAAATATTGTATCAATACATTTTTTAAGTATTTCATCCGTAAAATTATTAATTTTTGGGGAATCTTCCCAACAAACAAAACACTTTTTAACTTCGGATGCCATAATATTTAAACTTAACACAAAACAAAAGCAAAAAAATATAACTTGTTGTAACTTAATATATTTGAAGTTGTTTTACAAAAATTTTTTTTTTCAATTTGAACACACTATGTATGTAGGGGGAGGGAAAGGGAATAAAAAAATAGTTTGTTTAAGTTTATATAGTTTTTAATTCACTTCAATTGTTTTTTTTTTAATTTTTATGATCTAAATGAAATTAAATAAAATTTAAATATTAATATATATTTAAATATTATAAAAAAAATATAGAAAATAGAATAATTGAATTTGACTTTAATTTGATATTGATTTAACTTTCTTTGACTTTCTTAACTTGACTTTACTTTGACTTTACTTTTCAGAATGTCTGCTTATTACGTTAAGTTTTATATCTATAGGTACTATAGTTAGTTCGTTAATTATGAATATTTGAATGGAATGATTTGGAAATGTTATATGAATTTAAATATTGTACATTTTACATGTTTGGTTTTAATTTAGGATGTTTATTTAGTTGAGATATGTAGTCATCCTACCTGTATATATTATTATTTCTTGTACACTTTCAACATGAACTAGCCGCTCTAACTTTCTACCAAGAATGTTTTTGTTAAAACATCTCTAATGATAAATTCTTAATTAACAGTTGTAAGCAGTCATAAAAATTAAGGGCATTTATACTATTAGGTATAAAACACGATTTTGTTTTATTTATTTACAATTAGCTTCAAATATTTAATTTTATTAAATATAGATATGCCGTAAATTTCAAGAATAGAAATATGGTTTTAAATAACATTTTAAAATGATTTTATTTGAAGTTAATGCGACTATAAGTATGTTTTTTTTTTTTCATTAATATAAGAAAATACTAATTTTCTGTGAAAAAAAAACTTTGGTACTAAAATGAAGTGTGTTTCTTTGAACTAAAATTATGTTTTTGATTAATTTTACAGTTAAATATTTACTTTGGTACTAATTTTATATTAATTACACTTAAAAATGTTTATATTGAGTAAAAAAAAATAATAAAGGAATTCACAGCTTTTTTTTTGGAAACAAGCGGTCGGATGCATGTTTGTCCCACATAAAGTTTGTCCGACCAGCAGATTCTTAATGCGGACAGTCTAAGCTTTCATTTGATACCCCATTTGTCCATTGACCCGATGAGGTAGGCCAACACCAAAAGTACCGTTGTTTGAGTTGGTCGGACAAAGGTGAGGGCCCAGAATTTTTCCGTCCGACCATATGATTTGACGTCTGTGATCAAATCTCTATTTACTTCTTTTTAAATTTTCCATTGACCCTATGGTATAACCTAACACCGAAAAACGCAACCGGAAGTAGCCATTTTGCCACCAAAAGGCCCGGAAATTGTCTGTCCGACCAGCAGTTTTGTAAATGTCATGTAAATTACCATTCAAAAATGGTTAAATTTTCCATTGACTCGATGAGGTAGGTACTTTTACGGTCACCTCCCGGACTAATAGGATCCTAGACACGGACACAGGCTACTTTTTATGGCGGGAAAATACCTCATTAATCTAGCGTGATCGTGTCAAGAAATGCATTACGCCAAAGCTCCTGAAATGATTTTGATGTTTTTTTTTTTTAACTGAGTGTTACTAAGACTTCAAGTTAGTATTTGATCACTTTTCTATATTAGAGAGTAGGTAGGCGCCATAATTTAGGGAATTTATGATAAAATTTTGATGCAACTGTCTTTATTTAACAGTTTTACTTGGATCGAAACTTAGCGACATTCCATCACACTACTTAACTTATAGGGTAGGAAGGTAAAAAAATTCAGACTACTTTTTACTTCGGGAAAATATCTCATTCCCACACAAACCTATACATAGCTAGCTACCTACAACCACAAATAATCATATACAGATGTCTCACGCTTATGGAGAAGAATGACCTATGAAATTAAAAAAGCTTTATTTTTAAAAGCTTTAAATAAGATCTTTTCCTACAAAATCAAAGCTCTTTCTGAAATATTTTGTTTCTCTACTCTTTGCCACTCTTTTCTATTCTTTTTACCCCTTTCGAGATTATTTGTTTTTGTTTGTGGATTCGTTGCTTGCTTTTTTGTATAGTCTTCCATCCCAGGTATATTTTTCTTTGTGCTACGACCAAGGCAAGACAAGTGATGTTTTTTTTTATTGTGCTTTTGTTGTTGTATTTGCGTCCATAATTTGTAAAATCGTCTCAGATTTGAGACAAAATAAAAGGAGAATCGATTGAAAGCGATTACACACATGTTTGTATAATACATACATATATTGTGAATTGGTTGGTTTGACTTTGTAGGATTTTTCATTCTGGAATGAATATTTGAAAGATTTTACTTTGGTTCCTAGGAATTAATTTTGTTAAGATGAATGAATATACATATACGAATTTTATTTTCCTGTAAGTCGGTAGGTATATTTTTAAATAGAAAAATAATCAGTTTTTTTTTATTTATTAATTTTGATTGTTTTTACTTTATCCACATTTTTTTTAAAATATGTAGGTACCTAGTCATTACTATTTGTAGGTCAGTGGTTTGGTTAGCTTGTTGTGGTTGAAAACGAATGACTGAAAAATTTTCTAATTTTAAAAAATTATAACTTTATTGAAAAGTGAGTTAAGTGACCAAAAAAAATATTTTGTGATTGGATATTTATTTGTCTTTGCGACAAAAAAATAAGTATTTACCTACATACGTAAAAAATACGAATGCAGAAGTGGTCAGGTCAAAATATTTCCTAGTCTTTTTGAATGAACAATTTAAATTTTGATACACATACATAGGTAGGTATCTTTTATTTTAATTTTTTTATTTTTTATATTTTTTTATATTGATACATTTTAAAAATGTTCTGCTCCTAGCCTACTTCATTGATGGCAATTAATGCATAATAAGTGGGGACTAATTTTAATACATACATATGTTAGTGTATTTGAACAATTTTATAAACGGTTGGAATTCATTTTGTACATGTGTTACGATTTACTTGTTTTAAGGAATTAAAACGTACTTATGTACACATTATGTATTATATAACTACAAACAAATTATAGAAGATGAAGTATGAATTCATTAAGAACTTATTAAAATTGTATTTTAGATGTGTAATGGTTGTTAAAATATAATTTTACATCCAAGCGTGAATACGAATGAGAAAAAAAAAACTAAATCACCCACAATAATGATGTATCAATCAACAGTTTCCTTCAATGAAATAGTTTCCAGGGAACACGAATGTGGACGTGGCAGAAACTTGCCCACCAACCACCCTCCCACCAACTTCATTTATTTTAAATACTATTAAGTATAGGTACCTACATATGTATAATATACAAATGAACACTATATTTTAGACATTCATTAAGTTTTGGAGTTTTTTATTTTTTGTTTAGGACATGGGAATAAAAGGAAAATTCTAATTGTGAAAATTTTTTTAGCATATACAAAGTAAATTCTATAAATTGCAGTGCTTCAACAATGCTTTATTTATGAATTGCGTAGATAACTTTTCTACCAACATAATTAAATATCCCAAAAAAGCATTTTTTTCACTACCTCAGCTCAGCATGTGTAACCCACCCATATACCAATTGACTTCAAATTAGATATTTTTTTACATACATACATACAAAAACAATACAATAGTGATACAAAGAAATACAAAGAAATACAAATAAACAGAAAACATTTTTTTTTTCTATCAAGAAAAAGAAATATTCTTCAATAGGAAAAGATCTATATACTGGAGTTGCCACAGTAACAAAATTTTATCCCTGAATATTGTTTTCTTCCTTTTTGATTTAAGGACATATTTTTTATTGACCTACTGTTCCATAGTTCTTTCACCTTAAAATAATTATTTTCTTAAAAAAAGGCAATGTATCAAATTGTAAAGTTTAATAAACCTATTTACATTTTGTTTTGAAAATAAATGTTTTTACTAAAAGGACTTATTTTTCTTCGTGAGCAATTCATATATAACTTGCCCTGAGGCAACACTGCTTTCTGCAATCCAAATCATCAACTTCCAAAATCATTCCCCACATTGACGTAGATAGATACCTACAAAATGCAATAGAAGTAGAATTATCCAGCCAAGCAGGCGCCTGTCAAAGAATGTATACAGGAATACAACAACAATATTCACACAAGAAAAGGAGGAAAAAAGAATAGAAATAAACATACCTCGGAAAAGAAGTGAATTAATAAAAATAACAATGAGAGAAAAAGGGATGTGTGATATTTTTTGTGCCACATTCTTATGAGACGGAGAAATTCATTGAAAAGCTTTACATTTTGTCAGTTTTTTCTTTTGGTCTCTCTTCATTTGAACTTTGAAAGTTGTCGCTCTAAATTTTTTGATTTTTGTAGTTTTGTCAGCTGATATTTTGTCGGCTAATAAAATTTTTTAGGACATTTTTTTGTATGGGGATGAGACATCTGTATATGATTATTTGTGCTACAACATTAAAACTCTGTCTAGAATCACATTACGCCAAAACTATTGATCTGATTTGTATACGATTTTTTTATGTTAAGACGTTAAATTTGGGAGAGACGAAGTTCGGCAGGTCGCAGTCCTGTCAAATGCCTTTTACAACAATAAATAAGACACAAAGCAAAAATCCTTAAGTTTTATTCGATTTAGGTGTAGCGAAGCGCACCGGGTAACAGCTAGTAATAAATAAATAAAAAAATATATATAGAACATTAATTTATCAATAAAAACCGATAATTTAAATATTTGTAGAAAATATGTATATTTACATATATACATAATATGTATTAACAAAAATAAATACATATATAAACTTATACATATATACATACATATGGATGGAGATAAAGAAGTTTTACTTCAGTTGTGTGGTCTAAATCACACTCGTTTTTTTTTACAAGCTTTTGATGAAAAATCGATCTATTTTATTGCAAATATGTACATATGTATATTAGGGGCAAAAACACTTAACCAGCTCGGTCTGCATTTTCAATAAACCTTTAAATCGACTAGAGGGAAAAACTTGTGCTTACACGACACCTGGGGGATGAGAGGAATTACCGCTTACAGGTCTCCTGTTTGGTCCATGTGATTTTAGGAGTGTAGTTGTCAGTAAGAGGTTGGTCGGATTCATCTAACCTGTCGCCTTCAGGTTAGCCTGCAATTCGACAGTGATTTTGAGGAGTAACAAACTAAGAACTGCCCCTCTAATAAAAAATGTAACGTGGATCGTGCCCACTGGATGGTTTGCAGAGAGTATCGACTATACGTACTGTACCTCTTTTAAAACACGTCGAATCAGGGAGTAACTTATCTAACCATATTAATGCCGAACCCGGCGGAAGCCGTAATTTCTCTATAGCTACTCGTTTGAACATGAGGGGAAAACAAAAAGTTAAGAGTTCAGCAATTTGAGGGATGTCACCACAAGTAAGTATGCAGATGCAGACTTATAGAGAGCAATACCTGTGGACGTCCGATCCCTCACAGGTTTTCGAAAAAACAGAAAAACACAAAGAACTCACCAACCAGCAATTAGGGGAGAATACATCCGGAACAAGCAAATAGATGACATTCCTACTACATCAGGCGTTAGCCAAGGCAAAACACCTCCTAAACCAGCAACTGATGTAGCCAAAGCCAAAGAAGGCAAGGGGAATGAGAAAAACTTTTGCCAAGAAGCATGGATCAGGAAGACAGAAAATCCCTTTCGCTATCAGAATCACTATAAATTCTGTAAGATAACAATTCCGGTAAAAACAATTATCCTATCCCAACCACAACCCCAAACTTGACTTTTTAGTTTTTTTTAAGCTTGAAGAAGAGAACAGACTATTTATCAAATCAGTGTTGATGGCAAATCTTTGAATTTTCGCCGAATTTTTTTTTGCTAAACATTATTATTTTCTTACTTTAAGCTTTACTTTCTTTTTGTATGCCTTATTTGCAATATAGGACAATTTGGCAATTCTGTACTATTTAAAATGGATGGGGTAAATTTCTTGAATCCTCCCAAGATTCGTTCGCTTGTTTGTTGGCCATTAATAACGAATGGAATCAAATATCTTTTGAGAAATCAAACAAATTTTCATTTGAAAATTCCAGTTCTATTATAGTGTGTCTATGATAAGTAGGGAAAATAATTTTGAAGTCGTAGGACGTTACAGTTCCTTCTGTTAAAATTATTTTGTTTTTGGTTATTTGGTTCCTCTGCAAATGGAATGAGATATTTTCCTGAACTTTCGTCACTATGTTGAGTGACTGTTAAAGAATTGACATTGCTATCTGTCGGTCATAACGTTGGTTCTACCAGGTTTGTACTTCAGTTCATACTTATACTCTTCGAGTATGGCTTTCCACTGCTTAAGCTAATTGTTGGTGTTTTTATTGCTTAACGAATAAGTCAGTGGCTGGTGGTCAGTGAAGATTTAAACAATTGCGGACCCGTAAAGGCAGTTCCTGAGAGTATTAAGTGAAAATATGATGGCCAGCATTTCTTTCCCATTAGTTGTTAGATTTGCTTCTGATTTTGAGATTTCTGTAGATAAACGTAATGGAATTGCCATCTTTTTTCAGTTCTGCGCATATAGCGTAATTAGATTCCTCTGTTGTTAAATGGAATTATTTTTTAAAGTCTGGGAATTTAAGAATAACATCTTCAGAGATGAGAAAGTTTAATTTTTTTAAAAGCCTCAAGAGCTTCGCTATTAAAATTTATAAGTTTTCTACAAGAAGATTGCTTGGACGTCTGTCCATCTTCCCTTCTGAGTAGAACTGTCAGGGGTTTTGCTAACCTAGCACAATCCTTAATGAATCGTCTATAAAACTCTGATAGGTCTAAAAAGGGCTTTAGGTCTTTGAGAGTAATTAGAAATTGGGCTATTGCTTCTATTTTCTTGGGATTCGGAAGATAATATAACTCCTAAGAATTCTACATTGTCTTTCAAGAATTCTTGAAGAGTTTTAAAAATAGTGCAAAGATTTTTGAAGTGAGAGTCTCTGTCCGTTCTAAACACAACTATGTCTTTTATGTAGACGAAACATATTTTACCTATATGTTCACGCAGTATATCATCTAATGCTAGCTGGAAGATTGACGGAGCATTTTTTAGTCCAAATGGAAGTCGAACGAATTTGTGCTTTCCATTGCTCACCAAGAAGGCTGTTTTTTCGATATCGTCTTCGTGAAACTTATTTTGATGGATTCTGCTTTTTAAATCGAGTACCGAAAAAATTTATTTTGTCCGAGTTGGGATAGGACTTCATTTATTTCAGGGGGGTCATTCCGTAACACGATTATCGTCAGACGATATCGTTTCGACTATAGTCTCACTTCACGTAAGACGATAATCGTCAAAACGATATCGTTTGCACGATAGCTAAATTGGTATCATCTGCCATTAATTTATAGGACTATTTAATCAAACTGTCAAAATGTTTCGTCGCAATTTCTTTTTGTTACAAAGTGAAAATGAAAATTCAAAAAAAAAAAAAAACAATTAATACGGTTACGAAGACAATTAAGAAATTAATCAGACCATCTATCTCTTCCAAGTTCCAACCCATTATTTTGTCTCATTACCTTTCTCCAACCAGCAACGTTCTTCATAGGTGGGCGACTTGAATTTATTTATTTTCCTTCCCTTGGGCGGAATTGGGTTTATACCCATTGGCCAAGAAAGGATGCTCATCCATAAGTAAGTTGAATGCACTTTTGTAATTGATTTTGGGTTACATACATACATACATAAGTATATACAAAATTATAACTAGATATTTAGTTCAAATTACACACAGAAAAAATATTTTGAGAACATTTTTGTTGGCCACTATTTTTTTGAGTAAATTACACTACACTACTCTACACTAGAAATTTTGTGGTTGAACAGAGCTATAAATTTTAAAATTATAAATAAAATTCGTGTCGGTCGCAAAAAATATAAATAATAATAATAAAAATTTCCTGCAAATTTTCACAATTTCCCATAGAAAAAAAGCAAGTTTGGGAAACTTTTCAAGTTATCGAACAAGCATTGTCTTTCATCTGATATAACTGAGCGATCTTATACCGAAAACGATAGGCGATAGTGACAAAGTTAAGTGAAGCAAATTATTGACGATAACGTTAACGATTATCGTTTTGAAAGTTACGGAATGACCTTTCAGGTATTGGGTACCGATCGGGAATAGTTTTCTGTAGTCAATGACAAACGGTATTTCTTTTCTCTAGATGCATCAATTTTGATGGTACAACCTACACATATTGGTGCGTTGTTCTCGATTAGCCAGCAACAATTCAAGAGCTCAAGGATGAGATAATTCGGCACATTAACGGCATATAACAACATTATGCCTCAGCGTCATCGAAAATTTGGTCCATTTGACCGAGGTCGCTGCGGCCATTTGACCCATATTTTGTTCCATACATATTTGAACCATACCAATATTATCAATCAATGACAATAATTTCCTAAATGATTTGTGTTTTATTCAACAACAACATCAACAATATCGGCCTTTAAAATTAACCACCATATGAATGAAAAATGATATGTATCAACTTAATTGACAGTTTCTTTTACAAAAACTAAGAAATTTCGACCAAAAATTGTTGAACAATTTTCCACTTGAATATCTCGATACAGGGAATCGATTATGACTTTAATTTTAATATATTTTGTGCATGATACTACTGTTAACAAACGATAACATTTTGATGGTATTACTACCTTTTGTGAGAGTAGGATTTTGGTACTCTTGCGTACCAAGGTCACGTTTGTCGGCATAGTGGGAAGTGAGGCATTTAAAATGCATTTCTTATTAATTATTGTATGATTCTAGCACATTTTGTTTCTCATTGTGTTTAAAATGCCAAAGTACTTCGGTTGTGCTTTTACCGTGGTTGTAGATGTTTAGAACCCTCTCAATGCTTTTTCTCCAAGAGCTGTACTCGCCGGAATTTACTAAAAAATTCCCTGAGTGCGTACAACGTCAGGTATTTTGAAGTTCGATAAGGTTCTAGGAGAAGTGCGCATCAATTTTCTGTTCAATGCCTTTGTAGCCATGGGGATTTATGAACGATTGGACTTTATTTTTGCATTGGTTGTTGCAGACCTTTGCGACGATACCTTTCACTAGTATCTTAAACTCGGGTGTGGCAATTAATGAGTTTTGATTTAAAGTTGTTGGATTTGGATATTAGATAACAAATTGTTAGAACAAGTGGTTTTCCGATCCGCCATGGTTCTTTTTTTTTCTTTTGTTTTGCAGATATCGGAATTTGTGAAGGATTTCGAAATTCGGTTTTGAATTATTCTGAGGCTGAGGAGAAAGCAGTGGTGGAGGCAGCGAAATGTTTCAAAATAATGAAAATCAATTTGTTGTGTTTTTTAATTGTATTAAAATTTGTTTTACTTCGGTTTTTATAAAAAAAAATGTATGTAGGTATATTTATTTCATTTTTAAGAAGACTAAGAAAAAAGGATATAATTGTTGATAGCCGTATTTATGGCCAATTTGACAACCCTAAATCTTGATATAATGAAAAAGGTCGGTATATTAATTTTTCAATTTTTTTTTAAGGAGCTGATTTATTGCCACTAATAGGGTCGTTCTGCCCTAGTGTCCGCTGGTGAGGTTCGTACTATAGGTAACTCCGGTTTATCGCTACTGCAGCTACTTAGGTCGACTAAAATTCGTATTGACTAAGCAACAAACACGTTGAGCGTCAGTTATAAATGTAATTATTTGAGTTATAAAAATGTTCACGTTCAAACTTAGACTAGAATACAAAAATTATTCTAAATTTAAAGTTAACTTAATTCTAAAGTTGCAGCTGCACTTATTATGTGGCGTGTGTTCTGCCCTGACGCTATGTCAGCAAATCCTAGAGCGTGTGCACTGTTTATACAATTTATTCCCACGGGAAAAGGTGAATTGGAGATTTTGCCAGTTTCAGCTTTTTTGTCGTTAACTTTTACAAGTATGAATACATGTATCATGCAGGGACGAAGCGTCCATATATTGAGTGGAATGAGTGCTTCCGTAAAGCAATTCAAAAAATTATATGATTTAAGCAAAGAAATTTTAATTCGAAACTGACCTAATTGAATTTTATTTAATCTCTTCTGTAAATTAATAAAATCTCAAACAATGCAAAACTAGGTATAACTACAAAAACTCAAACTTCAATTCCACGCGGAATGCGCAATATCACTCCATTATACACTCACGTTTGCAAACAAATATTTGGAATGCATACCAGCTAGGCATTCTGATATATCGCCTACACTCAACTCTCACTCAATCTCATTCAAAGCAAATTTTTTAATTTGTTGGGGTTCACATAAGAAGCGAAGATTGAATTGAGTGAACTCATTATGAAAACAAAAGTAGAGCAGGAAAGGAGAGATTTGAGTTATTTGCTTCTTCTCATTCATTGAAATAGGGGTTGAAAAGTTTATTTAACACTTGTGTGTTCCTTTTTCTTGTTATGTTTTTATCTGTGTGTGTGCCAATCGCATTGTCAACAATGCTAATATTTTGTGATCAATGATATTTTTCTAAAAAAATGAAACTAACATTTAATTTTACATTAGTTTTAACTTATTACTCAATTTAATATTTTACTAAATGAATTTTATAAAATTTTCTTTTACATTTGTGTAATAAAAGAAATATGATCTTGATAAAAACTTTGTATTTAAGTTCAATCATAAGTGCTTCCGCTTCCAAAAAAGTCACGCCTCGTGCCTGGTATCATGTATGTATATACAATGCTATACAAGAAAAAACGTAAGTTATTTTTATAAGTTTATGTTTTTTTCCTTCTTACTATGGCGGGGAACAGCCAACCCTGTCACACACTATTTTTGTCTATTTAATTTTTCTCTTCTCATCCTCTTAATGTAAGAAATTTCCGTATAAGTAGCGCCCTCGGTGGCCCCGCCTCCGTAACACAAAATTCTGTTCTATAAGATTACTACAGATTTTAGATACAAATATATCACTAACACATCAATATCCTCTGCTACAACAACTACATCATTCTTCGCTTAAGATGAAACGTGCGAAATTGTAAAAGTACAAAAGTTTTTTGTTATGTTTTTCGTTAGTTTTTAGAATTTATCCTTCTTTTATACTTTAGAATAAGTTAGCCAGTTAATAATAAATAATACGAGTATGACCAAAAAAGACATACAGTCGGACATTTTAGGTAGATTTTATGGAGTGCAAACATTTGACCACTTTTGCTCGTCACTGTATGCTTTTAAACTTTTCAGCGGCCTTAAGGTTAAGGCTGGGTGGCCAGCTAAGAAAACGGCTGAAATGTTACAAATAAAGCGATAACTTTTACATTTCGAATGCTAATTGATTGAAATAAAAATTAATGCATTCTAAATAAACAGGGCTACTACACTGCATCATTATAATTTTTAAATGTATAATATAGTAATTCTGAGAGTAAAACAAACTACAATTTTGTCGTTATTTTGATAGTAGTTTAAAATGCACCATTTATTTATGGTATAACAAAAGTTTATATTTAATTTTTTTGGTGTTTTCAAAAGAAATTAAGTTAATTAAGGGAGTGACGGATTGACTTTAATTTATTTAATTTTTGTATGGGCAAAAAATTAGTCCTATCTTATGCAATTTTGAACAGGTATAACTTCTTTAATCTACAACATATTTCATTGAAACAAAAAGTATTGTAAAGCCAGTCTCAAATATTTTTATTACGAGTAAATTTTTTTTTTAATAATTCACTTCTAAAGTTTAAAAAAATAAAAAAACCTAAAAAAAACGCAAAAAACGTTTTTTTCGATGACTTTTACATATCCCTCATTCATTATTTAGCCTTTTGAACTATATTTTTTTTCTTTATTTTATTGAATAGCTTAATTAATTACCTCAGGAGTGACTTTTATGAAAAAAAAAATATTAACCCTTTAAATGTTCATTGAAAGAGCCCAAATAACAATTAGCTTTCCAGAGAAAATAATGCTTGTGCATATTTTTCTTATTTTTTTTAAATTTTTTTTCAGTATTTCTTCTATTTTTTTTTTTAATTCAAAAATTCTGATTGCGGTGATGGTTTTTTTTAAATAAATTTTTGAAAAAGTGTCTAAATTGGTGTTTTTCCCTTTGAAATTTCCTTTTAACACGCACACATAGAAGTTTCAGTTCCCACAAATTCCACTGTGAAATTAGCGCTTCCAGAGAATGTTTTTCATTTGGAAAAGAACCCGCTCTCAAATATTTTTGTTGTTGGTTTACATATTGCTGGTTGTTTCTTCTTTTCTGCATAAAGAACAGAAAATGCAATAGAAAAACCGGTTATTGGAATTTGAGGAATATGTAATGACAAACCAGTTTTTTTGGCAATGTGTTGACTAGAGCAAGTGTACGTCCAATTCGCGTGGTGGGAAGTATGCAGAACAATATTGTGAGTGGTTTATCTACCTACTTCTTGCACCCTTTAGTTTGAAGATGTAGCAGAAGTCATGATCGTTTTGTTTTTTTATATTTCATCTAGATTTTTTTTTTTTGTGGCAATAGAGAGGAGATTTATTGTTATTTGGCAAAACAAAAACAATTTCAGTGTAAACGAGATCAGGACCAGTTTTTGAGAAAATATTGAAATCGAAAGGAAACGTACATACCGCATAGACTGTCATTTTCTTTGGTTGTTATTGTTGTTTTTTTTTTTTTTTATTTTCCCACTTTAGCGTGTTATAGATCTTATAAAGATACTCATTGTTTTTCTTCGACTCTATTCTTGTTCAAAAAGAGTGTAGAGAGAGAGAGTAACAAACAAAAACAAAATCCGCTGGCCACATATAAGTTATCGGGTCTTGCGCGACGCGATTTAAAAAAAACAACTTGTTTGACGGTTGACAAAAGAAGAGATAGATTTTATTGGACGACACTTATTTATACTGTTACAATTTGCATAGTTTGCTTAATTCTAGGAAATAATACAATTTTGCTTACTTTATATTTTACAAAATAATGAATTGATTCTAGGAATTATTTTTATTACAATTTTGCTTACTTTACATTTTACCAAATAATAAATTGATTCTAGGAAATATTTGAATTATATTGCGAAAGGTAGGATGGGAAAGAAAAAGAGGTGAACGATTGAATGTGGGAAAGGAAACTAGGTGTCGTGTTAACTCCCCCTTTCTTAAGTATCTGCGTCTCGCAGATTAAGTTTTAACTTTTATTGATTCTATTGTTGGGATTTGGGAAGAAATTGAATTGAGTGAGTCTAAATTGAGTTTTACTGGATTAAATTGAGGAATAATAAGTTTATTTTTATTTTTTGATTGCCGTCTTATGAAAATAAACAAAACTAAGTTAATTACTACATTAATTAAGAGAATAGTTAAATCTGAGCCTAATAATAATCCAGTGTTGGAAGATATATACGATAGTTTTTCTACATTATCTAAATGTAGCTTATGTAAATATTGAAGATCTAGTCTTATTAAATCTCCTTAACTGATTTTCTTGGTTGCGTTTGATTTCATGTTTAAGATCTGCATTAACAATATCTTTGTAATAAACCTTGATAATTAATTCTTTGAGATCTCCCAAAAAAGATATCAGCAGGCTTTTTCTTTGTTACCGAATGAATTGTATTGTTATATCTATCGGTTGCAATATTGACAATTTCTTTAGTAGATAAATCTGGGTATTCTTTTTGGAGGCATCTTACTATTTCGATTATAGTGGAATGAACTCTTACTATTGTTCCATTGACTTCGATTTTTTGTGGAGGTACCAAGTAAACGTTAATACTGAGACCTTCTATATAATTTAGTACAATGGGGCTGATAAAACTACTTTCATTATCTGTAACTAAGATTCTTGGGGCAGAAAAAAAATGAATCGTTTTAATTATCTTATCACGGATGTGTAAAGCTGATTTGTTTTTAATACGGAAAAATTTTGTGAACTTGGAGAATTTATCCACGCAAGTAATAAATTTTTCTTTTTTAATCTCTATTATGTCCATATGTAAGATTTCAGTGGGATATGAAGGTATTGGAGTAGGCTAAAGGTGAGGCTTTGGAGGGTGACGGTCATATTTATTTGAACGACAGACGTCAAAAGCATTTGCAAATTTTTTTACTAAACTTGTCATTTTAGGAAAGTAGTACTTTTCCATAATTTGGTTCTTATTTTCAATATAGTTTCTATGAGCGCGCTTGTGCTCATCTTGAATGATTTTAAATTTGTTTCCTTCATTATTAATATCTGTTACTAATCTCTGAGTAATTCTTATTTTATATTTACTAAAAGTGGATTTGTAAATGTCTTGTAGTAGTTGGATACATTTTTCTGGGATTTTTATACCGTTTAAAATATTTGGGTCGAGTTTTTCTTTTAATATTCGAGTTAATGTATTACTGTCATAATTTTGCATCTTTATATAGTGCCTTTGGTATTTAGGATGTGGTTCTTCATAGCAAGTCATTTCATTGCCTTCGGAGAAAATAATCTGATTTTCAAAAACATTTAGTGGTTCTTCACAGTGTGGAATGAGATCGCTACTGTCTTCTTCAGCACTATGTTGAGTTGCAGTTGAAGATGAAGATAAAATATTAAGTACGGGAAGTCGTGAAAGAGCGTCTGCAACGACATTTGAACGTCCTGGTTTATGTTTTTTCAATAGAGTCTGAATTTTATCTTGTTCACCGTTATTAGTTTGGATACTGTTAACTTGTTTTGAAACTTTTTCTTTAAGGTCAATTTTAATGTTTGAAATTGTAAGAGTATTATTTTTCCTGTCTATTATAGCTTCTAACTCCTTCAGCGTATCATCACCTATGATACCATCAAAAGAGGTTAGTCCGGGAAGAATGACTAACATCGAGGAGGGTGTTATTGTTTATGGGTTTGAAAAATGGGGCGCTGATTTTTTCAGTTATTTCTAACTGTCCAGCTGCAGATTGGATTTTAAATGGCTTAGAGACTGGTTTAGTATTAAGCGCAATTCTTTCAGATATGAAGTTTTTGTTTGCTCCAGTATCTATTAAGAATTTTAACACTTCGCCATCTCTTGTAACATACTCTAGGTATGGTACGCTAGAGAGGCTCCCGTTGTAAAATTTAGATCTGTATAATCAGTTTCGTCGTTATCTTCATAGCTTTCGTTCTCTTTAGAGTAATAATACTCTTGTGAAAGCTCGCTCGAATCTTCTTGATCGTTTACTGTATTAGTCGAGAAAACACGCTGTTGTTTTCTCGGTAAGTTTTCGGATCCATTTGATCTTTTGTTCTGATCATCACTGCTGGATGGTCGATTCATATAGTTTATTCTTCGCGATTGAACTGACTGATTAACATCCATTGGTTGTGTAGGTTTTGGGTTAGTTGGCCTAGAAGGTGGTGGATTATTCCAAGTAGGTTTTGTATTCCTTTGATTATCCTTTTGATTCTGATAGTTGTCTTGCAAAGGTGGTTGGGGAGTTCTTATGGATGAAAACATTTGGTTGATTGGAGACGTAATAGTGTTGTTGGAATTTCTTTTATGTATTGAAAAATTTCTAAAATTCATGTTTTGGAATTCAAGACAGGAAGCATAAGCTTCTGGAAGAGTACTTGGTTTTTGAATGGCTAACATTTTGGAAACGTCGCCATTAAGACCTCTTACAAATATGTCTAATGCTCTATTCCTGTAGTTCTCAGTTAGGGCATTTACAGTTTCTTGCGAATAATCGTCTGTTTTAATTTTGTTTATAAGCAAGGACAACTGATGGTTTATCCGTGCGTAGAATTCGTCAATAGTTTTATTTCCTTGGAATAGTCTATTTAGTTCGTGTTCTAATGTTCTAACGTCACGTTTGTCTGCATAGTGTAAGGATAAGCACTTTTTTATAACAGGCCAATCCTCATGAAAAATGTTATAGGATATAAGGGCAGCTGGACCTCTTATTTTCTGTCTAATGTGTTGGACTATTGCCCTATAAATGGGTTTGTTCCTAACAATTTCATAATCACTCAAAATGGATTCCACGTTATGGATCCATGAAACGTATTGTATCGGGTTCCCATCAAAAGCTTGAAGGTCCCTAACACAATCTGGGAGCTTTCTTATTTCTAAGAGCTCTTGCTCGCTTCTTGGTGGTGCTAAAGTTTGTGCTTGATTATGAGGGGGAATTGTCCTACTCTCTAATTGGAGAAGACGCGAATTAATGAGTTTATTTTGCTCTATTTGAGCATTTACAGCTCCAGTCAGCTGTGTGACAATTTCTGAGAGAGTTTCTAATGTTGGCATTTTATAGTTATGGAATAAAGGATTGGGATTAGTTTTAGGGAAAAAACTACACTTGTATTTATTTCTATTTAAGAATATTGTACAGATTTAGTATTAATAAATAAATAATAATAAAATAGTTTATCAATGTTTTTTGTGATTTGCAATACTATATTTTTTAAATTATTTTATAAGGGAAAAATTATTTCTTTTTGTATTTTCTTCTTTTAAATATTTAAAATTGTTTGTTACATAAAAGGTTTATTATAATATTATAAATTATAACAATATAATTCTTACATAAATATTAGCATCATCGGGATTCCGTGTTCTCCTTTTTTCTTCTGGTACTCAGGTACGGGTCTGTCCACTGTTTGATGCGGTTTTCGCTTCCTTCACAGGATTAGAGTTTTTTTTTACGCAGAGTCCAGTTTCAATTACACTGATTAATCTTTTTTTTTTAAAAAAAGTTTCCGTTTGTGTCGCTTATGTTTTCACATTCACAGGATTTTTTTATTGATTTTTGCGTTAAAATCTGTTAAAGTTTACACTTTCCACAATGCTTTAGAGTTTCTGAAATTTTCAGGGTTGATAGTCAATGAAAACAAAATTATACTATTAATTTCCGCCCACTGCCACGCCCAGTTTGATCTCCTTTAAATATAAACCTTTTTTAATATTATTTTTTGCATCGATGTGCTCTTAGTTCGTTAAAATTTGAACTAATTGCACGATTTTTATGAAATTTTCAGTGCAAGGAAAAACCAGTGGATATTTCAATCTACTTATAAAAAAAAATCATTTATCTAACCAAGGTTACTGTTTAATGAAATAAATGGGGAAAAACAGCATTAAAAATGAAACCACTCATTTAATTTTTACGATTATTACGGACATTATGTTTATCATTTTATTCTATAATAATCGCCAATTTTATGGAAACTTTTTCCCTGGGAATTTTTTCTCTCACAACTTAGTTACGGAAATATTTGTATACAAATAAGGAGAAAGTTGCCTGAAAACAGTTGTTTACGATATCAAAGTTCCCAAAATGAGAAAAAACTCGGGGGAATATTTATTCGTGATAAGGCAGAATGTTTACTACTTAAGTACCTACATACATATATTTTTAATTATTTCTTTAAAAGTAAGGTCAACTTAATTTTAATCAATTTATTTCAATTTCACTTAGTTTTCGACTTTATTTTAATTAAATTGTAAATTCATTGATGAAAAAATAAATAAGTAAATAATAAATTAATTGTGCATCAGAGCAAAACTTCGTAATTATACTCTCTTGCAAACAAAGTTTCAGAAAATTAGAGTTTCTTGACAACTTAATTATTTAAGGACGAAAATTAAAATAAACAATTAATAGGTTTTACTATCAATGCTTAGTTTAAGTTTGCTTAAGTGTTTTTATACTTTGGTACCCAATCTTATATCATATATTCAAAATACTCCACAAAATTTTGAATAAATTGCACAAACCAAAGCTCATATGCAACTGCAGTGATGACTACATAAATCTATTCTAATGTTAACAACTTTTTTTTCCAAAAAAGCCGTTACATTAGAAATGCATATGCCAGAAGCCGATTTCAGGTGCTGATTGCGTGGCATGCATTGCTACGCATCAAAGTCTCCTGCTGCTAAATGGGACAAAATGGGTTATTTGTTTTAACATCATGAATGCAATATATTATAAGCATCATAATAAACTATGATTCCACGTGGAGCATCGTGGAGATTTTTTTTTATAGACCGTCAAACTGGAAAAAGCTTATCTTCAAAGGTAGCTTCAACTAAGAGCCTCCAATGTGAAATTGATAGTCAAATTAAAAAAACGGTAAATGTAATTTTAAAGCCAAATACTATATTAATGAAAATAAAAAATATTTATTTCATTAAAATATTATATGTACACGAAATTCTTACTCTAAAATTGGCAAACAAAATATATAAATCTTGGATTTTTGGCATAAGTCACTTTGCTTAAGCCATACTCAGCTAAAAAAATAAAAAAAAAAAAAATGTGGATTGTACTGCTTACTCATACATATATTAAGAATCGAAAAATATTATTAACTACATTTCAGAAAATACTTTGCATTTGGGGTTTTTTCCACCTGGGAACCACTGTGCTCCAGTTATCGGGTCTTGCGCGACGCGATTTAAAAAAAAACAACTTGTTAGACGGTTGACAAAAGAAGAGATAGATTTTATTGGACGACACTTATTTATACTGTTACAATTTGCATAGTTTGCTTAATTCTAGGAAATAATACAATTTTGCTTACTTTATATTTTACAAAATAATGAATTGATTCTAGGAATTATTTTTATTACAATTTTGCTTACTTTACATTTTACCAAATAATAAATTGATTCTAGGAAATATTTGAATTATATTGCGAAAGGTAGGATGGGAAAGAAAAAGAGGTGAACGATTGAATGTGGGAAAGGAAACTAGGTGTCGTGTTAACTTATATGGCGATGCCATGAAATTCATGACAAAAAAAGGTCACTAACACAAATAAAGTCATTTACATGAAGTTTGAGTTTGCCGATCTAGGACACCCAGCCTTAACAAGAAAATTATGTGGAGCAAAACAAACTTTTAAATGAAGCTCAATTAGATGCAAGTCATCAAGCATACACAAACATGTTCGATAAAATAGAGTATAGAGTAAGACTAGTTTAGATTAATCCGAAAATTTAAACATTTAGAACATAAAAACGGAAAATAATAAAGTAACGACGAGTGCCCTTAATATTTCGTACGGTTAATGGGATATTAAAATAAGGTTCTTTTTGACATGCTTAACTTAATTAATTCGAATTTCCATGATTTTTACTTTAATCTGCGTTCCTAAGATCAACCCATTTTCCTGCACTCGACGAATCAACTTAAGATTTTAGATATTGATATTAAATACAATTAAAAAAAGTGTCTTAAGTCATATTTATCCTATATAACGGGTGAAATATTAAAAACATCTTTTTCAAATTAATTAAAAAAAAAATAACATCTGTTGTCGGACTTAGCTTCTTTTTTCTTATTTATTAATGAGATAACTGATGATTTATTATTTTCTGATGAAGTTAGCAGGTTTTCTTTGCGAATATTATAGTTAGTTGCTTTCAGGTAGGTTTCTGCATTTTGTTGCAAAATATAATTAGTTCATTAAAAAAAGTGGTACAGAACAATAAAATGACCCGCTTTTTTCCGACTTATTTTATGAATTTATCCACTGGGCTAGATCTCAAAGGCTAAGGTTGCGACTCCACTTCCCACTAGCATGAATACAAGTTTTAATTTATTTTTGGCAGACAGTTCAGAAAATAATTGCAACTTCCATAAAGTGGCACAATTATTGGCACTTATAAAATCAGCAAGTAGCAAACAGGCTTATACTTATTTAAAAAAATCAAATTGCAAGCAATTTAATTTAATTTTTAAAGCATTGAAAATTTGTGAAGTTTTTAGGTAGAAAATTAAGGTAAATTGATTATGGCTTTAATAGTTGTTGACTGTTTCTTAACAATTTTTTTTAGTTTTTAACAATAAAAAAGAGGCTGGGTGTGACTCACACTGATAACTTCCCATTATGCATAATTTGAAAACTTGGCGTTGCTGATATTAATCGATTTACTTTTGATGCTGATTGTTAACAATTTTACTAACAAAAAAATTGTCAGAGATGTTTTTTGAAAGGTAAAAGTTTGGATTTTATACACATATGTAAGTGCTGAAGGACGTAATGTCTTTAGAGACGGTGGAGGGAGAAATGTTGAAACATTCATGGTAGCGGGTGTAGATATTGTAAAGGGCACGAGAATCGATAGGGAAGCCTTCTTTTTGAAGACATTTGTTTTGGGTTTTCCGTCAACACAAACAGATTCTGATTTATCGTGCAGGAAGGCTACATCAAACATCTTATTGAATAAAAATGAAATTGTAATATATATTTTGATTTGATTTAGATAATTCTAATAAAATGTACCACGCATGGTTTTTTAAACTTTTAATTAATTAATTTTTTTTAAAGGCCTTGAACTTTTATTATTATTTAATTTATAAATATTGTTTTTTTTCTCAAATTTAATTATAAAAATTGTTGAATTGTAAAATATTGTTCGCAATAACTGTTACGGCAGATCTGGCAATGCCTTTGCCAAGTTCGATCTAACAAGTTGTCAATTTGATTAAGAATATTTCCGTCACCCACGGCCCACGAGGCTGATAAATTTTGGCGCCAGCGGCAAGAACCCAGAGGATTATATAAAGTAAATTATTTAAAATACTTACAAATTTAAATAATAATATATTTGTTATTTAGGATTTTTTAAATAATAAAAAAAATTATTGAATTATTGATAAAAAAATCGAATATTGTTTCCTTCAACAACAATAACTTTATTTCAGATTGACGTTAGGTGAACCATAATGCCTGAACTTACCCTATACATAATACAAAGAATTTCCCAAAAAGCAATACAAAATTATTTCATTAACTTTGTACTTTCTGGTACATCGAAAATATTTCTTAAATGCGAGCACATCAGTACTATTTTGACCTTACCCAAAGAGCAAAAAAAAATTATTTTGTTATTTGCACTCAAAAAAAAAAAAATGTACACATGTACATCACATCACTGTTTTAGCCACTTAAAATCATGACCTTAAAACGTCCGAGTGCGTGGATATTATTTTTACAGAATGATGTCATTGGTTTTACTGAATAATGATGTCAGCCAAATATATATTTTTTTTTCTGCCAAATATTACAAAATGATAAACTACCATTTAGGTCACTCAAACTTAAAACATTAAAGTGTTATCCGAAACATCATGATAGATTTTATTATTCTCACCTTAGTGAACTTTAAACAATTTTATTGGCATAAGAAAAATAACCTTGTGATGATCAAAAAATAAAAATATCAAATTTACTTCCACTTATTTTTTTTTTATTTATAATTGGAATTTACGAATGTGGGTGATATTATATAGCAGTATGAAGAGATGATTTGCAATGGTCAATCTCTTATTTAGGTATATGTATATGCTTAAGGTGCAGGGTGAATATGTTTTATTTTGTTTCTTATTAAATTCTTTTTAAATTATATTGCAAAAGCTTAATTCACTTCATAGCTTAACTCTAGGCATTAATTCACAAGCTAGTAGGTGACTTATGAATTTAAAAAAAATTTATTCATAAGCTTCTTAGTGACTTATGAATTAAAAGAACTTTAATTCATAAGCTACTTAGTGACTTATGAATTAAAAGAACTTTAATTCATAAGCTACTTAGTGACTTATGAATTAAAACAACTTTAATTCATAAGCTAGTTAGTGACTTATGAATTAAAAAAAAATTTAATTCATAAGCTAGTTAGTGACTTATGAATTAAAAAAAAAATTAATTCATAAGCTTCTTAGTGACTTATGAATTAAAACAAATTTAATTCATAAGCTAGTTAGTGACTTATGAATTAAAACAACTTTAATTCATAAGCTAGTTAGTGACTTATAAATTAAAAAAAATTTAATTCATAAGCTTCTTAGTGATGTATACCTAAATTTAAAAAAAAAGTATGGCATGTGGCATGTGGCACGCCACATGCCACATGCCACATGTCACATGCCACATGCCACATGCCACATGCCACATGCCACATGCCACATGCCACATGCCACATGCCACATGCCATATGCCACATGTCACATGTCACATGCCACATGCCACATGCCACATGCCATACTTTTTTTTTAAATTTAGGTATACATCACTAAGAAGCTTATGAATTAAATTTTTTTTAATTCATAAGTCACTAACTAGCTTATGAATTAAAGTTGTTTTAATTCATAAGTCACTAACTAGCTTATGAATTAAATTTGTTTTAATTCATAAGTCACTAAGAAGCTTATGAATTAATTTTTTTTTAATTCATAAGTCACTAACTAGCTTATGAATTAAATTTTTTTTAATTCATAAGTCACTAACTAGCTTATGAATTGAAGTTGTTTTAATTCATAAGTCACTAAGTAGCTTATGAATTAAAGTTCTTTTAATTCATAAGTCACCTACTAGCTTATGATTTAATGATTTTTGAATTCACAAACTCGCAACCCTGGTGGTAACACGGTTCCCTTTTCCTGATTTAGAACACAGAAGAGAACTCGGAACAGAATATTATTTTAATACGCTACTGTAGACGATGTTTATGTATGTCTTTCCATTTGGGGTTTTCCTAAAAAAATTAAAACATTGTCATATGTAAATTATTCATCAAAATATTTATTGATCATTATTAAGAGTACCGAAAAGGAAAAGTTGTATATTATTTCAATCATGAGGAAGGTTTTCATAATACTGGCGGTAGTCTTCAGGTAACATACGTTTGTAACGTTCGTACGTTTGAGATACCATTTTTCATTTCACCTCGAGAACGAGTAGAGATATCTACTGCAAATGAATTTTGTTCGACAGGTTTTAACTTCAAAAGATGCAGAAAGGACTTTATAAAAATTTATTGAGCGTTTTTTTTTTCACAATATCACTTTAAAAATTAAGTGAACATTTTGGCTGGACGCAAATAACAGTTTATTTAAAAACTAGTTAAAATGTTACAACAGAGAAAAAAAAATAAATTAGTGGCATACTAATAATACGAATAAAAAACAACCTCTTCTCTAAGCCGCAAATAGCCAAAAACTGGCAGCTGGTGTTCATAGTATTTCTTTTAGAAATAGCCAAACTCCGTTCAGTTATTTTTTTAACTCAACTCTAAGTCAAAAATTTATAATAGCTTTTCAAAAATCTTAAAAATTTGGAAAAAAACTGTAATTATAATTGTAATAGATACAAATGGTAATGCTTAAAAGCTCAAAAAAAATGTATTTATTTTATAAAACAAATATTTTTTCTTTGATTAGATCGTGCTACACATTATGTGTAATATAGAATTGGTGTAAATTTGGAAAAAAAATAATATGCCGTTATATTTTGTAATTGAAGTTGATTCATGACGTTTTTGGCATCTGATGAAATTGAACAAAAAATCTATTGACAGTTTTTGTAAACAAAATAAAAGAAATACAAAAATTGTTAAAAAATGATTTCGACACGAATATCTCAAAAGCTGGCAACGATATTGATTTAAAATTAATTTTAATAATGAATGAAATAATAAGATAAAGCACCAAATGTCTCACAAGAAGCAAATTTCCGTTTTTATATTTCATTCTTACTCTCACAAAAATTGTTTAGTCTTTCCTTGTCCTGTTTTGATTTGAATCCACGTAGTTGTAAGTCTCCTATCTGAAAATAATTTCTCCACGACCGACAGGTTCAACGGAAAATAACTAGATGCCGCCCTATTCGACATCGACCGTGAGACTACTATGGTTTTTATATACCTACAAAGGTTCAAAGCCAACAAAAAAAGCTAATATAAAAAATTACAGGTTTCCTGTAGTTTTTATAATTTAGCTTTGTGTTTGAACTCTTGTTTCTCGGATAAGTACCTATACTCGTACATCGCCGGTATTCGGTGTGAAGAGTAGAATGTAGAATATAATTTTAGTGTAATGGGAAAAATTTTAAACGAAAAGAGAACTTGTTTTTTTATTTATTGTGAAAAAGTTTTTTTTTTTTTAATATTGGTCAGATATTGTGCTATAAAATTCCATGCCCTTATGAAATGTTTACGAAAATTTTAGTTTCATATCCAGCTATGAAATTGCAAGGCCGAACAAAAGTAAGATGAAGCGGCATCCGATGAATAAAATTTAAGTGTCTAACTAGCCGTCCCTACTCTACTTAAACTACTTAACCTAAGACTAAAAACAGGTATGTAAGCCGGCCAAGGCAAAAACTACCCCACCCCACCTAAAATCACTACATGCTGTATAAAACAAAGTCGCTTTCTCGGTCCCTGTGTATGTTTAAATGTTTAAAACTACGCAACTGATTTTGATGCTGTTTTTTTTTAATACATAGAGTGATTGAAGAGGAAGGTTTATATATAGTACCAGCGAAACCCCCGCCCGCTTTGCTGGGAGTTAAAAAAATAGTTTTTTAACTTCCCATAGGAGGTTATTGTTATCGGTCCGATTTGTCAAACTGAAATTTTTGACATATCTGGATGTTTTAAGGTCTTACAATACCTACATATATATCTTTAATTTTTAGAGAGATGTCTGTGTTTGAGTGTACGTACGTTTTCCTATGTTCGTACGTTCGAGAAATATTTTTCTTGGGCAAATTTTTTATTATTATTATATTATTATATTTTTCAATTTGACAAATCGGACCGATAACAATATCTCCTATGTGATGTTAAAAGTAACAAAAAAAAATATTTTGTTAAAAGGCGATGTGTAATGCAAAATCTTCAAAAACTGGCAAATTTTCAAAGTAAATGGAAAGTTATCAGTGTGGGTCGCACTGAACCTCTTTTTTATTTGTTTTATATTTTTTAATACCAATGCCTTTTTATAAACAAAAATATCTTTGGTTTCATAATTATTAATCTTATAAGAAATGACCCATACTCTACGGATGCGGTTACAAAAAAAATGAAAACACTAAAAGACTAAGACTGCATATTTTTAGCTTAAAAATGCAGAAAAAAAATACAAAACAGTGATTGAAATAACTATTTTGTTGCTATAATTGGATAAAAAATATAAAAAAGTATTAACAAATATAATTCATTGTTTGTCGTTTCCTTACCAAAACTTTGGTTCAAGCCATGCAGTTTTATTAAAAATTAAAAAAAATGTTTCCAGCGACAGGAATCGATCTGAAGGCCCCTCAGTCTAGAGCGGAGAACTTACCAGGACACCACGATCTCTAATGATTTAAGTGTGCGCAAATTCCTAAATATTGTTAAAATAAGCGACCAAAATTTAATTTAAATTAAATTTAATTTCTTTGTTTAACATATTTTCCATATTTTTTTATAATTTTTATTTTGCGCCCTAAACCTTCTACTCTTATTGCTCTTTAATTTAAAACAAAAATTTAAGAAAATCGGTCAACCGGTTTGGCTGGTTAGTGAACGAACACAAAAAAACAAACTTTCTTTTATATATATAAGAAGATAAATAGATATTGTTCTTTTTTTCAATCAAAAAATTAATTTTTTTAATTCCATTCTAGACTGCATGTCATTCCATACTTCACTTAATCCTAAAAGCTGTAATACAGTTAAGGTTTGCAATATCTATGTACTTGTACATACACTGCCAATCACTAGGATGAGGCCACATATTTTTCAACCGATTTTCGGTCCGATACCTGTTGGAATTTGTTTAACCCGGAAAATTTTACTACATGAGAGTAGGTACATATTTTCTTAAAACAAAGTGATACAATTATAGGGTGAATTAGAAAAGACAGTTGGAATTTCCCTATATTAATGAATTAGCTACCTAAAAAGGATATAAAAAAGTGCGTCACTAGGATGAGGCAGCGTTACCACTTTTCAAAAAAAAGTCGAAGTAGATTTAAGGAAAAAAGCGAAGTAGATTGGAAGTAGATTTTAAAAATGAACTTTTTTCTAAATTTAAACTAAACACAATTCTTTCAGACTACATTTCACATTTGTTTATTTCAATATTTATGTTGTTTAGTAACAGAATATTTTTGAAAATAAGTCAATACATTTTTTGGTTGGTCAAATATTTCGTTTTTTGAACACTTTGCTTGTCTTATAGGCTTTTTTATAATATTTTCACTGTACCACAGAGAAGCTTATTGGTGTTTTCATGTTTTATAAAATTCATTTCAGAGAAGATTCGATCAGCTGCTGTGGAACTGTGGGCAAAACTGCCAAGTTGAGCATTAAGTCTGCGAGTTCTTTAAACATTGGCTCTTCGACGATATTTTTAATTTTATTCAAATCACTTCAAAACCCGACGACACCTGTTTCAGGCCTACAATTTTTTATGAAAATATTATTGACTCCAAAAACTTAACGCCACTGAAAATTCAATTCTTCCAAATCTGAATTTCCATGAAATGGATATGCTTTTACAATTTTTAGAATAGTTTTCATGTTACAAGTTTCAATATCATTATTTGTGCATTAGTATTGTGCCGAAAGTTAATACCTTTTTTTTATTTCTTATGGGAAAAGAGTGATATAGAGAAAAAAGAAGTAGATCTGGCCTTTTTTTATAAAATTGAAGTAGATTTAAACAGAGACTTTAAAAATGAAGTAGATTTCAATATTTTAGCGATGGTGCGAAGTAGGAAGTAGATTTGAGATTTTTTTGAAAAAAAGAAGTAGATCTACTTCAATTGAAGTAAAGTGGTAACGCTGGGATGAGGCCATTGCGAATATTTCGTTGTAGAAGTTCACATCAGCAATTTTTTTCAAAATTTTGGTTGCAATATTTAAGAACGTTTTTCAAATAACTCTTTTTATTAAATTTCAATTACAAATGGGTTCCGGAAAGACGTTGACAGTGGCAGAAAGAGGACAAATCGATGATTTCAAGGGAATGGGACTCTCAAGCCGAGAATTAGCAAGGAAGCTGAACAGAAGTAAGACAGTTGTAAACAACTATCTTGCTGATCCTCAAAACTATGGAAAAACCCAAAAAGGACACACAGCCCAAGCAACAACATCCCGAGAAAAGCGGTTAATTTTACGTATTGCTTCAAATTCTACTCAATCAGCTACTAAAATAAGGTCCAAAAGCGGAGTATCAGCCAGTATTTCGACAGTCCGAAGGATAATAAGAAAAGATGGTACTATCCAGAGAAGAAAACTGAAAAAGAAACCTGTTCTAAAGCAAGTACACAAGGAGCTGCGAATGAACTTTGCAGCAGAACATGTCTCTTGGAGCAGTCAATGGAAACGCGTCGTCTTTTCGGATGAAAAAAAGTTTAACCTTGACGGCCCCGATGGTTACAACTTTTATTTCCATGATTTAAGAAAAGAGGAACTAACTTTGGGAAGACATCACAGTCGTACATCAGGTGTTATGGTGTGGGGAGCTATCACCTACTATGGCAAAATCGAATTGGAGTTTCTTTCTACAATAATGAACGGAAACAGCTACAAATGCTTGTTGGAACGGTCATTTCCGAAGATGAAAAATATTTTTGGACCTCTGCCTTGGATTTTCCAACAAGACAATCCACAATCCACACTTCCAGGGTTGTCAAAAGCTGGATTTTATCAGAAAACGTAGAGCTTTTGCCATGGCCACCCTATTCACCGGACTTGAACATAATCGAAAACGTATGGGCATGGCTATCTCGAAAAGTTTATGAAAGCGGTAGACAATTTGAAGACAAGGACTCCTTAATTGAAGCTATCCGTGATGCCTGGAACGAGATTTCACTTGACTATTTAAAAAAACTTTATGATTCGATTCCTAACCGTCTAATAGAGGTCATATCGAAAAATGGGGGGCATACTCATTATTAATTGAGAAAAACTTAATAAATAAATGTTTGAAAACCAAAAACTGTTAACATTTCTTTCATTTTTTTGATATTTTATAAGATTTTTCATGTGGCCTCATCCAAGTGACGCACTTTTTCATACTGTTTTTAAGTAGCTCTATAATTAATGTAGGGAAATTCCAACCGTCTTTTCTATTTAACCCCTTAATGTTATTACTTTTTTTAAAGATAATATCTACCTACTCCAATGTAGTAAATTTTTATGGGTACAAAATTTCCAGCAGGTATAAAGAACGAAAATCGATTAAAAAATATGTGGCCTCATCCTAGTGATTGTCAGTGTACATAGTATACATGCAAATACAATGTTTGTGGCTCAAATATACAATAAATGAAAATGATATCAACTTCAATTTAATTTTTAACTTCCCATAGGAAGTTATTGTAATCGGTCCGATTTGTCAAATTGAAATTTTTGACAAATCTGGACGTTTCAAAATTCCTAGAATCTAGATCCGTCATTTATAGAGAGATGTCTGTGTGTGCGTACGTTCGTACGTTTACGTTCGTACGTTCGAGATACCCTTTTTCGTCCACGGTATCCAATTAAATTTTGTTCGACAGGTTATAACTTCGAAGGATGCAGACAAAATTTGCCAAAAAATTTAGTGAGCGTTTTTATTTTTTGTATTCATTGAAAAAACACGCCGAGCGAAGCGGGCTGGGTACGGGTAGTCTTAATATATATAAATCTCGTGTCACAATGTTTGTCCTCAATGGACTCCTAAACCACTTAACCGATTATAATAAAATTCGCACACCATGTGCAGTTCGATCCAAATTGAGAGATAGGATAGTTTAAATCTCAAATTATAGTCGCAATTTTAATTTATTGTTAATTATTTGTCTGTTATTATTTGACAGTCACAATTATATGTTAGCTCCAAACGATTTTATCAGATAGCGACATCTGTGCACTGGATTGAGTAAGTTAAGAATTCAATAGATGGCGCTATGTCAAACGTCCAAACGTTTAATAGATGGCTCTATTTCAGAAATATAGTGTAAGTTCACAAACGTCAAATTTTGCTGCAGTGAATCGGCATTACTGCTGTTTTGCGATGCTGATGCTAATGCAGCTGTTGCTGATGCGATGCCGACTAATCACGCTGTCGTAGTGACGCTTTTTTGTTTAGTTTTTGCGCATCAGTTTATGAAACTTTGCAATAATGAACAGTTGACGAGAAAAGTGATGCCAGAATCTGGGTTTGTGAACGTTTGACTTTGAACATTTGGGCATCATTACTGCAGTAATGCGTTTGTGAACTTACACATAGGTTAAATTTATTTTGTAGTGAAACGGAATACAGTCAATTTTATTTTTCCAATTTTTGGTGTTAGCGTTACGTATTATCAAATAGTTATATTGGAAATATAATATAGAATGAAATTTGTCACCGAGATAGATTATAGCCTTATAAAGCATGTAGACTAATTTTTACCCCGGTAAAATGTATTTTTTAGGATTAAACATTGACCACTTTGTACATAAAAATTGAAGTAATCTGCGGTTACAACGAAACCGATATTTTCAACAACTTTGGTTGTCCTGCCAATCGATCCATTAAACTTACGAAATTCACCGGGCCATTTGAAAAAAAAAAAAATTATGGGAAATCAAATAAGCAACAACAATATTTTTCCATAGCTTGAGTTTCTGCATTTAATTGGGGCAAGACGAAGTTTGCCGGGCCCTCTAGTTTAATATAAAAGTAGTGTAACATATTCGTAAATAAAATTATTTATAATTGTTATTAGAAATAGATACTTGATCATTTGAAAATATTAAAGAAATAAAAGAGTTGAAATTTCATAAAAATATATAATACGTATATCTAATAAACGTTATTAATAATAAAGCATACAATGTAAAACAAGTAAATTATAGAATTCAGGAGAATTCTTACTCAAACCGAGGAGGAGTTACATATTATATACATACCAAATAACCAAATGCACCATAATCACATTTGGATCAAACCAAACCAGCAAATATGGTACAACATCAGCACATTTGAATCAACCCAAACAATAAAATGCAAAATCAGCAATAAAGGGTCAACAACCGAATCAACCAAAAAATGTAATATCAGTAATCAATAAGTATAAAAGCGAAGACATGACAAACCAGCCAGCGGAGCCCAAAATTACGTACATATATCACTTTGATAGTCGCCGCGATTTGATTTTTGTTAATAAAGCGTAAGAGGCCAGTGGCCAAATTTTAGTAAGAAAAAAAAAATGTAGTAGAAAAAATACTGAAGAAAAATAAAAAAAATAAGAAAAATATTATTACTTTTTCTGGAAAGCTAATTGTTATTTTGGCTTTTTCAATGAACATTTAAAGTGTTAATAATTTTTTTTTTTTTCGAAAAAGTCAATCCGTCACTCCCGAGGTAATTAATTAAACTATTCAATAAAATAAAGAAACGAATATAGTTCAAAAGGCTAAATAATGAATGAGGGATATTTAAAAGTCATCGAAAAAAAAACGTTTTTTGCGTTTTTTTTAGGTTTTTTTATTTTTTAAACTTTAGAAGTGAATTATTTAAAAAAAAATTTACTCGTAATAAAAATATTTGAGACTGGCTTTACAATACTTTTTGTTTCAATGAAATATGTTGTAGATTAAAGAAATTATACCTGTTCAAACACGCCAAACCCATTGAAAATTGCATTAGATTGAACTAATTTTTGCCCATAAAAAAAATTAAATAAATTAAAGTCAATCCGTCACTCCCTTAATTAACTTAATGTGCTTTGAAAACACCAAAAAAATGAAATAAAAATCTTAGTTATAATAAAAATAAATGGTGCATTTTAAACTACTATCAAAATAACGACAAAATTGTAGTTTGTTTCACTCTCAGAATTACTATATTAAACATTTAAAAATTATAATGATGCAGTGTAGTAGCCCTGTTTATTGAGAATGCATTAATTTTTATTTCAATCAATTAGCTTTCGAAATGTAAAAGTTATCGCTTTATTTGTAACATTCCAGCCGTTTTTTTGGCTAGCCACCCAGCCTTAAGTGAGCGCATTATGTCGCGTCGTGGGACTGTGGTGTGGCAGTGGCATCCAAGATCGTGCGATTTAACTCCGCTTGACTATTTTTTGTGGGGTTATATGAAGTCATTTGTCTACAAAGTCTAAGATTTACGTCTTATCTTTATAATGAAGCAAAATTCTTGGCAATAATATTAAATTGTATGCGTTTTATTTCTTTAAAAAAAAAAAAACATCCGTTCTACAATAGTATTCCAAATAGTGTTAATATGAGAAGGCAGAAACAAACAGTTCAAAACGATATTGTAGGTATACTAATAAGAAATTCCTCAATGTAAATAGAATATAAAAGATGTATTATGTATGTACTGTACATATATACCTTATTAACTTATTTCCTACAAAAAGAAACTTTCTTAACTAAGGAATTCAGAACAAAATACTTCAAAAACGTGGTGATGTACATACATATGTATGTACGTTTAATTTCAGTTTTTATACACACTTAGTTGATAGCAAAATTTTATAAAAGAATAATTGTATATTTGTAATTAGCGGCCCGGGACGGCTTCGCACGGGTATTAAACATTACATTTAGATTTTATAATTTTAACACATTCATAATAATAATAATATAACACACATATTCACTCCTTTTTGCGTCGAGCTCCTAAAAAAAGAGTAAATTAAAAAAAATAAGAATAATTAAATTCTTTGATATTATTTAATGATTTTTTTGTATTTATATGTTTTTTTTGTGCTTTTTTTTGTTTATTTTTTTAGTTTCTTTTTTTATATTTTTTTTTTTCTGTTTTTGTATTTCATTATTAGAAAGAGATCATTACCCCAAAAGAAAAGCCATTTATATGTTAGAGCTTCTCTGTAAAAAATATTTGATGTTGTTTTATTTTGTGGCAGCAAAATAAATTGATTTTCAGGGGATCCGACTCGCGATAGTCCAACATACAGTTGACCATGAGTAAAACATTTCTTTCGCAGATCGATCCCTACTAATTCGAAGGTTTGGCCTTGGGACTTAATTGTTATTGCGAAAGATGTTTTTACCGAAAATTAAAGCCGTTTAAATGGGATTGGCAGATCAGTTGGGATCATCGGTATATGAGCTAGTTGACCACCTGCTTGGCCAGTGATAATAGTTGCTACTATTAAATTGTCCTTTAACTCCTTAATAAGCAGCCTCGTCCCATTAAACATGCTCGGAGGGTTTAAATTTCTTAAGAACATGATTGGGATTCCGATTTTTAACGTCAATTCATGGGGTGGCAGTCCAGAAGGGTTTAACGAATTATCTAGCGTATTTTTTTAATGAATTCCGCCCACATCCATCGTCGACCGCGCGAGTGCCGAGTGAGCCGCGCGGCAAGTTTATTTCGTTTATTTCCCCCTGCCCGAGTGACGCCCTGCAACGCATCATAAGTAGCCGAATGGAGTTTATTTTTTTAAAGTTTTAAACTCGTGATATCTTTTTAATGGAATGTCAGAATCGAATAATTCAAAAAGTAATATAATGGTATTGAAGCAGCATTAAATAATAAATCATTTATTTTGATAAGGTACAAATAAAGAGCTTTTAATTTTTTTTTCTATTTTTTAAATAGAGAAGAGCACGGTAACTCATTTGAAAAAATTGTGTAACGAATTTTTATTGAACAGTTCAAAACAAGCATATTTTAACTAAGTTGCAATCTGCCACGAAAGGGAAAAGCTATCTAAAAATGTACTTTAAATGGAAAAGAAATTGTTAACAAATAACTAATATATTTACAATTAAGTAGCATATACATCTTTTTAATCCAACAGAATATTGTATCGGCCTATTTTTAATTCAAGTCAAATAAATTAATATTTTTCGAAAAAAAACTAATTATTATAAAGTCAAATTTGGCCATTGAAAAAACAATTGAAGTTTAATTTTTCAAAAAAATATTACTATTAAAATTACTTTTTATGAGATTTTAGCTTTTTTGTTTACTTACATACATAAATACACTAGTGTTAGTTGGTTATCGTACTCTTGAAATTCAATACACGCACAACAGACATTGGGTGTTTTAAAACGCAATTCCTCTGACGATATCTTTGCAACTAATCAAGAAGAGTCAAATTAAAAACTAATAACTGACTAAATGAATACCTGCATTAGATACATTTATGTACATAATCTATGTATGTTTGTATATATTTATAGAATCGCCATATAATAACAATCCGTGTGTCAGACTCGATACAAGAGTTCTCAAAAAGGGTTATTTTTATTATGTTTACCTTACTTATTGAAAATTTAATTCAGAACAATAATCAATTACAGTAATTCCAATTTTATATGTATACATATATCCTTATGTACATAATTACATATTATACATACATCAGGCACGAGGCGTGACTTTTTTGGAAGCGGAAGCACTTATGATTGAACTTAAATAAAATGTTTTTATCAAGATCATATTTCTTTTATTACACAAATGTAAAAGAAAATTTTATAAAATTCATTTTTTAAATTGAGTAAGAAAAAAATATCATTGATCACAAAGCATTAGCATTGTTGACAATGCGATTTGCACACACACAGATAAAAAACATAACAAGAAAAAGGAACACACAAGTGTTAAATGAACTTTTCAACCCCTATTTCAATGAATGAGAAGAAGCAAATAACTCATATCTCTCCTTTCCTGCTCTACTTTTGTTTTCACAAATTTTCATAATGAGTTCACTCAATTCAATCTTCACTTCTTATGTGAACGCCAACAAATAAAAAAAAATGCTTTGAAAGAGATTGACACCCTTATTACGGTTGTCAAAGATCAATACGATATTTGATATTTATCAATAAAATTAATGAATCTGTATTATCGTTGTCAAAAATCAAAATTTTTGATAAACTGTGAACGCTCTTCAGAAATTAGATCTATTGTGAATGATTTAAATTGACAGTCTTGGTATTATGGTTGTCAAAATGTTTGTTTATTATCAAATTTTTAGTCAATCACAAATTCCTTGTTGATAAAATATTTTACGGATCGCGAAAGCCAAAAGCAGGTCTACTATAGAACTATTTTTCGGTGAAAATGAAATTGAAGAAGAAAATACTTTGGAGCAAGCAAAGTTTTTGTAGTTATAGTTTTGCATTGTTCTCCTTTTATTATGAGACTTTATTAATTTACAGAAGAGATTAAATAAAATTCGATTAGGTCAGTTTCGAATTAAAATTTCTTTGCTTAAATCATATAATTTTTTGAATTGCTTTACATAAATACAAATACAAATAATAAATACAAGCTCACTTGTTTAAATTTCGGGCTTATCTTCTTTACATTTTAGTTAAGTATTCAATTTGAGTTTGAAAACAAAAAGAACAACAGCTGTTCTACATGTGTGTTATTTTCGAGAAATGTGTAATTATGTAAATTGTTGGGTCGAGTTGCAAAATGTATGAGAATGCTAGTTGAGTTGAAGTTTGCATGGAAATGCACATCGAGTTGGTTTAGAATCTTTTACTTAAATTTGCAGTAAACTTTGAAAATTATTATCCAATTTATTATAAAGACCATTTATTTGGATAGTAAACATTCTTTTATTGTTTTCATTTAATAAATAAGATATTAGAAGACAAAAGTCAACACGAAATTACGAAGAAATACTAAGTATAAATTTCGAGGAGTTACTTTAAGTTGTGTGCGGAGTCATAAATACCAACTTATTTTACTAAATGCTATATTCATATTACTTTTGTCATCTTTGTAATGAAAACAAGCATGTTTCATAAATACACCAAAACCAAAAAATGTTTGGTTTGGAATTTGTGGAACGCTTGCAAGAAACTGATTTCCAGACATTCATTGCAGACCTAGTATCTTTATATTCGGTTTAAATACTTAGATAATAATATGGTTATACTTGGTAAATATGTATATGTTGATTATACATCCTCATTTATAAACACATATAGCCACTTCATACATAAATCTGGTTTTACTCTGAGAAAAACAACTTATAAATTGTTAAAAATAATACAAATAACATGGCTACTACTTAGCCGAATGAACAATAATCTAGCATTGATTTACACAATTATCTTCCATAATTTTTTTTTGAATTTCGTACATATAGCACCGAGTACCAAATAATCTCTGTAAACAAATTTTATCACTTTTTCTATCAAATAACGTGAAAGAAAATTTATTTCTTGCACATGACTGTAAATTTATATTTTCTGTGATGGTGACTTGCCGCAATTAAAAAGCAATACAGGCATGAAGGTAGGAAAGAGCGCGGATGTAGGGTTTGACTTTTTCAATGGAAAATGACGGTCATAATTTAGATGGGTGAAATGTACCAACAATTTCTGTCAGACGCAGTCCCGATTAATGGAATTTTATTCATTCACCAACTCATATTATTTAGTTTCGATACATATTTTTCAATGCTAGTGGGCATTGAATGTTGAGAATAAATAAAACAGAAAGAAAGATGAGTAAGAAGGCTCGATTCGCACCAACCGCAAACGACGTGAACCATCATAATGTACTTGAAAAAAAAAGGGAAACCAGAATTCTTAATTGATAGGACTAGACGACATTAATTGTACCATATGATGGTGCTATGGCTTTACCACATGAATTTAATAGCTTATGAATGTGGGTGCAGTGACAAATACCTACATAAGTTTTAATGAACAAAATATACGGGGTTAAATTAATGGTATATGTGTAAGAAACATGATTTTAGTTACAGCTTAGAGTACATATGTACATATATACAAATTTCTATACATATGCAAAAATTCCTCAGATATATTTTTGTCATCAACCAACATTTGAAGTTCAAACGACACGGCTATAATATACATACATTACATACGTATGTACATTATGAATGCATGTACTTAGTATGCACAATGTTTAATTAATGAGGTCAATTGAAAAAAGGGGGTTAGTTGGTTTTCATAAAAAATTAATTCCATAAAGTAGTAATAAAAACTCCCAATTACACGGAAATCCGTGTGTTAAGAATATCCCGAAGTTCTATATTGTTTAATATATTTTTATAATTTATGCCAATCTTTCTGTTAACTCTGTTTTTCTCGCCAATTTTGTCCATTTTGGTGATGTCAATTTCACAAATTGTTCATCTATTCTTATTCTTGATAGCTCGTCGGCTGCCTTATTTTCTGTTCCTGTGATATGTTCGATTTGATAATCGTATTCCTAAAATTTTATCTTCTTTGAGATTGTGCAAGCATGCTTGTGGTCTATGATCTGTTTGTATGTATTTTGAAATGTCGACTGTATAGGTAATGACGGAATTAATTGGTTGCCCAAACGATTGCTAAAAGTTCTTTTTCTAAAACTGAATAAATACATTCATGTTTATTTAAAGTTTTGGAAGCAAAGCATAGTGGTTCACGTGATTGACTTTAGACTGCTCCAATTGCGAAATTGGATGCTTCTGTGGTTAGTGTAAATTCTTTTAATAAATCATCTGACATTACTAGTTTCAATTTCTCGAATGATTCTTTATATTCTGTGTTAGCTATTTTTATTTGTTTATCTTTTCCTAAACAAAGAGTTAGTGGTTGTATAATCTTGGCGTAATCATGGATAAACTTTCTATAGTATCCGGTTAGGCCTAGGAAAGATTTTATTTCCTCAATAGTTTTGGTGTAGGAAAGTTTTGAATCGTGCTTATTTTATTGGGATTAGGTTTTTTCCCTCTGGGTTAATTATATGACCTAAGAATTCGCTCTCTTTTTCCATAAAATCGCATTTATTTAGGGATGTCTTTAAATTTACAGGCTGCAATTTGGTGAAGATTTTATTTAGTGAGTTTATATGTTCTTCCAATGAAGTTGAGAATACTATTATGTCGTCGAGGTAGACATAACATATTTTTCCTACATATTCCTTTAATAACTCGTTCATCATTCGTTGGAATGTGGCGGGGCCATTTTTGAGACCAAATGGTATTCTGCACCATTCGTAGTGTCCTGATAGTTTTGAGAACACTGTTTTATCTCTATCTTCGGGGTATACTTCGATTTAAAAAAGTAATATTAGAGACGATGCTCTGATAATAATTAGTTCTTTATTAAACAGAATGCACTTAAGATCTAAACGGAGCGCCGCAGACGACCAGCATTTATCGTCTTTTATTGGTTGCGTGAGTGGCTTCTGCCAGTGATTATATCATTGTTTCTAATCTCAGTTGCTTGGGTGGCCCATCATAATATACGGGTGTTTATGAATATGATATCGTTTTTTTATTTAAATACATACAAATCTTAAAATATACGTCCGCCAAACAACTTTTTTTTTTGAAAATGCTATAAAAAAAAACTACTGAATATTTTCTCAAATTTCTTTTTTTATTTGAAAGTACAATCTTTCTGGTTAATAATGGAAAATAATTTCATTCAAATGGCTACCTCGGCTGGCCATGCAGTAGCCTACACGATCGGTCCAATTTTTAAGCATATTATCGATTGTGTGCAGCTGTATTTCACCAATGGATTCACGAATATTGTCCTTTAAAGCGTCAATTGTCTCTGGCTTGTCGGCGTAACACAGCTCCGAGGTGGCCAAACGACACACAGTGGGGCGACTTGTATGGGAGAGCGGAAAAAACTCCATAAAGTCTAAACCATTCAACCGATTTTGTTGAAATTTTCAGGAGTGATTTTCAGCTTCAAGAGAAATTTTCCCTATCAATTTCCGCCCACTGAAACGCCTACTTATTGCTCTCTTTAATAAAAAATAAATCTTTAAACCGATTTCAATGAAATTTTGATGGCTGATAGTCAAGGAAAACAAAATTACACTATTAATTTCCGCCCACTGCCACGCCCAGTTTGTTCTCTTGTAAATATAAACCTTTTTTAAAATTTTTTGATCGACGTGGTGTTAAGGACTATACACATTAGAGTAACCAACGAATAAAAAAACAAATAGGATTTAAAACTTACATACATACAGTGGTGGCCAAAATAATAAGAGTGAATCAATAAATTTTCTTCACTTTATAAATTCTATCGTAATTACCTTACAAACTTTTTAAAAAAATGTACGAATTATTTTTGCATTTGCTGTCAAAAATTTCCAGAGTCACTGAAAATTTTCCATAAGTATTTATCAAAGCACCGTTACTTTTATTCACGAAACTCATTTTTTCAGCGGACAAAATAATAAGAGTGCACTGTAAGTTTTCAATATTTCTGGAAAATTATTGTTTATTCTTCTTTTTTAAAATCCAATTAAGTAAAATAACAATTTTTAGTTTTGAATTAAAAAAAAAATGGGACGCGCGAAACATTGTTCTGAAGAAGAACGCCGTTTGATCTTGCAACTAAGAGATGAAGGTAACACCTACGATTTTATTGCAAATGCACTTCATCGTTCTCCGTGTGTTGTGGCTCGAGTATTAAAAGACCGAAATAAAACACAAAAACCAGCCGAAACAAGAGGACGTCCAAAGAAAACTTCACCTATCCTCGACAGAAAAATAGTTAGAGAAGCTCTTAAGGATCCATTTGCAACATCGACCTTGATAAAAACAAATTTGTCGTTGGATGTTAGCTCCCGAACGACTCGCCGACGTTTGCAAGAAAAAAATTTACACGGAAGAATAGCTAGGAAAGTTCCATTCCTAAGAAAAAGGAACATAAAGCAGCGCATTGAATTCGCAAACTTCAACCAAGCATCAGGGAGTCCAAGAAACTGGAAAAATATTTTGTACAGCGACGAAACCAAAATGAATTTGTTTGGATCTGATGGCCGGATTTATGTTAGAAGGAAGAAGAATGAAGAACTAAATCCTAGGAACACCATAAAGACGGTAAAGCATGGTGGCGGTAATATCAAAATTTGGGGGTGTTTTTCTTATAATGGAGTTGGCCCTATCTTTTGGATCAAAAATATTATGACCAAAGAAACGTACCTCAAAATATTGGAAAACGTCATGCTTCCATTTGCAGAAGATAATCTGCCATTAGTGTGGACATTCCAGCAGGATAATGACCCCAAACACACTGCTAAAGTCGTGACAAGGTGATTTGAACAAAAGAATGTGTCAGTTTTGCAATGGCCTTCACAATCGCCAGATCTAAACCCCATAGAAAATCTTTGGAAAGATTTGAAAAATAGAGTTTCATGCAAGAAGACCACAAATATGGAGGCACTTTGGAAAGAAATCCAAGAACAATGGTACGCAACACCTGTGGAAACATGTCGAAAACTAATCGACTCTATGCCAAGAAGGTGTGAAGCGGTTCTTAAGAACAAAGGCCACGCCACCAAGTACTGACTTCCTGAGGTTACCCATTTACTCATATTCTTAAAAAAGTAGAATTTTAACCGATTTTTTGCCTTTTCCTTAGGAAAGATCTGATTCACTCTTATTTTTTTGGCCAGAAAAAAGACGCCTAAAAATAGTTTTATCTATATTTTGTGTTATAAACTTTTTTTTTTTAGAAAACTTTACATTGCCACTTGGAAATAATATTAACTTATAATATTTGTGAGCATTATAAGACTTTTTTTTCACAAAATAAAAACTTTTGTGATAAAATTGTAGTAAAAGTATTTCACTCTTATTATTTTGGCCACCACTGTATATAAGCCTAAATTCTTCACAAAAACTTAACAAAAAGGTAGAAATCTAGTTTATTTAATGTTAATATATTAAAATTTGGGTTGTAATTGCTGAAATAAGAGAAATTTGACGGAATAATTTGGTCGTTACATACCATCCACACTTCAACGAATGAATTGTTTCTTGGTCTAAGTAAACGACATTCGGGACAGATAAAAAAGCATATGTAAACGAAATGTCAAAACGGTCGTTGGTCGTTCTCATATGAATATTCCTTTAGTTCGATAAAATTAGAAGTTTTAAAAATTTTATGAAGTTTTCAAGTATGTGGAGGAATATATGGAACAACTGGTGAACATTTTGCAATCTACTTATAAAAACCGTTTATACAATCAAAGTTACTTCTTTTCGAAATATAAATGGGGTAAAAACCTGCAAAAAAGGGAACAACTCGTTTTCATTTTATTTTTACGATTATTGCCTGCATATGCATATTAATTTATTCTATAATATTACACACAATTTAAGTACAAACATATTAATTACTTCTTTAAAATTAAGTTTTAATTTACTTTTAAATTAATTTAGGTCAATTTAAATTAATTTTAGTAATTCAATTTAACTAAATCGTTATTCCATATATGAAAAAATAAATCAATAAATTATAAATTAATTCTTAATCATGACAAAGAAAAATAGTAAACTCACTTCAATTAACTTAATTGCGCATAAGAATGTGGAGAGCAAACTTCATACTTAGTTTAAAAAAGGTAAAAATGATTTTATAGCCTTTTGAAAAGTTGCTCTTGAACTCTTATTTTTAAGACTTTGTTCGGCGGTTGTCTACAGTTGTCAATGAAATTTATAGACATGTTAGACAATAGTATAAGCTTTCATAAAATGATAATTTTAGACCGGAGCTCAGCGGAGCTTTTTTTGTAGGCTTAGCAAAACTTGCATTATCTAGTTACTTTTCTTCACTCACTTTATAATTTTTTTTAAGGTCATATTTTAAAAAATGTGTCTATTTAAAATTGTTTTATTTTTCTTTGTTATTTGAATTACAAACCTGTAAAGTTTTGGTTGTTGGTGATTTTAATGTACCCTATCTCAACTGGATTCAAATTGACGACGATAACATCTACGTTCCAATAAAAGCGTCATCTTGAAATGAGCTTTTATTAACTGATGGTATGTCTTCATGTGGCTTAAGTCAACTCAACGGTGTGAAGAACCCTTTTGGAAAAACACTTGATCTGGTATTTTTCTCCGAAACCATATGCTCTGAAACAGCTGTGATTTCTTCTGCTGTAAAACTTGTAGCCGAAGATCGCCATCATCCTGCATTGGACATAGCACTCAATCTAAATATGGCTTCACCTCATTTACTATCTAATAACAACAAACTTGAATTTAACTTTAGTAAATGTAATTTTGAAAACCTTTTTAACTTGTTATGTACGATCAATTGGGATCACTTATTTTTTAACTTAAATTTTGACGATATGCGTAACATTTTTATTTAACTCTTTTTAACTGTTTCTACAAAATGATTCCATTTAAAAAGAATCGAAATAACTTAAATGTTCTACAATTTGATTCTCAAGTTAAAAACTTAAAAAACAAAAGGAACAAAGCTTGGATAAAATATAATCAAACAGGAACTGATGATGATTATAGGATGTTCATTATTATAAAACAACTGTTTACTGACTACTCTAATATCCTATATGATGATTACATTCGGAAAATTGAATTAAACCTTAAATCTAATCCTGATAGTTTTTGGAAATTCGTTAATTGTAAGAAGAAAACATGTCGACACCCTAAATTAATGACCGATTCGACATCAAATAGTAATGAGTCGAGAATAATTGCAAACATGTTTGCAAACTACTTCAAAGATGCTTTTGTAGAATATAATACTCACCCATATTCTGAAACTCGTATTTTGTCTAGTACTCGTAGTCGAACTCGTATTGTATCAAAATCGTTATTCTTAAAGTCGTATACTTTGCATACGAGAAGCTAAAAAAAAACAACGTACATATATCTGGAGATAATGGATGAATCGAATCTAACGGATTTGGTATGTTTTTATTGAATGTGATTCATTTTGAGGTTTAATTTTAAATATGCTTTGTTGGTAGATCAGTTGCTCACACCTTCAGACTATATTCTGCATGGATATGAAAAGTCTCAGAGGTCTTCAGAAATAAGCCAGATATGAAGGAAGCGTTATTTGGTAGAAACCAGTAGTACAAGTTGCCCAAAATTGGACTCATTTAGAATTAAGATAGATGGAATACCTTTGACATAGTCGTTAGAAACATTTACATACATTAGGTACATGATATTATATTTAAGTTAATGCCATGAATTTTTATTTTAACTGATAATACTCAAATAAATGTTAAACATATTTGAGCAGCATATTTGTCCTTAGTTCACTAATTTTAAACAAGAACTGGCTTTTCAGGGGGTATTTGGATGTGCTGATGACACCCATATCACGATTTCATGTCCAGCAGTTGTTGTCCTAAATATGAACGCATGATTAACTTTGAGTTTAAATTTATACCTTACCTACATGCATATAAACCAATTGTCTTTATTCATTTTTATCGAAAAAATTGTATTTCGAGTAGAAAATTTCACACGACTAATAAAGTACACAAATACGACTTCAATTGAATTGAATAGATTCGGAATAACGATAAAATATAGTCAATCGTATGCGATGTTTTGCGTTTTCTACGAGTGAAGTCGGATGTTCGACTCCTGTAATACTATGTAACATACGACTGTAGTCGAATACGAGACATAACTACGAGTTTCAGAATATGGGTGACTATTAGTTTTCCTAACACATCTACCACTGTTTTAAATTTCCCCCACTTAAATTCTATCAATTTCGTTATAACTTATAAGTGAAGATACTGTTGTTAATAGTATCCTACAACTTGACGAATGTTTTAGTCCTGGTCCCGACGGTGTACCATCAACCATTTTAATGAAATGTGCTGTGTACTAAGCATACCCGATATGTGTTATTTTAACACGTCTCTAAAAATCTCGCTGTTTCCTTCTATCTGGAAGAGTTCTTTTATAATACCAATACACAAAAAAGGTCCTAAAAACGAAGTAATGAACTACCGACCTATTACTAAGCTATCTGTGATACCAAAACTGTTTGAGTCTATCGTATGCAGCGTCCTTTCTTTTCACTGCAGTTTAATTATCTGTGATAACCAGCATGGTTTTGTTAAAAAGCGTTCAACTGTTACTAGTCTGTTTAACTTTACGTCCTTTTGTTTAGATGTTTTTGAAATGCGTGAACAAGTTTATTGTATCTTTACTGATTTCAGCAAGGCCTTTGACAAATTGTGTCATAAAACATTAATTTTAAAATTAGCACAGCAAGGTTTTAACGACTATTTCATAAACTGGATGTCCTCATATTTAAAAGATAGATGTTATAGTGTTAAATTTCGTAATGAGTGTTCAAATTCATTTGTTGTGAATTCTGGTGTCCCCCAGGGCAGCCATCTTGGTCCTACTTTATTTGTTTTATTTATAAATGATTTAGTTTCGATCATACAAAATTCGTCTGTCCTCATACTTGCTGTTGACACTAAACTTTATAAAAAAATCAACTCTATATCTGACTGTCTTCTCCTGCAAGAAGACTTATGTCGTTTTCAATTGGCAACCTGGAATCAGAAAAAAGCATTCTCAAAGCGTTCAATTGGGCAAAAGTGACAGTTCTAATTCTGAAAAAGAAGAGATTTCTCTTCTGGAATTGAAGTCAGAAGTAAAAACAGAATCACTCACACATTCAAAGATTTTAAATGTCACACTTGATAAATGTCGAATTGTGCGAATTGTGAAATGATTGCTTAAAATTAAAATTGAAATATAAATAATGGAAAACAATATTGAAAATATCTAAACAATAATTGTTCCTAATTTGTTCCGTACATAATGTGCACATATATGTAGTTAACACATGTCACAGTTTACCAATACAGTCACACCAAACTTCAAATTTTTCAGAATTCACAAAAAGTGTTCAATTGGGATTCTGCTTCTACTTCCCATTCCGGATTGCCAATTGAAAACGACATTAATATTATTCAGGGAATGGTGCAATTATAATCGTCTTGTTTTAAATGTTGACAAATGTAAAACCATGAGTTTTACACGCAAAAAAGTTCCAATCGTTTTTAATTACATATTTGATTCTTGTCCTTTAAGCAGAGTATATGTATTTTCTGACTTGGGTGTAGTCTTAGATTCCAAACTAACATTTAATGAACATTTTCTTCATAGTAAAAAAGGCAAGTAAAGTTCTGGGTTTCATTAAGAGATTTGGTCGTGATTTCCGTGATCCATATGTTTTAAAATTACAATTTGTTTCATTTGTAAGACCAGTCCTAGAATATGCCTATACGGTATGGTCACCTTACTAGGACCGTAAACGTCACAAGACTGGATGCCATTCAGAAAAGATTTTTGCGCCTTACTCGCAAATACTTTCCTTCTTTGACAAATTATAGGGAGTAGGTACTTGCAATTTGGTTTTATTGTTGGAATAATAAATGGACAAATTTCTTCACCCCGCCTTACTCACAAAGACTTACTTTCATAAACCTTCCTTCTTTGACAAATCATAGGAAGTACTTGCAATTTTGTTTTATTGTGAGAATAATAAATGGACAAATTTCTTCACTATCAGTTATTGCTAATTTAAACTTTAGTTTTAGTCGTTCAAGTATAATACTCCAGAAACCATTGAATACTAATTTTATTAGATCAAACTATGGTGTACATAGCATTTTAAATCAATTAATTGAAATTTATAATAAATATCACTCTTGTATTAATTCACCAAATGATAATATAAAAAGTATAAATGGTAAATTAATGTTTTTCAACAGCCTAGTTTAAGCTTTAGATTTTAAGTATGTATTATATTTATAACAATAAATTGTTAACGTTAGAATTTAACGAATTATAATAAATTAAACTTAAGAAAAACATGCTTATAAGAAACTCATTTGTACGTACCAATATTAATTTTTAGAGTTAAAAAGAACTGCTAAAAGAAAATTATTTTATCAAAAAACCTTTGTCAAGACTTTTTGTTTACTCAGCCTTGTTAATCACCGTTAATGACAGCTTTCCACATTCCAGTGAAATGACAGCAGCAGTTTTGGAAAGACCGCGAAAATTGCAAATATTTTGACATATCTTGTTGTGTCCATTGATTTGATATAAGATATTTCCTTTTTTATATTATATTAAAAGAAATTTTCTTTCTTTTATCCGAAGTTTTTATAAAAGAAAAACTCGGGTATAAGAAAGAAATTTCTTGGATTTTAAGACTTTCTTATAACCGTTTTGCACTGTATATAGTTAAAACAAAAATAAAACGATGGGCTTAAACACAACATTACAATTACTTAAATATAAGGAATATAGCACCTATGTATGTATGTACATATTTATATACTTATAAAAAAACTAATCTTAGTTTATTTTTTTTTCTTTAAGGCTGGGTGCCCCAGATCGGCAAACTCAAACTTCATGTAAATTAACCTGGTTACAAGAGGAGATCGAGGAATCGAATCGAAATTGAATTGAGATTTCGATCCAGGTAATGTCAGTGGATCGAGGAATCGAATTGAAATAGAATCGAAATAACATTTTGGTTATATTTTTGTGTGCGTACTGTGTTGTGACTTTGTGAGTATATTTTCTCAAATAATTCAAACAAAATAATGCTTACAACATCAACAATACAGAGCACCAAATAAAACGCATCTCAAAACAAAAAAGAGAGAAAAAATATAACACGCACGCAAGCAAAACCTCACACACCAATAACTCGATTCCCCGATTCGGGTTTACAAACAAATATTCGATTCACCTCGTTTTGTGGGATCGGATCGAGTAATCCTAGTTCGATCCGATCCAGGTATATGCGGCGCTAAATCCTGATTCAATTCCGATTCAATTCTACTTGTAAACTGAGTAATAATGACCTTATTTGTGTTAGTGACCTTTTTTGATATGAATTTCATGGCATCGCCATATGTGGTCAGGAATTTTGTTTTTTTCGTTACTCTCTCTCTCTCTTTACACTCTTTTTGAGTCGAAGAAAAAAATAATAATGAAAAGGACAGTCTGTGCTGTATGTGTACGTTTAATTTCCATTTCCCTATTTTCTCAAAAACAGGTCCTGATCTCATTTGTATTGCAATTATTGTTTTTGTTTTTGCCAAAGAACAATAACTCCCCTCTCTATTGCCACAAAAAAAATCTATGTAGATCGAATATAAAAAAAAAACGATCTCGACTTCTGCTACGTCATCAAACTAATGTCGTTTTCAATTGGCAATCTGGAATCAGAAAAAAGCATTCTCAAAGCGTTCAATTGGGCAAAAGTGACAGTTCTAATTCTGAAAAAGAAGAGATTTCTCTTCTGGATTTGAAGTCAGAAGAAAAAACAGAACCACTCACACATTCAAAGATTTTACATGTCACACTTGACAAAGGTCATATTTTTGAATTAATAAATTGTGCGGACTGTGAAGTGATTGCTTGAAATTAAAACTAAACTATAAAAAAATGGATAATAATATTGACAATATCTTAGCAACTGTTCCTAATTTGTTAGAAACATTGTTGGAGTCGTCTTCCTCATCTCCTTCATCAAGTGATGACGATGCAAGTGATGCAGTTAATTTTCTATTGCAGGAGTTTTCCAAAAAGCCAAGATTGCAAAACTACCAATATAGTCACACCAAACTTCAAATTTTTCAGAATTAACAAAAAGTGTTCAATTGGGATTCTGCTTCTACTTCTCATTCCGGATTGCCAATTGAAAACGACATAAAAGCTGCAAGAAGTAGGTATAGATAAACCACACACAAAAAATTTCAACACCTTCCCATTAGGAGTTATTGTAATCGGTCCGATTAGTCAAATTTTTTTTTAAAATCTGGACGTTGATAGATGTCTGTGTTTTTTTTTATTTTTTTTTACTATAGTAATATTAAAATAAAGTCTTTTAGTTTGGTCTAATTGTAAGAGCCTTCTACTAGATTAAAATTTTTTTATTCAGATATAAATGTTTTCGTAAATAAGATTAGTTATTAACAAATTCAAAAATTAATTTAAGTATTGACTAAAAACTATACATTTTAATATTACATATTATTATTTTTATTTTTTTTCCTTTAAAATCTCCTTCTCTGATATGTTGTCTGTACTTCAGTACTTCTCTGATATGTTGTCTGTACTTCAGTACGTATGTACTCGTATACTATATGTATGTATATATATGTATGTATAGATATACCCTTTTTGTAACGATATCTCAATAACGGGTAAAAATATCGACTCCAATTAAATTTTGTTCGATAGGTTATAACTTCGAAAGAAATAAATTTCATTTTGTAGATTGCAATTTGATACAGGTTTGGTATAAATTTGGGAAAATTTCAACAAACCGTTATTTTCATAAAAAAGAAAAATTAAAAAAATAATTATTCTTAATAATTAAAAATATTTTGATTGCATAATTTTACCGAAATTACTATTACTATTTATTTTACAGTTTTTGAATACCAAAATTTTTATTTTATTGTCCACTACGCTAACTTCATGTTTATCGGGGCACATTATGTACACCATGATAACGCATCTGAGAGATTTGTTCATTATTGAGGTCCTTAATGATATATGTACATACATTATGTACTACATACATGGTGTCATCGTCTACGAGAAGAACAGGTGGTCAAACAATCTCTGTAGGTAGCGGAGCAAAATGGGTAAATGGTAGCAGCCGATAAATTTGTAGAGCTTACCTAAGTCTGTCAAAGCTATTTAAATGCAGGAACCTTACGATTAAATCTAACAATAAGCTACTGTTAAGCAGAACTATGGTTAAAATCTTGAGGAGAATTGTTTGTCGGAAAGGACGATTCGATGTTCCATTACAATCTACCTCAAAGCAGATATCGAGGCAAAAATAAAGCTTGGTGGACGCCGCATCCGCGCCGCCGCACAGTGGGGTAAACATGTAAAAATAAGTCATTTTCTGAAAGTGGTGTTTTTTAAGATCTGATAATGGATTCTTATAGTTAATTAGTTGTAAGATTGATATGTTATCACTTTTTTTGAAATAAGTACTAGTTAACTTAGAATTTTTAGCTTAAAGTCGAAAATTCATAGATATGTATGAAAATTGATTCATTTTTAATCGATCCGCTTTAGCTCTAATCAGATCCAATTGGAATAATTTTTTTTAATGAATCAATAAATCTGTAGAGATAATTAAAAAAAAAATTGGTCGGTGATAACAGTACTTGTAGATAACAGTAACAGTAGAAATGAAAAAGTGTTACGTTTAAATCAACAAAAAAATAATTACGGTCTTTGAGCGGAGTACGATAAATAAGGCGATAATATTTTATAACGGGTTTCTATAAAACAGTTCTAAAGAAGCATTTTTCACTATGGATGTGGGCTCTATCTTCCCCCGTTTAGACGGGAGGGACAGTTGAAATTTAAAATACTTTAAATTAAAAAGATTTTTGTTAAAAATAAAGGTACATTTAAAATTAAGAATTGTAATTTTTAAAAGCTAACAGTCTGTTCTATCAGCCTGTTTTTAAATTAAGTCAAATAAAGTGATAGTTTTCGAAAAAAAAAATTGTTGTAATTAAAATTTGGTAATTTCTTAATTTTTTTTTCTTTTTCCAAATATTGTATAATTGTCATTTTTTTATTTTAAATTGGTTTATCGATAATTGTAATGATTGGTTATTAAAAAGATTTAAATTTTAAAATTGAGTAACTAAATTAAATAAATAAATAAAAAAAAGTTTAAAAAATATGTACATAGTTTCAAGTGTGATTTTTCAAAATTTTAATGAAACGTACAAATGTTTGGATTAAGAATTCGTTGCTCTTTATACAAAGGGTGCCACTGTGCGCCGGCTGGTGAGCTACATCAAATAGCGCATGACCAAAAAGGAACCAGTGGCCTATTGCACCACCTTACACATTTGAGAATTACAAAACATTTTTAACACAAAATTGTAAAGGAGTCAAGTTTAGTGTTTTGTAAAATTCTGTAAACTACAGTATTGTAGTTGTGATTCACAAAAATTGAAATTTCTAAAAATTCACCAACCTTTTCCGCGGTTTATTGATACTTCGTGTATTTTGTGATATTGTTTTATGTTATGAATGTTAATTTTTTTTTGTTATATTAATATGTAAGAATACCTACATGTTTATTTTCCACTTGTTTTTTATTTAAAGGGGATTAGATCTACTACTTCAAAAACGCGACTTTTATCTTACCTCTTGGTGGTGTGGAAACAGATAGATATTATTTAATTTTAAAAATTTAAAATTTAATAAATAAAAAAAAAGAATTGAAATATTAAACGAAGGTAACCCCGAACATATTTTCTTTTTTATCATGTATTTGTCTGCGTAATATCAGGTTATATTTTGTTCCTGATAATGCACGTGATCTTTGTAAAATCGTCGGGAATGGAGAATATTATAATTTTTGTCATCGAAATCAGACATGTTTTTTTGTTTCCACTTAGGTACAATAATAAGTTTAGTGGAACTTCTTTCAGGTTTTCAATTTTTCAAAACAAAAATTACATGAATGGCATCAGCTAGGATGCGTTGATTTTCTTGTTTTTATAAAAAGAAAATACTTTTAGTTCTTTTAATATGTGGTTAAAGGGACAAAAAAAAACGGATAAAAAAATTTCATAATTTTTACATTTCGTCAAATACCTACCTAAGCTTTTTAAATGTGTTGTCCGTGACATGACGTTAAGTGTTATATACATTTGTGACAGGTAGTTTATCTAGTTATAGAATATATGTAAAGTTTTTTTGCTACTTTTGAAACAGGGGCCCTATGTAACTCGATTCTAATTTTGATTCTATTCGAAACCTATTTGCGATTCTACTTTTAATTGCTACTATGTATGAAAAAAGAATAGAGCGCCAGTAATGCCAAGAATTTTTCAACAAATTTGCGATTTTTGAACGATCTGCTCGCAAACACATTTGATGTCTGCTTTGTTTTGACATTAACTTTCGAGTTAGGTGGTTCCGATTATACGAAAGTACATAAAAACCAAGCTGACACCACTATAGCGTCATTAAAAGAGTTATAGAGTCCAGAATTTACGAATTCGAATATTTTTATTATAGAATCGGGTTACATGGTTGGGCCCCAGTTGACTTTCTTGTTGATGACGTAATTCTCGAAAAAATATCGCCTATTTTTTATTTAATTTTAATTATTCGGTGGAACAAATTTTTAAAACCTTTCCGAAGACAACGGAAGAGCTGTATTATAAAAAGTTCAAATCTGAAGGGAAATTGCATATTTAAGGGTAGAAACTCAAACGAGATTTAAAACAGGAAACAAAAAAATAAATTTAAAAAAATTCCGAGAGCGTTTGGGCTCAATCGTTGATAAGCAAACCAAAGCCGGGAGATTTTTTGAAAAGACCGAAACATTAGCTAATACCTATTATACTAAGATAGATGAATTGATAAGAAATTATAATTTTAGTGATATTGGCTTATGGTCATCAAATTGCAAAAAATTGGTATCTCATACATACCTATGTACATATGTACATAGAGATGAAACTACACCCAGCGACAACAAACCCTCACATTGATTTATTTGCATGTTTTTGTGATTTAACGGTTAAATTCTACCTTTCTTCGAATTTTTTTCTCTTCTTTTACTATTTTTTCATTTTAGTTGTCATTAGTTCACCATGCTGGGGACATCAATAAATCTTTTCTGTCACAAACAGGAAAAAAATAAGATAGAACAGCTTAATAATCCGGGATTGAATGTATGCAGACCTGCAAAAAAGCCTCTTCCTCCTTGTAGAATGAAAAAACAAAGACTGCAATGGGCTAAAAGTTACAAATATTAGACTGGTAATGATTAGGGACAATTTTTTTTTGGACGAATCCAAATTGGACCCGATGGCAATGCGATAGACCGCCGCAAGAAAGGAGAAATGTTTTATGATGAATGTGTTTTGCCTACTTTAAAACATTCTGCTTATGTGATGGTATGGGGAACCATTACAATGTTTGGTGTTGGGACCATGATAATGCTAGAAGGTCAATGCTGCAAAATACATTGAAATTATAAATGCATTCGGGAAACTTTATTTTTCAATACGATTCAGCTCCATGCCACCGAGCCAAAATGGTACGTTTAAACTTAATTTAATTAATTCTTTTGCACAATTTTAGAAACATTGTTGAGTTCTTAATAAAGATTCTCTTGGGATTCCGTCACTTCCGTGGCCAGGAAACAGTCCGGATCTAAATCCGATTGAAAACTGTTGGCAGCAAATGGGGAAAAAAATACAAGAAAAACTTCCAAATGAAATCGGTAATAGAAGAAGTTTGGTACATCAATGAAATTTATTTAAAAAAGTTATTTAATTTCATGAGGTCATAAAGAAAAGGGGCGGAAGGACGAAGTATTAATTATAATTTTTTTCTTTTTTACTTTATTGTTTTATTAAAAGCCTTTAAAATAATCTATCATTATATTTTTCAATTTAAGATGATATTTTTAACCTGAAATTTTGAATGCACGAGTTTTTGAAACTTGACTAATTTTTAACTTTTTGTATTATTTAAAAGCAAAAAAGCAGTTTTCAAATTTTGTATAGGTACATCAAATTAAAATAAATTATTAAAAAAACTAAATACCTACATAATATCTCAAGACTTCTGAAGCAAGCCGAGGTTTTACTCAGCAGATCTACTGCGAAATGCAACTGCAGACATTTTTATTTTATTCTATAATCATCAAACCCTATTCTTTGAAGAAAAATTCAACATAATTATAAGTCCCAATAAAAAACAATCAGCTTGCTTAAGTTTTCAAGCAAAACATATCCAAATCAAAATGGAATCGATGTAATAAATGAGAGTGATGATGATGAAATAGAAGAATAATTTTCTGTTTGCTATTATTTGTCTGATTTTTAAATGTTAATTAGGTTATACAAAATATGTTCTTAATTGTTTGTATAATAAATTTTTTATAAGTACAAAATATTTCCTTTAATTGCTTTTCAAACTAAAAACGTTCGTACAATTTTTTCAATTTTTGTAAAAGTAGGCGTTTTTTGTGAGCGTGTCCTCAATTTTTCTTTCAAATGGTGACAATGACAAGCATAATTATATTATCTGCCATGAACCGAAAAGAAGTTTTATGTATATTATAAACTATACTATTCATCACATTATTATAAACTGAAATATATTCTTAAAATCACTCCTTTTCAAATCATAGGTACATTTTATTTAATTTGTTGATAAATCTCCGAGCCAATTTAGCTTACTTTTAATAATTATAAAAACAGAACGGGGACGAAAAAATATAGGGAAACACTGAAAAAATAAGTATAAATTGAAAACTCCTGTCTTAATTTTTTCGGAAATATATTAAGGCTTGGCTAATTTCTTAAGTATGGAAGCCCCAGTTTATCTATTATAAATAACTGCCCTTCTAATTTTGTTTGTTCAGGCCAAACCTACAAATAGGGAATTTTATCGCACCCATTTGAATTAACCTAAATATATCTAGGACCAACCTACTTACATATGTATATGTAAGTACATATGTATATTAAATATCTCACCTGTGGCAAGAATCCCAAAGGCAAGTAATCCACAAAGAGTGTAATTGGTGTTTCTCATTTTTATTCTTAAATGAAATTCCTGTAACACTTCACTTTGACAGAAGAACTCTTAAATCACAAACAAATCAATAATATCGCAAAAAATATGTACATATGTATGTATGTTTGTCTTTTTTATATTTTTAAAAATTTATTTTCAAATAAAGAGGCGACTACCGACACTGGGAATAAGATAATTTTTCTTACTTTTTTTTTAACGCGGCTACAGCACGTAAATATAGTTCAGGTGAGCTGAAACTAAAGACTAACTAAACTAACCCCAAAAAGGCAAAAGAATGATGCCTCCTACAGATTTAAGAATTCTGACTCAAACTCAAACACCATTATTATGTTTTCACTATTCCAGGTTCCAGTATCCAGATAGAAAATTAAATCTGGATGGATGAAGAATGAAGTTTGATCCAATAAATTCATTTGGATTTTGGAATGAGGCATCATTTTGCTTAACCCAAACAAAACAATTCTAAAGAGAACTATATACATACATGCATACATAAATAGATGTATGAAAGCATAAGCTAAGTTACAGTAAGAACCGAAAATCTATTACAAATACCTACAAATACGTACCACAACAAACCATAATATGTATATATAATATATATTATTATATATACTTGGAAAATGAACTGAACCCATTGGAACTAAAATTTACTCTTAATATTTCAATGCTAAAATGCATGTGTATGTGTAATGTTATGTGATTTCGTATAACTATAAGGCAGTGCTGTCGAAAGGTTTAGCACGGTGTTACTATAGTGATTTCGATACCTCCGTACTAATCTTTTTACATCCGTAAAAAATTTGTATTTCAGCAATTTTATTTTCAGCACTTTTATCTGTCGTTAAAAGACTATTTCTTTTCAAGCAGTTATGTTCCTGAAATCAAGTGAAAAGAAATCGAACAAAATTGTTTTCAGAGTTCAAACTTTAAATCCTTTTCATGACTTCGAATACGTTTCGAAATCAATTCGAGTTCAGGTTAAAGTAAAGAAACAATCAGTAGACCTATTCGGCGACATATTTTATTCTGCTATTCTGTTAATCTGTTATGAATTTCCATACAAAAATTTGAGTTGTCAAAAAGTCTTTTATAAATTTTATTTTTCGTATTCAGTATACTAAATTTGCTATGAAATCTGCTATAAAATCTGTTATGAACTGTATAGAATTCGAACATGTCAAAAAATCTTTTACAAATATTATTTTTCGTATTCGGAGAGGCAAAATCTTTAAGGAAATCTGTTATGAATCACAAAAGAATAAAAGACAAATATTTCTGATTTTTATTATAAAAGATTTTATTAGATACTAAGAAAAAATGGATATTTATATACTTACATATATTTTCAACAAATAAATGTGCTTGAGAGGAAATGTAAGAAAATAACATGTATTTAATTACATTATAAACAAAACTGCAAGCTTAATTTATATAAATATTTTCTTAGAAAAAGGAACAGACAACTTTTGATGGGGGTACGTTAAAAAAGAAGTTCCTTTAAATTTCCCGATGTGGAGCTATGTATTACGATTGGACAAATTAAATGCAGGATTTTTAGTGGACAAATGGAACAACACAATCTTCAAACACGACCATTGCATTTCAAATTCAAGAGCTTCAAGATACTGCCGAATTTCTTGGACACACGCATCCATATGTTTCCTATTGTAAATAAAGTGAATTGTCTCAAAGAATTAATAATAATTTGTTGTTCACTACTGATGCCTGTACGTACCATGATATAGGTATACTAAGTTATCTTCCATGTACTTATGTGTGTTCCACGAAATACCACGAGAAAACGTTTCATATTGCGTAACACGCTTAACAAAGGATCCTAGAATTTTAATTGCTGTGTAGGCTATAATGGTAGTTGATATGGTATTTCTTTAAACATTAAGTAAGTGGTAAATTCGTAATGAATCATTTACTTACTTAAATAGATTATAACAAAATAGTTTAATTTTGATAACAGATTTTAGTTTTGTTTGCTTATTCATTTCGTTTTCGAATGTTCATAACAGACTTTTATAAAAGTTCGAACTTCTGAAAACAAATTATAAAAGATCTTTTATGATGAAAATCTTTTACGATTCATAACAGAATATTCATAGCAGAATAACAGATTTGGCAGAATAGGTCCCCAGGTCTATTCGGAGAGATCTTTTATTCTGCTATTCTGCTATTCTGTTATAAATTTCCATACAAAAGATTGAGCTGTCAAAAAATCTTTTATGAATTATAATTTTGGTATGCGGCATGCCCAAATCTGTTATAAAATCTGCTACAAAATCTTTTATGAACTTTCAAAAATTTCGAAATGCCAAAAAATCTTTTAAGATTTCCATTTATGGTATTTAGTATGCTTAAATCTGTTAAGAAATCTGTTAAAATTCGTAAAAGAATAAAAGACAAATTTGTTTGACTTTTATAATAAAAGACTTTCAAGTAGAGTAAATTAAAAATGGATTATCAGTAAATTTCCTTCTGCTCCTGAGTTATTTTTTGTTGTCTTCGCCCTAAATAAGTTTGTAAAAATTGTTAGGTATATTTATAATTAACAAAAAGGGGTGGACAAGACACTCTGCTAGTGTCCATACCATGGTATACCGAAGTTTACATCGATGTACATATGTTTCAGGGAATAGATACAAGGGACTTTGGGAGTACCATGTTGAGGACAATGCTCTTAGTAGGGTTCTTATCGGCACATAAAGTGCAGTGGTATTACCTGAAACATACATATATCGTAAAAAAGTATTCCATGGTATGGATCAGTTGCGGCTGCTGGGTTATCGAACAGGTAGTGCACTCACTAAGTATTAAATTTGGAAATATAATAAATAAAAAGAAAATTTCTGTTCTTAAGTGAAATTTAAAAAAACACCAAACAGATACAGCAAAATTAAATCCATAATACGAATTCAAATTCATCAATCATAGTTGCCGGCGCAGCGGTGGCGGCTGCATCGCGTCGCGAAGCTATCGCCTGCGTCACTCACATTGACCGGCGAACTTCGTCAAACATCGGGATCGATTGCTCCCTTCTGTAAACTTCGGTTCTCTCGTGCTGCGCACGGAAGTAGATTAATTTCTCGATACATTTCAATAAGATATCTTTTGTTTCACGCGTCAGGCATGTAAGGCTGTAACCCATACAAGTTATAACGGGTGATTTTTTAGCTGGTTTGGTTTTGGCAACACTGGTTTTGACAGCTGACGTGTGTTTAGTACCTTGTGTCACTGTCAAACAGCTTCAGTTTGGTTTGCAATTTAACCATGGATCGTCTTACAAATGAACAACGCTTGCAAATTATTGAATTTTACTATCAAAATTCGTGCTCGGTTCGAAATGTTTATCGCGCGCTGCTTATCAAAAAATTGTGTTCAGCGATGAGGCTCATTTTTGGTTGAATGGGTACGTAAATAAGCAAAATTGCCGCATTTGGAGTGAAGATCAGCCAGAAGCATTGCAACAGCTACCAATGCATCCCGAAAAAGCCATTGTTTGGTGCGGTTTATGGGCCGGCGGCATTATTGGGCCATACATATTTCTTCAAAGATGATGCGAATCGCAGCGTTACTGTCAATGGTGAAAGCTACCGAGCGATGATAACAAACTTTTTTTGCCCTGAATGGAAGTTCTTGACTTGCATGATATGTGATTTCAACAGGACTGTGCCACATGCCACACAGCACGCGAAACAATGGCGCAATTGCGAGGCGAGTTTGGTGAACAGTTAATTTCACGTTTCGGGCCGGTCAATTGGCCGCCTAGATCGTGCGATTTGACACCATTAGACTATTTTTTGGGAGTATGTCAAGGCTAATGTCTATAGGGACAAGCCCGTTTCGATTGACGCACTGGAAGCCAACATCCATGCATTCATTCGTGAGATACCGGCCGATATGTGTGAAAGAGTATGCCAAAATTGGACTCAGCGGATGGGTTACCTGAGACGCAGCCGCGGTCAACATTTGCATGAAATTATCTTTAAACATTAAATTGCAAGGTTCAAACTATCGATTCAAATAAATATTTCATTCATTTTTTCGAATTTTTTGTGTTTTTTTTTTTAAAGTTCTGTGATGCTTTTTTTGTACGAGGCTGAGGTAGGCTCGTGGTTGTCCAGGGTTTTACCCAAAGAAAGCAAAAAACTTGGGTTTAGAGTTTCAAAACTCCAGCAAACAACTTTTATTTCGGTGTTTCTTAAAATTAAACTAACAAGCCATTTCATATAGTACTTAATCTAACAGGTGTTTCTTTTAACAAACTAACACGGTATTTCATATACTTCACAAATAATAATGTTTTAATAATCTAACACGGTATTTCATATAATATAATTTCTCTAATTGCTACGGGGGTTCCGTCCCCTGTCCCTAGCACCAACTAGGGAATAAACGGTCGGCTGACGCCTTGTCCGGAATACACTTTTAAGAAGTGGATAGCGGAATGAAACAGGGCTCGAATTCCCTTCGTGCCCATGGCAGTAAACCAGCGGAATAAACGGTGCTCTACCCACGGCGGTAGGCGATGTCCGTAGCTCCCTTAGAAGAAGGTCGCTGCGGAATAAACGTTGAGGTTCCGCCCTCTGTCCCTAGCACCAAACTAGGGAATAAACGGTCGGCTGACGCCTTGTCCGTCGTACACTTATAAGAAGTGGACAGCGGAATCGAACAGGGATTAAATTCCTTTCGTGTCCGTGGCTGCAAACCAACAGAATTAATACCCACGGCGGTAGGCGATGGCCGTAGCTCCCTTAGAAGAAGGTCGCTGCGGAATAAACGTTGAGGTTCCGTCCTCTGTCCCTAGCACCAAACTAGGGAATATACGATTAGGCTGAAGCCTTGTCCGTCGTACACTTAGAAGAAGTGGACAACGGAATAAACGGGGGGAAAAGGATTTTTAAGGACCCAAAAAATTCGTGGATAGCCTGTACCGGAGTATTAGCCTTCCTCGGGTTTTCTAACCTTTCGTACTCAAGATTGGTACACAACTGATGAAGGTAGAAGACGAATTCCCATCACTTTTTCACTTCCCCATATGATATTTTCGGTAGGAAGTGGATGTGAATTATAAAAAGTGCGAATGAAAAATCACCTAATAAACCTGAGACACCCATTGTAAGCTTAGCCACTGGCTTCGGTGTGGCGTTGCGTGTGCTAGCGTTGGTGTTGCGTGTGCGGGTTCGGTGACGTGGGTCGGTGCGGCGTCGGAAGTGTAAACCTCTTAAAAAATCACCCATTTTTAACACGCTTATATTAGCTTAACTTGTATGTATGTATGTATGTATGTATGTATGTAACCGACACCTTTGCACTTGATTTTGACCCACTTTACACGAACCGATTTTAATAAAATTTTGTACACATATCAAGAACCGGTGGCAAAACAATAATTTCATAAGTTTATCTCAATATCCTTATCAGGATTACCAGGATTATATATTTTAATCCCACAGCTCCTGCTTTTTGCTGATTTTATTATGCGCTTATAAATATTAATAGACTCCCTAATTTTAAGTGCTGCGGTGGCTCAGTTGGTTAAAGCGCGGTCACGTCGTGGGATCAAATCCTAGCTATGGGTGACTTTTTTTTTTTGATTAAAATTACGAGATTTTAAATAATAAATAAATAATTCCAATTTCATTTACAATTTCAATCAACTAAATGGGTCAATGAAATGTTTCAATGTTTTCTTAAATCACAAAATAAATATAGTTTGAAAATAAATACAGTTTAAAAAAAAACTAAAAAACACGCTTTTAAAGCACTTTAAACTACAAAGTTAAAAATAAATATAGTTTGAAAAATCTAAAAAACACGCTTTTAAAACCCATCATACTAAAAAAGCGGAAAATAATTTTTAATATAAGCTGAAAACAATAATGAACTAAAAATACAAGTGTTATTGTGAATAAGCGTGGGGCGCTCGATATATAAAAAAAAATATGGTCAATGCGCCCAACGCTTTTTCACAATAACACTTGTATTTTTAGTTCATTATTGTTTTCAGCTTATATTAAAAATTATTTTCCGCTTTTTTAGTATGATGGGTTTTAAAAGCGTGTTTTTTAGTTTTTTTCAAACTATATTATTTTTAGCACTTAGCAGCCCTTGTGCGCTCGCTAAAGCGCACGAGAATTGAATTTACAGGGAAAATACATACAATGTTGTCTTTGCTTGTATGATTGAAAAATAAAATAATATGTATCTACCTACTTAATTTAACAAATTAAGATAAAGTAATGTTTAGTAATTTTTAAATCTTTTGGGTTGGTGGTTCAGCGCACGAGCGCACTTAAGGTACAGCCGCCACTAGTATGGATACCAGTAGTGTGTATGTAACAGGTTACTTTTATTTTGGTCATCCATTTCCATCATTTCATAATTTGACAATTTCAAGTGAGTATTAAATTATAACAGCTTATTATGACAACAGATTTTAGTTCTGTTTGCTAACACATTTCGTTTTCGAAGTTTCATAACAGATTTTTATAAAAGATCGAACTTCTGAATACCAATTATAAAAAAGAGGCTGGGTGCGACCCACACTGATAACTCCCCATTTTGTATTTATTGTACAAATTGTCAATTTAATATTTGTAGCAATCACTAGTCTAATTTCGAAGTCGAAATACTTTTGTTTCGAACCCAACTACCAAGGTGGTATGGATTGGAATCGGATACATATGGCTGATTTATTTTTAATATATCAGTGTCTGGCTGCGATTGAGGTCATACAATAGTAATCTTGGAAATAATAATATAATAAATTACAAAACTTATTGTTTAATTAAATTATTAATAAAAACGTTTTGTTTAGTAAAATTACTCTATATATTCGTCAATATTTTAAGTTTTTTAAGGTATTAACAAATGCATTATGTTGAAAATAAAATACATTTGAGTCAATTGCTTGTTGCGATGATAGTCGAAAAACGATTTTTGTCACTTTTCTGTACATTTCGGTTTTAGTTTTTATTTTTCGTAAAAAAACTGTCAATTTGATATTTGTCAAAATTGGTGCATATATTAATAATTGTACTTTGTATAAACACAAATAAGTTTGAAGTCAATACCGGTGCTCATTCTCGAGATATTCAAGTCAAAACACACTTTTTACCAACTTTTGGCAGAATTTTTTGTACTTTTTTATTTTTTGTAAAAAAAACTGTCAATTCAATTTTTTCAAAAATTTTACCAGATATCAAAGATCACATTTCACATAGCATAAATTGTTTTTAAGATGATATCATTTTTCCTTCATTGTATATTTCCACTCCAAAAATTTTTTTTTTACTTTTTACTTTTTTTAAAAATAACGGTATGTTAAATTATTTTTAAATTTATATCACACCTGTGTCACATTGTAATCGAAACAATAAAATTTATTTGAAGTCAATAGCATCATTCGTTCCTGAGATATTTGCGTCAAAATAAAATTTTCACTTTTTTTAAGAAACTGCTATTGTGGAAAAACCGTTCGACAAATTTTTTTAAAAGTCCTTTCTGCATTGCATGAAGTTATAACCTACTGAATAAAATTTAATTCGTGTTGATATCTGTATTCATTCTCAAGATACCGTTAACAAAAAAAGGGGTCTAAAACGTACGAACGTACGAACGTACATACGTACATACGTACATACGTACATACGTACATACGTACATACGTACATACGTACATACGTACATACGTACATACGTACATACGTACATACGTACATACGTACATACGTACATACGTATGAACGTACGTACACACACACACAGACATCTCTCTACAAATGACGGATTTAGATTCTAGGAACCATAAAACGTCCAGATTTGTCAAAAAATTCAATTTGACAAATCGGACCGATTACAATAGCCGATCAATTTCCTATCGCTTATATATCAAGGACCTTAACTGGAGCAGAAAAAAATTATGCAAACATAGAAAGGGAAGCATTGGCTATTGCATGGGCAGGGCATGTGACAAACTTAAAACCTATTTGATCGGCAGAAATTTTACTGTACAAACGGATCACAAACCCCTTTTACAAATTTTAAAAACAAAAAACTTGGACGATCTAACTCCAAGGTTGCAACGCATACGCATACGAATGATGAGGTATGACTACACCATAAACTATATTCCTGGTAAAAATCTAATAGCACCTGATAGTCTTTCGAGAATGCTCATTGATGATAGTTCTGGTTCAGAAGAATTAGAGGAGGAAATAGAAGCTTATATACATCAGATATCCTTACAGGATATTTATACGAAAGACGAAAATATCGTTCAAATTATCCAATCACAAATATTCGATAAGGAATGTCAAGAAGTAAAACAATTTGTGAGAACTAAATGGCCAACAAAGATTAAACTGACTTCCGATATTAAAAACTATTATTCTATTCGAAACGAACTTAGTGTAGTTGATGATTTGCTGTTAAGAAGTAATAGAATGGTTATTCCAAAGAATTTGAGGCCTATAATGTTAAATAAATTACATGCAGGAAATTTAGGTATAACTAAGACAAGAATAAGAGCTAAAAGAACCATGTGGTGGTCAGGAATTTCAAAAGACATTGAACTTAAAGTTAAGAGCTGCCCAGCATGTGTCCAGAACTCAAGAAATAAACAGGAGCCGTTAGTTGCATCAAGCTTGCCCGATTACCCTTGGCAAAAAGTTGCCATGGATTTAAGTTAGAAAATAAATGGTATATCATTATAACTGATTGTTATTCCAGATATTTTGAAGTTGTAGAATTGGTCCGCATGCGAATGAAAGATGTGATTAAAGTATGCAAAGCAACGTTCAGCCGACACGGAGTACCTCAAAGTATTTTCACTGATAGCGGAACCCAATTTCAAAACCTCGACTCATCCGAGTTTCGACGTTTTATGAAGGAATGGTCTCTTACTATTTTCACGAGCAGCCCTCAATTTCATCAGGCGAATGGAGCCGCAGAGGCGGCTGTGAAGGTAGCCAAGAATATAATGAAGAAAAATCCAGGAAACGTCGATCTGGCATTACTAGCGTACCGAAATACACCACTTTGTAATGGACTTAGCCCAGCAGAATTACTTTTTGGACGGAGAATACGTGACAATCTTCCGGATGTAAATTTAACGGAAAAACCAGATTTCCGAAACTTGAAAAAAAAGAAGAAATTTATAGAAACAAATATAAATCAAATTACGATAAACGACACAGAGCAAAAGAACTGGTAGAACTAAAAGCAGGAGAGTTTGTGTGGGTAACTGATCTTAGGAGACATGGGAAAATCATTAAAAAAGTACAACATAGGTCTTACTTAGTCGAAACTGATAAGCGAGTTATCCGCAGAAATAGATTTCATTTAATTCAAGCTCCTTATTTAAAATCTTTACAGATGAAACCCTCTACTGAGGTATACCTAGGACCTGACGTTAATTCACCAACATCAACGACGGAAGCAAAGGAGACATCTACGGGCCCTACAAAAACTGAGTACATACGTACATACGTACATACGTACATACGTACATACGTACATACGTACATACGTACATACGTACATACGTACATACGTACATACGTACATACGTACATACGTATGAACGTACGTACACACACACACAGACATCTCTCTACAAATGACGGATTTAGATTCTAGGAACCATAAAACGTCCAGATTTGTCAAAAAATTCAATTTGACAAATCGGACCGATTACAATAGCCGATCAATTTCCTATCGCTTATATATCAAGGACCTTAACTGGAGCAGAAAAAAATTATGCAAACATAGAAAGGGAAGCATTGGCTATTGCATGGGCATGTGACAAACTTAAAACCTATTTGATCGGCAGAAATTTTACTGTACAAACGGATCACAAACCCCTTTTACAAATTTTAAAAACAAAAAACTTGGACGATCTAACTCCAAGGTTGCAACGCATACGCATACGAATGATGAGGTATGACTACACCATAAACTATATTCCTGGTAAAAATCTAATAGCACCTGATAGTCTTTCGAGAATGCTCATTGATGATAGTTCTGGTTCAGAAGAATTAGAGGAGGAAATAGAAGCTTATATACATCAGATATCCTTACAGGATATTTATACGAAAGACGAAAATATCGTTCAAATTATCCAATCACAAATATTCGATAAGGAATGTCAAGAAGTAAAACAATTTGTGAGAACTAAATGGCCAACAAAGATTAAACTGACTTCCGATATTAAAAACTATTATTCTATTCGAAACGAACTTAGTGTAGTTGATGATTTGCTGTTAAGAAGTAATAGAATGGTTATTCCAAAGAATTTGAGGCCTATAATGTTAAATAAATTACATGCAGGAAATTTAGGTATAACTAAGACAAGAATAAGAGCTAAAAGAACCATGTGGTGGTCAGGAATTTCAAAAGACATTGAACTTAAAGTTAAGAGCTGCCCAGCATGTGTCCAGAACTCAAGAAATAAACAGGAGCCGTTAGTTGCATCAAGCTTGCCCGATTACCCTTGGCAAAAAGTTGCCATGGATTTAAGTTAGAAAATAAATGGTATATCATTATAACTGATTGTTATTCCAGATATTTTGAAGTTGTAGAATTGGTCCGCATGCGAATGAAAGATGTGATTAAAGTATGCAAAGCAACGTTCAGCCGACACGGAGTACCTCAAAGTATTTTCACTGATAGCGGAACCCAATTTCAAAACCTCGACTCATCCGAGTTTCGACGTTTTATGAAGGAATGGTCTCTTACTATTTTCACGAGCAGCCCTCAATTTCATCAGGCGAATGGAGCCGCAGAGGCGGCTGTGAAGGTAGCCAAGAATATAATGAAGAAAAATCCAGGAAACGTCGATCTGGCATTACTAGCGTACCGAAATACACCACTTTGTAATGGACTTAGCCCAGCAGAATTACTTTTTGGACGGAGAATACGTGACAATCTTCCGGATGTAAATTTAACGGAAAAACCAGATTTCCGAAACTTGAAAAAAAAGAAGAAATTTATAGAAACAAATATAAATCAAATTACGATAAACGACACAGAGCAAAAGAACTGGTAGAACTAAAAGCAGGAGAGTTTGTGTGGGTAACTGATCTTAGGAGACATGGGAAAATCATTAAAAAAGTACAACATAGGTCTTACTTAGTCGAAACTGATAAGCGAGTTATCCGCAGAAATAGATTTCATTTAATTCAAGCTCCTTATTTAAAATCTTTACAGATGAAACCCTCTACTGAGGTATACCTAGGACCTGACGTTAATTCACCAACATCAACGACGGAAGCAAAGGAGACATCTACGGGCCCTACAAAAACTGTGAGGATTCCTGCCCGTCGATGTTCTAGTGATGCTTTAATTACCAGATCCGAAAAAAAAGTTTATGGCGATATTTGAAATGTCATAGCTAAACATTTCAATTAATTTCTTTTAATTTACTTTTTGGAATACTAAACTAAAAAAAAAAAAAATTAATGGTATAAATTGTATTTAATTTGAATTCTAAAAACAAAACATAAGACTATTATGAATTATTTTGAATCTTAATTAATTAATGAAATATTTAACTTTAATTTTATATAAACTTTAATATTTAAAGGGGGATGTTGCATTGGCAGCACCTCCCACTTATCTTAAACTATTATCTTAATATATATAAATCTCGTGTCACAATGTTTGTCCTCAATGGACTCCTAAACCACTTAACCGATTATAATAAAATTCGCACACCATGTGCAGTTCGATCCAACTTGAGAGATAGTATAGTTTAAATCTCAAATTATAGCCGCAATTTTAATTTATTGGTAATTATTTGTCTGTTATTATTTGACAGTCACAATTATCTGTTAACTCCAAATGATTCTAACAGATGTCGATACCTTTCGACTGGGTTGAGTAAGTAATCAATAGATGGCGCTGCTATGATAAATCTACGAACGTGTCATATATCTACATTTTAACAGCATAATTACCACGTGTTGTTGACGCTATAAAATTAATTAAATTTATTTTGTAGTGAACGAAATACCGTATAATTCAATTATTTCCACTTTTTAAATTTTTGGTGTTAGCATATCTTTATATATAAAAATGAATCCCGTTTTCCCTTGGTCACGGCATCATGCGTGAACGGCCTCAACCGATTTCACTAATTCTTTTTTTGTTGTATTTGTTATTATTAGGAGAAGTCTCTTATGTAAGAAAAAATTACGAAAGTTGCACATGAAACAAGAAGATTTTACTTTTTTAATAAAATAATGTGTTATGGCAGTAATATTCACGTAGTTGCCATTAAAAACAAAGAATTGTAGTTTAAATGCTCTTTGCAAATAAAACGGTCGGAGTTGGTCTGTGGTCGGAGTTATAATAACAAAATACTTATATAATTCATTTACCATTTCTTAGTGTACTTTTCACATTGGTTTCCATAGGATAATTTGTAGTGTGTGTTCATTTGTGAAGTGTTTGTTCAACAAGGTTAGTCAAATTAATATAGTGTTTCAAAGTTTTGATAGACCATTTTCATACTTTTACAAAAGAATAGGTACTATAGTATTTTGTTATTTTCAGTTGAATTTTTGTTTCTAAAAATGCCGGCAATTAGACGTACAAACTTAAGTCACAGAACCCGTAATGCTGCAAGTCAAAGAAATACAAGAGCAAATCAAACTGATGAGCAACGTGAAACGCGGAATGAAATTGAACGGAATCGATGGAACCGACATTAACAAAATAGAAGTGTTGCGTTTAACTCTTATAGAGCTGCATTGACTACAATACACTGCATATCGTTGCTATTGGACCAATGAACGTTGTTTGTCAATATTGCAAGGCATTAAAGTTTAAAAATGAAACCCCTGGATTGTGTTGCTCGAACGGTCAAGTCAAACTGAGGTCGTTGGTACCGCCACCAGAGCCATTACATTCATTGGTTTTCGAAAATGGGCCAGATTCTAGACATTTTTTAACTGATATCCAGTAATACAATAATTGCTTTCAAATGACATCATTTGGCGCTACAAAAGTTATTCAAGAAAATTTTATGCCAATATAGGTATATACCAATTAATATACAATCACGGGTCAGCTTTAGGTACTTAATAAAGAAATTAACTTTATTCAGATAAATAGGTAACAGATATTTCTTGATTATAGGGCGGTACGAAGTTCGCCGGGTCAGCTAGTAATTGTTATAAATTGTTATAATAATTTTTGACATACTTAAATGTCAAATGAATAAAGAACATTCTCGACAAAATCTAGAACACGTAGGTTGATTTCAAACCATCGTCTTAATTTTATTTTGCTCCATAAAATATTTTAAGTGATAATAAACTAATCAAGTTTCATTAAAAAATTATTTTCTGCTTATATTTTAACGCGTCCTTCTTGTTTCACAATTTCACATCAAATGAACAAAATCGATTTCAAATCACTTGGAAATCTATGAAATCGAAAATTAGAAAACTACAATTCCAATTTTTTTTGTTACAAATTCCGGATTGAAATCGACAAAACCGAATCGTAGAACACAGAAGTTCATTTTCGATCGATTTCGATCTCATTTCAAGTGAAAGTGACATTTAGTACCTGGCTGATACATTTGATTTTCAATTTTACAAACGGGGCAGTTTTATGAAAATTAATAAAATTTAGGCCTATTCTGCCACATCTGTTATTCTGCAATGAATTTTCTGTTATGAACCATAAAAGATTTCCACCATAAAAGATTTTTAACTTCGCATAGGGAGTTATTAGCCGCGTTTTATTATACACGAAGAAGCACTTTTCATGTATTACAACAACACTACATGATCTTGATATTTTTCTGGTTCAATTTTCGTGAACCAAGTTTGATCCCACCACCAAAAGAAGGGAAATTTTGCATTTGAAAGGGGTAGTGTTTTTGTTCTGAGTTGTCAAAATGAGAGTATTGCCATATACCATGTTTTTTGAATTAGGATTCGATTCCGAATCGTTATGGCAAAGTTTACAATCTTAAGTTGCGTAATGAACGGCAGGATACAGACACATCGTCGCTGCAGACCAAAATATTTTATTTTTGTGAACATAATTTGCTCAGACCTCCTGTGTGGTGTGTATGCATGGCGACTATTTGCAGTTAAAGCCTGTGGTAATTAATTTTTTTTTATTTTCTTCGTCTGCGATTACATCTCTGTGTCGAGTACGGACAAGATGTTTTTTTTCGGAGTATAATTAAATTCCAATAATCACAACGGGCAACATCATTGTGAAAAAGTGGGAAAATATGATCCGTATCGTTTTATTTTAGTGATCTGAACCAGTTCATCTCATATGCATAATAAAACGCGGCTATTGTAATCGGTCCGATTTGTCAAATTGAATTTTTTGACAAATCTGGACGTTTTATGGTTCCTAGAATCTAAATCCGTCATTTGTAGAGAGATGTCTGTGTGTGTGTGTACATACGTACATACGTACATACGTACATACGTACATACGTACATACGTATGAACGTACGTACACACACACACAGACATCTCTCTACAAATGACGGATTTAGATTCTAGGAACCATAAAACGTCCAGATTTGTCAAAAAATTCAATTTGACAAATCGGACCGATTACAATAGCCGCGTTTTATTATGCATATGAGATGAACTGGTTCAGATCACTAAAATAAAACGATACGGATCATATTTTCCCACTTTTTCACAATGATGTTGCCCGTTGTGATTATTGGAATTTAATTATACTCCGAAAAAAAACATCTTGTCCGTACTCGACACAGAGATGTAATCGCAGACGAAGAAAATAAAAAAAAATTAATTACCACATGCTTTAACTGCAAATAGTCGCCATGCATACACACCACACAGGAGGTCTGAGCAAATTATGTTCACAAAAATAAAATATTTTGGTCTGCAGCGACGATGTGTCTGTATCCTGCCGTTCATTACGCAACTTAAGATTGTAAACTTTGCCATAACGATTCGGAATCGAATCCTAATTCAAAAAACATGGTATATGGCAATACTCTCATTTTGACAACTCAGAACAAAAACACTACCCCTTTCAAATGCAAAATTTCCCTTCTTTTGGTGGTGGGATCAAACTTGGTTCACGAAAATTGAACCAGAAAAATATCAAGATCATGTAGTGTTGTTGTAATACATGAAAAGTGCTTCTTCGTGTATAATAAAACACGGCTAATAACTCCCTATGCGAAGTTAAAAATCTTTTATGGTGGAAATCTTTTATGGTTCATAACAGAAAATTCATTGCAGAATAACAGATGTGGCAGAATAGGCCTAAATTTTATTAATTTTCATAAAACTGCCCCGTTTGTAAAATTGAAAATCAAATGTATCAGCCAGGTACTAAATGTCACTTTCACTTGAAATGAGATCGAAATCGATCGAAAATGAACTTCTGTGTTCTACGATTCGGTTTTGTCGATTTCAATCCGGAATTTGTAACAAAAAAAATTGGAATTGTAGTTTTCTAATTTTCGATTTCATAGATTTCCAAGTGATTTGAAATCGATTTTGTTCATTTGATGTGAAATTGTGAAACAAGAAGGACGCGTTAAAATGTAAGCAGAAAATAATTTTTTAATGAAACTTGATTAGTTTATTATCACTTAAAATATTTTATGGAGCAAAATAAAATTAAGACGATGGTTTGAAATCAACCTACGTGTTCTAGATTTTGTCGAGAATGTTCTTTATTCATTTGACATTTAAGTATGTCAAAAATTATTATAACAATTTATAACAATTATAATAGTTTAAGATAAGTGGGAGGTGCTGCCAATGCAACATCCCCCTTTAAATATTAAAGTTTATATAAAATTAAAGTTAAATATTTCATTAATTAATTAAGATTCAAAATAATTCATAATAGTCTTATGTTTTGTTTTTAGAATTCAAATTAAATACAATTTATACCATTAATTTTTTTTTTTTTAGTTTAGTATTCCAAAAAGTAAATTAAAAGAAATTAATTGAAATGTTTAGCTATGACATTTCAAATATCGCCATAAACTTTTTTTTCGGATCTGGTAATTAAAGCATCACTAGAACATCGACGGGCAGGAATCCTCACAGTTTTTGTAGGGCCCGTAGATGTCTCCTTTGCTTCCGTCGTTGATGTTGGTGAATTAACGTCAGGTCCTAGGTATACCTCAGTAGAGGGTTTCATCTGTAAAGATTTTAAATAAGGAGCTTGAATTAAATGAAATCTATTTCTGCGGATAACTCGCTTATCAGTTTCGACTAAGTAAGACCTATGTTGTACTTTTTTAATGATTTTCCCATGTCTCCTAAGATCAGTTACCCACACAAACTCTCCTGCTTTTAGTTCTACCAGTTCTTTTGCTCTGTGTCGTTTATCGTAATTTGATTTATATTTGTTTCTATAAATTTCTTCTTTTTTTTCAAGTTTCGGAAATCTGGTTTTTCCGTTAAATTTACATCCGGAAGATTGTCACGTATTCTCCGTCCAAAAAGTAATTCTGCTGGGCTAAGTCCATTACAAAGTGGTGTATTTCGGTACGCTAGTAATGCCAGATCGACGTTTCCTGGATTTTTCTTCATTATATTCTTGGCTACCTTCACAGCCGCCTCTGCGGCTCCATTCGCCTGATGAAATTGAGGGCTGCTCGTGAAAATAGTAAGAGACCATTCCTTCATAAAACGTCGAAACTCGGATGAGTCGAGGTTTTGAAATTGGGTTCCGCTATCAGTGAAAATACTTTGAGGTACTCCGTGTCGGCTGAACGTTGCTTTGCATACTTTAATCACATCTTTCATTCGCATGCGGACCAATTCTACAACTTCAAAATATCTGGAATAACAATCAGTTATAATGATATACCATTTATTTTCTAACTTAAATCCATGGCAACTTTTTGCCAAGGGTAATCGGGCAAGCTTGATGCAACTAACGGCTCCTGTTTATTTCTTGAGTTCTGGACACATGCTGGGCAGCTCTTAACTTTAAGTTCAATGTCTTTTGAAATTCCTGACCACCACATGGTTCTTTTAGCTCTTATTCTTGTCTTAGTTATACCTAAATTTCCTGCATGTAATTTATTTAACATTATAGGCCTCAAATTCTTTGGAATAACCATTCTATTACTTCTTAACAGCAAATCATCAACTACACTAAGTTCGTTTCGAATAGAATAATAGTTTTTAATATCGGAAGTCAGTTTAATCTTTGTTGGCCATTTAGTTCTCACAAATTGTTTTACTTCTTGACATTCCTTATCGAATATTTGTGATTGGATAATTTGAACGATATTTTCGTCTTTCGTATAAATATCCTGTAAGGATATCTGATGTATATAAGCTTCTATTTCCTCCTCTAATTCTTCTGAACCAGAACTATCATCAATGAGCATTCTCGAAAGACTATCAGGTGCTATTAGATTTTTACCAGGAATATAGTTTATGGTGTAGTCATACCTCATCATTCGTATGCGTATGCGTTGCAACCTTGGAGTTAGATCGTCCAAGTTTTTTGTTTTTAAAATTTGTAAAAGGGGTTTGTGACCCGTTTGTACAGTAAAATTTCTGCCGATCAAATAGGTTTTAAGTTTGTCACATGCCCATGCAATAGCCAATGCTTCCCTTTCTATGTTTGCATAATTTTTTTCTGCTCCAGTTAAGGTCCTTGATATATAAGCGATAGGAAATTGATCCTTTCCGTGTGTTTGCAAAAGAACAGCGCCTTAACCTCGCGAAGAAGCATCGCACGACAAAGTGTCTCTTTTCCAGGGTCATATATTGTTAGGCAGGGGGCGAAATCAATTTTTCTTTAATTTCCCTAAAAGCTTTCTCCTATGTAATTCCCCAAACGAAAGCATTTTTCTTACAGAGTAAGCTTGAAATTGGTTCTATGATTGATGATTTATTGGGGATGTATTTCCCAATAAAGTTAACCATTCCAAGAAATCTTTGTACTTCCTTAACATTGGTTGGTGCTGCCATTTCTTGAATAGCTTTTGTTTTTTCACCGTCAACTTTTATCGACCCTTCCGAAATAATGTGCCCTAAAAAATGTATTTTTGTTTTACCAAACTCCGATTTTTTTTTGCTTAGTGTAACACCTCCTTCTCTTAATTTTGTCAGCACCACCTCTACTAACTCCTCAAGCTCTTGCAAGTTTTCCGCCCAAATAAGGATATCATCAACATGGACAATACAATTTTTAACTCCTAACAGCACCTTTGACATTCTTTTTTGGAAATACTCAGGAGCAGAAGTAATTCCGAAAGGCAACCTCGAGAACTTAAATGTTCCAAAAGGAGTAATAAATGTCGTCAACTCTTGGGATTTTTTCGATAAGGGTACCTGCCAAAATCCGCTATTTGCATCGAATTTTGCAAAAACCTTGCCTCCAGCTAACTGTGACAACCAATAATTCCATGTATAGGATGCACCTGTCTTTTAACACATTTCTTAAGCTCTGTTAAATCAACACAAATTCTAATCCCTTCCTTTTTTGGGACCACAACCATAGGCGCGCACCAGTCGGAAGCTTTTTCCACAGGTGTGATTATTCCGTCTTTTTCCATTTTCCTAAGTTCTTCCTGAACTTTTAGTCTCAGATGAATTGGCACGACTCTAGGAGTCGAAATAGCAAATGGCGTGACCTTTTCCTTTAGTTCAATTTCGTATTCCTCTTTAAATTTACCCAAACCTCCAAATACGTCCTTAAATTCCTCAAACCAATTCCGTTTCGATACTCCAAATAATTTTTTAACTAACCCTAATTTTTCTATTCCAGATGTTCCCAACAAAGGAAATATTTTATCCGCTGTTATGTATACTGTTTCCATAATTGATTTTTTTCCATAATGTAAATTCACAGTCGACTTTCCTAAAACATCAATTGCCTGGTTTACGCTAAATAATTTTGCTGCTGTTTTTTCTATTTTTATTCCCTTCATTTTTTTAACTGCGTGCCATGGTACTAACGTGACATCAGCACCCGTGTCGACCTTGAATTTTATACGATCTCCGTTGAGTCATAAATTAACTGACCAGCTCTTAGTCACAGCACCTACAAAATATTCCGGATCATCATCTACCTCGTCTTCATCCTCCTCTCGTACCTCATTTACTTTCCTTGTTCGACACTGCTTTGCATAGTGCCCTATTTTTTTTGCAATTTTTACAAACTATATTTTTAGCTGGACACCTATGGTAATCACGACGCTCATACCCACATCGCATGCACTTCTGAGTTTTATTTTGTTTATTTTTATCCTGAGCTGCTTCACTTTTATTAGTTTTTGATTTATTTTCAAAACGTCTAACTCTGTTGACTGCCGCAGGTGAAGTTGATGAGAGATCTTTTTTCTGCAAATTTAATTCTTCTAACTGCCTAAATGATGTAACAGCCTTCTCTAGAGTGAGACTTGAGTCTAGTTGTAATCTATCGCTCAACGCTTAGTCTTTCATCCCTACTATAAGAGTCAATAAAAGCATATCATCGTGCAAAGCTTCCCATTTGCAATGTTTAGAGAGAGTATGTAATGCTGTGATGAATTCTTCACCTGTCTCATCGCCTTGCTTTCTTTTAAGAAATCTTGCACGCTCATAGATAACATTTCGTTTCGGTATAAAATATTCCTCAAATTTTTTTTTAGTATCTCCATAAGTTTTTGGGGATGGTGTGAATGAAGTAAAAATTTCTTCAGCTTTTTCACCCATGCAATATATTAAAATATTTACCTGAGATTGATCAATTGTCTCGTGTAATTCATTTCCCATGCGGTACCTTTCAAAGCGCTTAATCCATCTCTCCCAGTCTGAAGGTACAAATGAAAATTCCTCTGGAGGACTTAGTGTCATCGGTCTACTGGAACTAGCCATCGAAGTTGGTGTCGAATTACCTTGCAGCTTCTTATCGTCTTCTTTCGGCGGCATGGCACGTGCTTTGAGATTACGATGTGGGTGTAGTACTTTTTTGTTTTAATACCTTATAATAATTTTATTATTTTACATTTGTTTTCGTTTTGGTGTCTTTTTTTTTTTTTCGTTTTCAATATGAATTTTAAACTGTATATTACTTCTTGTTGTAGAGACTTAAATTTCCGCTACCACCATGTTCTAGATTTTGTCGAGAATGTTCTTTATTCATTTGACATTTAAGTATGTCAAAAATTATTATAACAATTTATAACAATTATAATAGTTTTAGATAAGTGGGAGGTGCTGCCAATGCAACACTACGTCTATATTATTAATAGTAATTTTGAAAGCTCGTTACTCCATACTCCAACTTCTATCGAATTTAAATATGTATCAGCTAAGGTTACACTCCCTATGTTTTCTCTATTTATCCTGTGTTTTTATATTCGACCAGCGCAACAAACTAAATCTTACCAAGCTGAATTTAATGCCATCGATTATCTGCATGAACAAGTGCAACCTAATGATTTGATCATCGTTCTTGGCGACTTTAATCTTCCCCATCTCAATTGGTGCACCTCTGATGATCAGACATCCTTCTTTAAAACTAATATCTCATCTGAATCTGAATCGCTGCTCCTTAACCGTTTGTCTGATTGTGGTGTATTTCAACTAAATGGAGTAGAAAACTATATGGGGAGACATCTAGACCTCATCTTCTCCTCTGATTGAGATATCGGCGTCGTCTCCGCTAGCCCTCACCTTCTCACAACTGTTATGATTTTCATAGGGCTGATTTCTCTAAACTCAATGATCTTTTTAGTTCTGCCGATTTTGAATTAAGTTCCCTCCATCCAACAGTAGAAGCCCTTCCAAATTGGTTTTATCTGATTCTCTTGTACTGTATTGAAGAATCAGTACCTACCGTTCTCTCGTAAAAAAGATTTCACCTCTTCTTCCCCTTGGTACAACAGAGAGCTCCGTAGCCTAAGAAACATACGTAACAAACGTTGGAAGATTTTTTTACAGTCCAAATCTGACACCGACTACAACAGTTATCTTCTCGTTTATAATTCTTTCTCCGAATTAAGCGAATGCCTTTATAACCAATACCTTAATCAAATGGAAAACAACCTTGTTGGCAATGCTGCCGAAATTCAAAATTGTAGTAGAGTAAGCCACTTCCTCCGGCACTAAAACGGCTACCATCTTTCTCGCACCAAATAGATTCATTTGGCGATGGCATTTGGCTGTAGGCGGTACGAGTAAATTAATTTAAAAAAAATAAATTTGTAAGGAAAAAAAGGCGATTGTAAGTAAATTGTAATCATTGTAATAAAAATTATTGTAAATAAATTAATATGTATTTTCGTTATTTTTTTTTTTTTAATTTATAAATATTAAACTCCTTCAGAGCAAGGAGGATAAGCAATTTATAATTCCTCTCGTTTTCTTGTTGGACCAACTGAGCCAACAAATTTTAACAATCTGGCTGTTCAATTCCGTCGCTGCTGCCAACAAAAACAGCTCAACACGGAAATCAGTCTCTGCTGCTGTTGCTACCTACCAATCCTCGCTGCCACCACGTTGCAAAAGCCAACCCTCGCTGCCACCACGTGCACTGCCGTCGCTGTCTCCAAGCACGAGTTGACGACGATTCGCTGCTAAGTCGCTGCCTAAATCAAGCCCCGCTGTTACCATCAGCCATTGCTCTAATGAACCTGTTGCTGCTAGCCATCGCCAAAGACAATTCTGTTGCTGTGGACCACCACGTTCCAAAAGTTAACCCTAGTTGCCACCACGTATTGCATCAGAGTCACCAGCCAAGAGAATAAAAAGCCACCACCATATATGCCAATATGACTCCTAAAAAGGCACGAGATGCCTTTTCGAAAACCGGTAAGACGCGGCGTTCACCGATACAGGAAGACTCCTTCAACTGCTACGCATGTGACTTGCCCGATTCCGCCGAAGACATGGTCCATTGCGACATGTGCCCACAATGGAGTCATTTTTCATGCGCCGGCGTCAACGTTTCCATCGCGAGTCAGCCATGGACTTGCCTCACATGCACGACAGGTAAGTCAATTCCATCATTACGTAGTCTTAGAAGTGTGTCTTTAAATGCTGAGTCAAATTTAACGCCAATAAAGCCAAAAAGTCAAACCCCCCTTAATGTTGTCAGTGCCTTGTCTACAAACAAAGATCAAGTTGAATCGAATGGCTTCATGCCCGTCAATTTGAGTTCATCGGATACTAGCAGCTCTGCCTTTCATAACGAATTGTGTGTAGGTCTAGAATGTAATGTTTCAGGTCCATTATCGACGAGTAGTAGTAGGTTTGGAATAGTCCCAAACGTGAACCCCATCATCGAGACGCTATCCAACGTGCAGTTGAGTCCCAAGGTACATCGACCTGCGCAAATAGAAGATACTGTACGAGACCCATCGGGCCCTTTAGTGACAGCACCAGTTAATGTCGACGGGTTCCCAAATTCCAACGACAACTTTGCGATGTGTTTCACCACCAGTGGAGTTGCCTATGCCTCATCGAATGTGCATTCAGTACCCGCCTGTATAGCGACCTCCACAGTGATGAGTAGTACCTATCTGTCTCAAGACAACCCACCACGTATGGATGCTGCCGCGGAAGGGTCCATCGGTATCTTTGATTATGTGAAATCGGCCCCAGCTAACATTACAGTTGCCTCTACGATGAATCCAAATCAGAATCGTGTTGCTACGATACTCGACAGCGAAGTGAAGAGAACTAAGAGTTTATGGTCAGTAAATTCGAAGGGTCGTTCCACAAAGTCGGGGAACCCGAAGCTGGAGTTGAAAATGTTGAAAGAGGAGAAGCTGCTGAAGGAAAAACGAGACCATAAGTATATTCAAAAGAAATATATGATCCTCAACCAAATGGCAAACGATTCGTCCGGTTCAGAAGACAACGATACATCATCTTCGATTTCCAGAGTGAGAAGTTGGATTGATGATAACAAACATCAAGATGAACTTGCGGCGAAAGCTCACCGCTTTATGCCAGGGCATAAGGGACGTGATTGTTAGCTTCCCGCCTCCGACTATCCGCCTGGACTGGGCAAAACACAAAAGAGCGATTTTGGATTGCAACCTGTCCCACTTCATCGCATGGATATACCAGCTTGCTGAGGCTGCAAACAGTGTCATGATACCAGATATTTCGTCGTTCGCTCCCGAACAAAAACCTCTTAGGCAAAAGGATAAAAAGAGGTTTATCAACGTTCATGAAGATTACGAGAAGGTCAAAGGAAGTTCATCAACTCTCGACAAGTGTTGCATATGTAGTTCGACTTGAAGGGAAATCCACAGCCACTTAGTCTAAGATGGACAGGGAACACCCAAAGATACGATCCCAGTTCAGAAATACTCTCGGTTAAAATCTCCGACACAACACCGAATGGCGAAAGGTTCTAGCTCAAGGACGTGCACACTGTCAAAGACTTGCGGCTGCCAACACAATCCTTGGAGCAAGACAGTCTTAAACAATGATACGGATACCTTAAAGGACTATCGATCAAGTCTTACAGGCATTCCACCCCTCGATTACTTATAGGCCTAAACAACGCTAAATTGAGCCTCCCCCTCCAGTATAAGGCAGGAAGTGAAGACGAGCCAGTAGCCACAAAGACGCGCCTGGGATGGGTTGTGCACGGCTGCTTCAGTAAAATACCTAAATATAAGGATAGCCTCGACAACTTTCAAGGTTTTCATGGTTGCGAGTGCAATGACTTCGAACTACATCGGCTGTTAAAAGAGTTCATATCGAGTGACACATTCGGGTCTACAAACATTGGAAAAACTATTCTCTCGACGGAATACAAACGTGCTCTAGAGTTACTTAACATATATGCTGTGCGCAAGAAAGGACACTTCGAAACGTCACTTCTATGGAAGACTGATAACGTCCAGATGCCTGATAGCCTTCTTATGGCTCTCAAAAGGTTGACGTGTCTTCATAAGCGTCTGAGAAAGAAACCATCTTTAGCTGAGGTCCTTGATCAAAAGGTTCAAGATTACGTTTCCAAAGGCTACGCCAGCCGACTGTCCAACAAAGAGCATCGTTGCGATAGGTACAGCTCATGGTATCTTCCTATATTCTCGGTTTACCATCCGAACAAACTGGGAAAGTGAGAATTGTGTGGGACACGGGAGCCAAGGTCCAAGGCGTATCCCTTAACTCCATGCTACTTAAAGGCCCAGATCAGCTTACTTCACTCACCTCCGTCATACATAAATCAAGAGAACATCGCATAGTCATATGTGGGGACATAATGGAAATGTTCCTGTTCGCGATGCTTCTATCGCAAGTGAATTGAAGACCAGACCACAGTACCTGTACTATGACTGGATAAGGTGACTACAGTAGAGCACTGTAACATCTTGTTCACAAGAATAGATTTGGAAGCAGCTCCCAGCAGACTCACTGGAAGAAAAAATTAAGAAAAGTCTTGTTCTCTGCTTCGTAGCTATCTTAAAATATGTTTATTTTTCCCAACCTATTTATACACAAAAAAATGCTTAATATACAATTATATACAGAGGTATAGTTTCCTGAATGTGCAAACGAATGTATCTTGAAATTTAGAAAAATTGAATTACATAAACGTGCATTAGAGAATAATGCTGAATCGTCAGGTATGCACAGGAATGTACAGTATGGCAAGCAAGTTAAGTTAATGAAATTAATGTTTTACAATATTGTGAGAAAGAAAAATTATTATAAGTATGAAAGGTTCCATTGTTTATGTTGATCGTAAACAGTTCCATCAAGTGAAGATCCCTAGAGAAGACCGCAATTTCCAAAGATTTATATGGAGCAAAAGTGAAACCTACATAATGAATGTTATGACCTTTGGAGCGACGTGCTCACCATGTTGCGCACAATTTTTCAAGAACAAGAACGCTGATGAACATATCGAAAAGTTCCCGAGAGCAGTTCGTTCCATCAAAGAGAATCATTACGTCGACGACCTTATGGATAGTGTTGACACAGAGGAAGAAGCGGTTCAGTTAGCTATCGAAATTCGGTACGTACACAGCGAAGGTGGTTTTCTGATAAGAAATTAGATATCCAACTCCCAATCTGTCCTCAAAGATCTAAAAGCCGAACCTACAGCCAGTAAGAACCTCAACATGGATGTAGAACTGACTACAGAAAAGGTTCTCTGAATGTGGGGTGCACATCATCCGATTGTTTTGTCTTCAAGATTTCCCCGAATGTCAGCTATTCGCAAACCCTCTTCGGTGAGCGACATCCTACAAAGCGAGAAGTCCTTAAAGTGTTGATGAGTATCTTCAAAATTTTCCTACAAGACATTTGGAGGTCGTAAATTGAATGGGACGAAGAAATCCAAGACGCCGAAAACGTCAAATTATTGAGGTGGCTCAGATATCTTCCAACAATCGAAGCGATCAAAATTCCCTGATGCTACGTGTCTAGCAGCGCTAAGACTATGAACATCAGTTCGTCTTCGTAGAAGCAGTATTATATGTACGGAGCTGCGCAGAAGACATGGTGGAGTGTTCACTCATCGGTGCCAAAATCAGGGTAGCACCACTTAAGAGTCTATCGATACCCAGGCTGGAACTGCAAGCTGCGGTCCTCGGAGCTCGGTTCGCCAATAGCATAAGATTGTCACATACGTACATATACGTTCTCCAAAACAATCCTTTGGTCAGATTCAAGAAACGTTCTCAGCTGGATCAGATCGGATCACAGAAAGTATAAACAGTTCGTAGCTTTCAGAATTAGTGAAATTCATGACCTTACGCATATTTTCGACTGGCGATGGGTTCCCACAAAATTAAACGTAGAAGACGAAGCCACAAAGTGGCAAAAGACACCTGAGTTTATTTCCAGTCGATCTTTTACTGGACCGAACTTCCTCAAGCTTCAACCGACTGATAGGCCGCAAGAAAACGTCTGTACTGACGCCAACACCGAAGAAGAACTCAGGGCATGTTTTCTCAACTTTCATATAGAAGCTCGAGAAAACATATTCCGCTACCATGAAATTTCTCGTTGGATTACCCTGTTAAGAAGTACAGCCTTCGTTCTACGTTTTGTACACAAAGCAAGAAGCAGAAAATTAGGATTTGAAAAAACAACGGGTCCCCTCCTACAAAGCAAGCTCCAGTCGATAGAAATTATTCTTCTAAGAGAAGCCCAGGGCAGTGTCTACGGTGATGAACTTGCAGAACTCCGAGCCAACAAGCAAGTAGGAACCTCCAGTACTCTATTTAATCTATGTCCTTGCATAGACGAAAATGGCATTATTCGGAAAAACGGAAGGATACAGTATGCAACGAATATGTATGTGACGATATGAAACATCCAGTCATCCTCCCGAGACACCATCGAGTAACGCACTTATTAATAATGGACATTCATTGCCGTTACAATCATGCTCAACATGAAACAGTGGTCAATGAACTCCGACAAAAATATCACGTACCACATCTTCGTGCAACACTTGCAGCTGTAAGACGGGTTTGCCAAAAGTGCAAGATTCTAAGAGCTAAGCCACTTCATCCAATTATGGCACAACTCCCGCCAGCCCGACTCGCTGCCTTCTGCCTTCCATTCTCCTTCGTAGGTGTGGACTATTTTGGACCAATAAGCGTTGCAATTCGCCGAAGATCGGAGAAAAGGTGGGGCGTTTTGTTAACATGTCTCACAATAAGAGCGGTACATCTTGAAGTAGAACATTCGCTTTCGTCGGACTCGTGCATTTTAGAAATTCGTAACTTCATAGGACGTCGCGGAACTCCCATCGATATATACAGCTACAACGGGACAAATTTCGTCGGGGCTGAGAGAGAACTTGAGGAGGCCATGCAGCTAGTAGACAAAGATAAACTCGTACAAGCTTTCACTTCGACACATAGCAAATGGAAGTTCATTCCTCCGGGATCGTGGCATATGGGTGGAAGTTGGGAAAGACTGGTTAGATCTGTCAAAACCTCTCGGTATCAAATGATTTCGACCAGGCATCCATCCGAAGAACTTCTCCGCAGTATGTTGATAGAAGTAGAAAACATAATTAACTCAAGACCTCTGACCTACATTCCTATCGACAAAGCAAACAATGAAGCTATTACTCCTAACCACTTTTTACTCGGGTCTTCAAATGGCTCTAAGCCACTGACAACATTTAATGACAAAGTAGGGGTACTAAAAAAGAATTGGCTTATTGCTCAGCAGTTTGCAGACCACTTCTTGTCTGCACAAGAACTAAACAATTACAAGAAGGCGACATAGTTCTCGTGGTGGATCCTAACAACCCGAGGAGTTGTTGGCCTATGGAAGGATCGTAAGGACCAAAACTTCCAGAGGCGGACAGGTGCGTAGTGCGGTAGTGCGCACCAGGGCAGGTGAATATGAGAGACCGGTGATCAAGTTAGCAGTCTTAGACGTGGTATCGACTAAGGACTGATCCATTGATCCTACGGAAGGACCTAAGGGGAGGGAGTGTTGGCAATGCTGCCGAAATTCAAAATTGTAGTAAAGTAAGCCACTTCCTCCGGCACTAAAACGGCTACCATCTTTACTCGCACCAAATAGATTCATTTGGCTGGAGGCGGTACGAGCAAATTAATTTAAAAAAAATATATTTGTAAGGAAAAAAAGACGATTGTAAGTAAATTGTAATCATTGTAATAATAATTATTGTAAATAAATTAATATGTATTGACATGTATTGATCCTCACTACTTTAGTTATTTAGATAATTGCACCAAAACCTCTCTCTCATCTTTTACAATGACTGAAGAAATTGTACTTGCCAAAATCATAAGCCTCAAAGAAAACTATAGCCCCGGTCCCGATGGCATCCCTTCAGGTGTTCTTAAAAAATGTATGCAATCTCTGTCCAAGCCTCTGACTGCACTTTTTTAACTCTTTTTATTCCTCATATATGGAAATATTAATTTATATTCCCTATTCATAAACAAGGTAATAAAACTGAGATTAACAATTATAGACCTATTGCTAAACTTTCTTGCATCCCAAAACTTTTTGAAAGCTTAGTTTATGATTCCATTTATTTTCATTGCACGCCCCTATTCTCCCCGCTCAACATGGTTTTCAATAAAGTTTTGTCAGCCCTCGAGAATGGCAGTGAAGTTGATGTTGTATATACTGATTACAGCAAAGCCTTTGAAGAAATATCTCATATGATAATTAACCTCAAACTCAGAGCCCTAGGTTTTCCATCTGTATTTATAAACTGGATAAGCTCCTACCTTGAGAATAGAACTTATAGAGTAGGTACTCTTCCGTAACTCTGTCTCTAGTCCCATACATGCCACTTCCGAAGTCCCACAAGGTAGTCACCTTCTCTACTCTTCGTCTTGTCTGTTAACGATGTCTGTCTTAATATAAAAAACTCAAACATCTTTATGTTTGCGGATGCTAAGAAAAGTTTTAAAATTGTCTCAACTCCATCTGATTCCTTACTTTTACAAAATGATACGAATATCTTTTTTGTTTGGTGCTTACATAACTTCCTTGAGTTAAATGTAGGTAAATGTAAACAAATGACCTTTTCACGTAAACTAATCCCATTTCATAAAGTATATTACTTCTTTAATAACGCCGCCGCCGCCGTCAACGTAGTCAATTCTATTAGAGATCTTGGTGTTATGTGTGACAAACACTTGAATTTCCATTCCAATTCCCTAGTCCCACCCCATCTTGAATATGCATGCCAAGTTTGGTCCCCCTTTTATGAAAACCACTCACTTAGAATTGAAAATGTTCAAAGACGTTTCGTTCGATTTGCCCTTCGTGGCCTCCCCTGAGGTTTTATTTGCTCACCAATTGTTAATGGGCAATATATATTCCCCGGCACTCCTGACTGAAATTCATCTTAACACTAACCCTCGAAACCTGAGATCTGTCTCTCTTTTCTATATGCATCAACACCGCACCAACTATGGGCACTTTGAACCAATGTCCAGAATCCTTCGCCACCGCAACGCTGCAATGTTAGTCCTCGACTTTAACATTTCGAAATCCCAATTAAAAGATACCCTATACTTTTATCCCGTTCCTTGAGCCCACTTTCTCGTCCCTGCGACCCTGTTAACTTAAGTCTAATAAAATTAAAATTGTTAGTAATTAAGAGTACATTAAAGAGCATTTGTGTGGGCCTGAGGGGCCCACATGAATTAATGTTAAAAACTGATAACAAGAACAAAAAACAAAACAAAACAAAAAAAAAAAAATAGTTCTAAGTTAAGTTAAGTTTATATTAATATTAATATATGCTACAATTTTGACAAACATCGAATAAACATATTTCTTACAAAAAATAAAAAACTTAAACAAACATTTTCCAAAAAATGTCAAAAGTTGTTTCTTGACTTGAATATTTCGAGAGTGGTCAATCTTTTTAACTTAATATTTATTTTATTTTTTGTATAATGCAATTATTAACATATGGTACATTTTAATAAATATCGAATCGACAGTTTTTTCATGAAAAATAAAAATCAAAAACTAAAATTTAACGAAAAGTTCGGCTCAAATATCTTCAAAAAAAGCAGTGATATTTATGTATTTCAAGTGTGTTTTATTTTCATTATAATGCATTTGTCAATACCTAATTGATAAAATATTGACGAATATGAAATAAACATTTTTTTACAATAATTGAAAAACTACAAAAGGTTCTAAAAAAATTGGTAAATATTGTTTTTCCGCTACAATATCTCGAAATTTTTATTAAATCTGACAATTTTTTATTTAAAACTTTTATCAATCAACATCAAAAGTAAATCGATTAATATCGGGATATTTTCAAAGTGTGCATAATGGGAAGTTATCAGTGTGGGTCGCACCCAGCCTGTTTTTTTTTTCAATGGGATTGACTAGAGCAAGTGTATACGTCCAATTCGAGTGGTAGGAACTTATGCAGGATAATAGTGTGTGTGGTTTATCTACCTACTTCTTGCACCTCTTAGTTTGATGACGGAGCAGAAGTCATGATCGTTTTGTTTTTTTATATTTGATCTAGTTTTTTTTTTTTTGGCAATAGAGAGGGGATTAATTTCAGTGCAAATGAGATCGGGGCCTGTTTCGATAAAGTAGGGAAATGGAAAAGAAACTTACGGCCTACAGCACAGATTGTCTTTTTCTTTTGTTATATTGCTGCTTTTTCTTTGCTTGTCCCACTTTAGCGTGTTATTGATCTTATAATTATATTCATTTTTTCTTCGACTCTATTCTTGTTCAAAAAGAGCGTAGAGAGAGAGATTATCAAAAAAAATAGAAAGTTGGAAAGTTTGCAAATAATTCGGCTCCACAAAATTAATTGATTAAAAGATAGCTACAATAAAAAAAGTGAGTTTTTTCTTTCTCCAAACCAAGAATAAGAAGGCACTTAAGTAAGGCAAATTAAAATCTGGGGTGGGTCTTAACTCATATTTAATTGTTATAAAAAACGAAAAAGTGTTAAAAAAGAAAAACAACAACAACACAATGCAAGATCTAATGAGAAGAACCTCGTAGTACACATTCCTATGCGGGTTTGTTCCTAGCCAGTGGAGGAGGCAAAAGATTTTTGTTTAGACCTGTTGCAAACTAACAATCCATCAAAAGTAGCTAGCGCTCGTGAGATTAAATCCGGAGGCAGAACCGCGAACATCATCGTAGAGCTCTGTGACAAGGAGGATGTAGTACAGGTACTTAAATCAAAATCGAAGCTGCTAGGAACAGGAATTTAGATGCACAAAGATTACCCCATGAAGTCAAGGGACCGTAGAAAGCGAATTCTTGTACTCCGTGCAGAAATAACGGCTAAAAACAAACACTTAAAAATACAAATAAAAGGAGAAACAATGATTGTAAATGAAAAATCATTTTATTTGGATTATAATAACAATCTAATATGGGGTTGGCTACGAAATCTCGTAAGACAAAATCTCGCGTAACGAAATCCCGTGTAACGAAATCCCGCCGTTTCACTATACCTTTTGCAATAGTAGTGAATGTTATTTTATTTATTTATTGTTTATTAAAAGCTCAAGGATAATTATGGTTATTTGTCCAGTTTTTGAGGGACGAGCTATGACATTTATTTATGTAGAGAGAAGTGTAAGCTCGGAGAACCTTACATTCAAAAACTTGAATCTTCTTCATGTAGGTAGGACTTATTGTATACCATATAGGGAAACAGTAGGTTAGGATAGGACGAATGAGTTGCTTGTAAAGCAGGAGCTTCGCCCGGGTTTGAAGACCGCCTCTTTTGCGTAAGAGGGGGCGTAAGAGAGAAAAGGCACCGTTTGCCTTTCGAAGGGTGTATTTAGCGTGTTGGTTGAATTTAAATCTCTCAGCGAAATGGATTCCAAGATACTTCACGCTTTGTTTGGGTCTTACTATAGTATTGTCAGGGAGGGTCAAGGATAACAGATTATATTTTGTTGCTAAACCATTCTTTGAGGCTGTTCTGAGACACGTTAGTTCTGTTTTGTAGTGGTTGATCTTAATTCCCCATTGGAGGTAATACTCCCAGAGTCTAAAAATGTGCTCCTTGATTCTATGAAGAGCTAATTGAGGACTTCTACATAGATGTACTGTACGTTACTGAGTCGTCAGCGAATAGAAGTGTCGTTGTTTGTGGAATATTGATCGGCTGATCGAAGGCGTAGAGATTGAACAAGTCAGGTCCAAGAACCGATCCTTGAGCAACCCCCGCTAGGACATTCCTAAGAGTCGAATCAGTGTTTCCTATTGAAACGTAAAACTTACGGTTTGAAAGGAAACTGTGTATAATACGGACAAGGTGGGCAGGAAATTGAAAAGATTTCAGCTTGAAGACCAGACCTTCTTTCCAATCGGAATCAAATGCTTTGTTAATATCAATATCGTTTGGTCTTTGTTAAGACCAAAAGTTGTGTCAGCGTGAAGCTTCAACAATGCGTTGAAAGTGGAATGCTTGGCTTTGAAGCCGAACTGGTTATGCTGCACTAGACCCAGTGACAGGCTTAGTGAACGAAGTTTTCTGAGGATCAGCAGTTCGAGAAGTTTGCTGAGATTAGGAAGCAAGGATATAGGGCGAAAGTCATTCACACTGCTTGCTCCTGGCTTTTTTGGGATTGGGAATATTTTTGCTATTTTCCATTTGTCGGGGAAATAACTGTTGTTGATACAGTTATTAAGAATTATTGTGAGGAAAATAAGAGCAATGGACGGAAGTCTTTTTATGACAAAATTGGAAATTTTATCAGGTCCAGACGATTTCTTGGCGCTTCCACATTGGATTGTCTCGAAGAGATCAAGTGGATTGGTAAAGGAGTCGTCAATAGTCGTGTAGACTGATGAGTTATCCTCAGAGAACGTTGTGAGGGGTTCAGGTGACTGAGAAGTCAGTCTCGAAATCTCACTATTGACGTTAGCCAGGAAGTCGGGAAGGTTAACGGGAAGGTTGGGAGTGAAATTGCTTTCAAATTTGTTAGAAAAGGCAGTAACCTTTTCTGTGCCACACGATAGGGAGGTGCCATCGAGTTGTAGTTCACCATTTAGAGGATATTTCTTTCCTACTTTTTTGTTTATTTTTTTAAACGTATCGGGACCTCGTTTAATGACGTTGAGTCTTTTCCTAAATTGTGAATCAATAAATGAATTTGTACTTTGATTTATAAGTGTGTTTAGGCATTTTAACTGGGAAAGAACACTTTGGTATTCATTTCCGTGTGTACTCAAAGTACGATGAAATATTCTTTGAAGAATTTTCCTAAGTTTTTGCCGATATTTATACATATTAGATATGTGTTCGGGAAGGTCTTTGTATTTTGAGTAGGAAACTCGGGGTTGTGCTTGTTCAGCAAGAATGTCTGTTATGCAATTTTCTAAAAAATTGATACCAGAATCGATTTCAAGGTTGTCTAAATTGTAGGATGAACTGGGGGATTGATTTTTCAATTTGTCCGTTAAGGAACCTTGGAAAATATCCCAGTTAATTCTGCTGAGATTAATAAAATCTGGAGCTGTGGTAGTTAGTATATTAATTTCGGACAGGGGACGGATAATAAGCTTGACAGCAAGATGATCAGAGTCTGAATCAATAGCTGTGCAAGCGAAATTCTCAAATGAGGGAATCCTACAAATGATGTTGGGTGAACAAATGAAAAAATCGAGAGTCGAAGGCGTACGAGGGTATGTGTGAGTTGGTTGAGATATTATCTCAAAGGAGTGAGTGTGGGAGTTAAGGCCCAACTATAAAAGGCATAAGCTAGCATATTCGTGCATAAGTAAAAGTGCGAATACAAAGAAACTCAATGCGAGTGACCATAATGGAGTCCAGCTCCGTTTCGTTCAATTTTTCTCAGTTTCGTTCACTTAAGCAAACATAAGCAAGAGCGATCCCAGTCGCTCGCCGCATAAGTAAAATCTGACAGCTTTGATCAAATACACACAGGCCAACTTCACTGGAAATAATTTATCTCAGAATGTTTGTCAAGACAGAAAATATCCAACTATGCCCATACAAAAAAGACAAAATCTTCTGAAATCAGATATCACACATTTAGTTGGAAAGAAAAATCTCCTGTGGAGTTGGCACACAAACAGACAGTGTGCACGTGAATTTCTCATTCTGTTTTTGTTTCTGATTTCATTCATTGTTTATTGTAATTGTTGTGAAGAGAACGTGCTCAAATTATAAAAACAAAATAAAATATTTAATAAAAGAAGAATGGATAACGTCAACAAAAATGATGCTGAATTCGATTTAAAATTAATAGAAGGTGTCCGCAAAAACAAATACCTTCATGACAAGAGGGACGGCTTCTATTTTAATAAATAAAAGAAGGAAAAGGCCTGGAGAGCAATCGCCGAAGAAAGCAACAGGACAGGTAAGCAATTTAGAAAATATTTTGTTTGCAAAAAATATTTACATTATGTACGTTTTTTAACACGCTTATATTAGTTTCACTTGTATGTATGTATGTATGTATGTATGTATGTAACCGACACCTTTACACTCGATTTTGACCCACTTTACACGAACCGATTTTAATAAAATTTTGAACACATATCAAGAACCGGTGGCAAAACAATAATTTCATAAGTTTATCTCAATATCCTTATCAGGATTACCAGGATTAAATATTTTAATCCCACAGCTCCTGCTTTTTCGTGATTTTATTATGCGCTTATAAATATTAATAGACTCCCTAATTTTAAGTGCTGCGGTGGCTCAGTTGGTTAAAGCGCGGTCACGTTTCAGTTTGAGCGTCAAGGGTCGTGGGATCAAATCCTAGCTATGGGTGACTTTTTTTTTTTTTAATTAAAATTACCAGATTTTAAATAATAAATAAATAATTCTTTTTTTTTTTATAATTAGCGCGCACACAAGGGGTTTTCATGTACCCTTTATATGTCAGAGGCACAGTGCGAGCTTTAGGTAAGAAGGAGGGTATTTGAAAGGAGATGTCGGTGAACATTAGTCTTAAATTTCTGTACATCACAATGAGAGGGAAAGACAGAACGTGGAAGGGTATTCCACATTCGCGTAGTACGGCTAAAAAACGAATCCCTGTACTTGACAGTACGCCCGAAATTGGGTTCAAGAGTAAGCTGATGAGCATTCCTGGAAGCGCGAGTATTACGGTTGAATTGTTTAAGGGGAGGAATGCAACTGGCTATTTCATTAGAGCACTTACCGTAAAAGTAACGATAAAAGAGTGAGAGACAGGAAACGTTACGACGGTGTTCGAGTGACGTGAAAGTATCGATGATGTTCCTGTCTCCGATCATTTTTAAAGCTCGTCTTTGTATACTGTCCAAAAGGCTTAAATATGTTACTGGAGCACCAGCCCAGAGATGGGAGTTATACTCAAGCTTTGGACGTATATAGCTTTTATAAATAATAGCCAGATCAGAAGGGGAAAAGTATTTCTTGCATCTCCAAAGGAAACCTAAACATCTTGCGGCATTTTTGGCGACGTTAAGTATGTGATCATTAAACAAAAGATGGTTTGTGATATACATACCTAGAATCGCAAGCTGATTAGTTTCTTCGATGCAAGTGCCACTCATAGACAATGGCAGAGGGGGTACGTCTCGCTTTAACGACAGAAGGCAGCATTGAGTTTTCGAAGCATTAAATTCTACGCGATTTCTTAATCCCCATTGTACAATGCTGTATAGATCAGAATTTAATGTACTTATCATATTTAGCCGTTGCAGTTGCACATCCGAAGCGCAGGGATGTGAATCTGGGAACGAATATGAAAAGCTAAGGGTGCTATCGTCAGCGAAACAATTTAATGGATTAGTAGTTGCAGACAGAATGAAAATGAGAAAGAGGGTCGGAGACAAAACGGAACCCTGTGGCACACCAGCATTTATGTTGTGGGTTTCAGACTTGAATCCGTCTAATACTACTTGTATAGAGCGATTCGAAAGAAAGTTACTAATCCAACGAAGAAGGGTTTCATCGATACCAAAAGCACGCATTTTCGATAAAAGAGCAGGATGCCAGACTTTATCAAATGATTTAGAAATATCAAGTGCAATAATCTTACTTTCTCCAAAACGATGTAAAGATTTGTTCCACTGTTCGGTGAGATAAACCATCAAGTCACCAGTGGATCTATTGCTGCGAAAGCCGTACTGCCGGTCATTAAGAAGCTTCCGATCTTCGAGATATTTCTTGAGCTGATAGTTTATCAGCATTTCCATGACCTTGGAAAGGAGGGACGTAAGTGCAATTGGTCGGTAATTGGAGGGTGAAGAAGATACGCCTTTTTTTGGTATAGGCTGGACAAATACTGTTTTCCAACTTCTCAGAACAAGCCCAGAAGAATAGGATAGATGGAAAAGCTTACGCAGAGGTTTTGCCAGCGTGGAAGAACACCTCTTCAGAACAATGGCGGGGATACCATCCGGACCAGCGGATTTATGTGTGTTAAGATCTTTTAGGACTCTCGCCACAGCTCGAGTGCGAAAGAAGATTAGTCCCATGGAATCATTTACACGCTCAAGGACTGGGGGAGTCATGACACTATCAGACAGTGTAGAGTTGGCGGCGAACTGCCTAACAAATAAGTTAGCTTTCTCAAGAGAGCTAACGAAGGAAGTGTCATTGACAACGAGTGTTGGGACCGAGGAAGATGTTTTGTGTTTTACGTTTTTTACGAATGACCAAAAATTTTTACTACCTGTGGGACATTGTAGTATTTTTTGCCTTAATTTTTGGTCATGTAAAAATTTGGTCCTTCGAATATGGGCGTTGCAGGCCTTCCTGGTTGTTTGAACTTTTTCCGGTTTTCCTCAGTTGGGTTGGCTCTAAAACATCGGAAGCTTGCCTCTTTAACCCTAATAACCTCTTTACAGCTCGCATCGAACCATGATTTCTCTTTGGGTCTGATGCTCTTAGCCCTATTCGGGATAAAAGTTCTCATTCCCAAAAGAATCATGTTAGTAATCATATCCGCGCTGGAGTCTACGTCACTACCGAGGAAGCATAGTGACCAGTTAAAGATCCTGAAAAAATTATTGAGGCCGTCCCAGTTGGCTTTCTCGTATTGCCAAACGGTTCTCACAGGGGCTCTTTCTCTAACTTTTTTTTTTTTTATAATTAGCGCGCACACAAGGGGTTTTTATGTACCCTTTATATGTCAGAGGCACAGCGCGAGCTTTAGGTAAGAAGGAGGGGATTTGAAAGGAGATGTCGGTGAACATTAGTCTTAAATTTCTGTACATCACAATGAGAGGGAAAGACAGAACGTGGAAGGGTATTCCACATTCGCGTAGTACGGCTAAAAAACGAATCCCTGTACTTGACAGTACGCCCGAAATTGGGTTCAAGAGTAAACTGATGAGCATTCCTGGAAGCGCGAGTATTACGGTTGAATTGTTTAAGGGGAGGAATGCAACTGGCTATTTCATTAGAGCACTTACCGTAAAAGTAACGATAAAAGAGTGAGAGACAGGAAACGTTACGCCGGTGTTCGAGTGACGTGAAAGTATCGATGATGTTCCTGTCACCGATCATTTTTAAAGCTCGTCTTTGTATACTGTTCAAAAGGCTTAAATATGTTACTGGAGCACCAGCCCAGAGATGGGAGTTATACTCAAGCTTTGGACGTATATAGCTTTTATAAATAATAGCCAGATCAGAAGGGGAAAAGAATTTCTTGCATCTCCAAAGGAAACCTAAACATCTTGCGGCATTTTTGGCGACGTTAAGTATGTGATCATTCCACAAAAGATGGTTTGTGATACACATACCTAGAATCGCAAGTTGATTAGTTTCTTCGATGCAAGTGCCACTCATAGACAATGGCAGAGGGGGTACGTCTCGCTTTAACGACAGAAGGCAGCATTGAGTTTTCGAAGCATTAAATTCTACGCGATTTCTTAATCCCCATTGTACAATGCTGTATAGATCAGAATTTAATGTACTTATCATATTTAGCCGTTGCAGTTCCACATCCGAAGCGCAGGGATGTGAATCTGGGAACGAATATGAAAAGCTAAGGGTGCTATCGTCAGCGAAACAATTTAATGGATTAGTAGTTGCAGACAGGAGATCATTAATGAAAATGAGAAAGAGGGTCGGAGACAAAACGGAACCCTGTGGCACACCAGCATTTATGTTGTGGGTTTCAGACTTGAATCCGTCTAATACTACTTGTATAGAGCGATTCGAAAGAAAGTTACTAATCCAACGAAGAAGGGTTTCATCGATACCAAAAGCACGCATTTTCGATAAAAGAGCAGGATGCCAGACTTTATCAAATGCTTTAGAAATATCAAGTGCAATAATCTTACTTTCTCCAAAACGATGTAAAGATTTGTTCCACTGTTCGGTGAGATAAACCATCAAGTCACCAGTGGATCTATTGCTGCGAAAGCCGTACTGCCGGTCATTAAGAAGCTTCCGATCTTCGAGATATTTCTTGAGCTGATAGTTTATCAGCGTTTCCATGACCTTGGAAAGAAGGGACGTAAGTGCAATTGGTCGGTAATTGGAGGGTGAAGAAGATACGCCTTTTTTTGGTATAGGCTGGACAAATGCTGTTTTCCAACTGCTCGGAACAAGCCCAGAAGAATAGGATAGATGGAAAAGCTTACGCAGAGGTTTTGCCAGCGCGGAAGAACACCTCTTCAGAACAATGGCGGGGATACCATCCGGACCAGCGGATTTATGTGTGTTAAGATCTTTTAGGACTCTCGCCACAGCTCGAGTGCGAAAGAAGATTTGTCCCATGGAATCATTTACACGCTCAAGGACTGGGGGAGTCATGACACTATCAGACAGTGTAGAGTTGGCGGCAAACTGCCTAACGAATAAGTTAGCTTTCTCAAGAGAGCTAACGAAGGAAGTGTCATTGACAACTAGTGTTGGGACCGAGGAAGATGTTTTGTTTTTTATGTTTTTTACGAATGACCAAAAATTTTTACTACCTGTGGGACATTGTAGTATTTTTTGCCTTAATTTTTGGTCATGTAAAAATTTGGTCCTTCGAATATGGGCGTTGCAGGCCTTCCTGGCTTGTTTGAACTTTTTCCGGTTTTCCTCAGTTGGGTTGGCTCTAAAACATCGGAAGCTTGCCTCTTTAACCCTAATAACCTCTTTACAGCTCGCATCGAACCATGATTTCTCTTTGGGTCTGATGCTCTTAGCCCTATTCGGGATAAAAGTTCTCATTCCCAAAAGAATCATGTTAGTAATCATATCCGCGCTGGAGTCTACGTCACTACCGAGGAAGCATAGTGACCAGTTAAAGATCCTGAAAAAATTATTGAGGCCGTCCCAGTTGGCTTTCTCGTATTGCCAAACGGTTCTCACAGGGGCTCTTTCTCTAACTGGATTTGTTTGACACGAGAAATTTGCGGAAATGATACAATGGTCAGATGTGCCTAGAGGCATTAATACACTGATTGTGTATTTATCAGGGTCAGAGGTAAGGAACAAGTCAAGAGTGTTTTCGGCTCGGCCATTAACGTCCGATATTCGGGTAGGCTCGTTGACAAGCTGAGTAAGGTGATTAAGCTCAGCGAAGATCTCGGCACACCAGGGACGAAGCGTCCATATATTGAGTGGAATGAGTGCTTCCGTAAAGCAATTCAAAAAATTATATGATTTAAGCAAAGAAATTTTAATTCGAAACTGACCTAATCGAATTTTATTTAATCTCTTCTGTAAATTAATAAAATCTCATAATAAAAGTAATAAAAGTCGTTCAGGAAAAACAATGCAAGACTATAACTACAAAAACTCAAACTTCAATTCTACGGGGAATGCACAATATCACTCCATTATACACTCACGCTTGCAAACAAATATTTGGAATGCATACCAGCTAGGCATTCTGATATATCGCCTACTCTCAACTCTCACTCAATCTCTTTCAAAGCATTTTTTTTTTATTTGTTGGCGTTCACATAAGAAGTGAAGATTGAATTGAGTGAACTCATTATGAAAATTTGTGAAAACAAAAGTAGAGCAGGAAAGGAGAGATATGAGTTATTTGCTTCTTCCCATTCATTGAAATAGGGGTTGAAAAGTTCATTTAACACTTGTGTGTTCCTTTTTCTTGTTATGATTTTATCTGTGTGTGTGCAAATCGCATTGTCAACAATGCTAATGTTTTGTGATCAATGATATTTTTCTTAAAAAATGTAACTTACATTTAATTTTACATTAGTTTTAACTTATTACTCAATTTAATATTTAAAAAAATGAATTTTATAAAATTTTCTTTTACATTTGTGTAATAAAAGAAATATGATCTTGATAAAAACTTTTTATTTAAGTTCAATCAATCATAAGTGCTTCCGCTTCCAAAAAAGTCACGCCTCGTGCCTGCTGCACACATACCTTCGGGTGTTGTCTGGCCCGAATGTTGAAGCCAAGAAGAATTGTGTACATTGAAATCGCCCGTAATAACGATTTTAGTGTGAGGATGCAGGGAAACAATTCTTTGGATGGAGTCAGACAGAGCATCAAAATCGCGAGAAGTTGAAACTCTGTCCAAATTGGGGCTTCGATAGAGGAAACAATAGTGTAAGATGTTCTTGTTTAACGAGAATTTAAACCACATGAAGTTGAACATGGGATTGGTACTCAGACCATATTGTGGTTGAAATTGGTAAGCAACATCATTTCTTACGTAGACGGCGAGACCATAGTGGGAAAGGAATAATGGCACTAAGTTGTACCCATGAATTTGGAATTCAGCAGGATCAGTAGATTCACCTACTTGGGTTTCACTTAGTGCCAAAACAGCTGGCCTGTTTGTAACAGAATGGGCGTACAAAGAAAGGAAATTAGCTCTAAGCCCACGAATATTACAATAGTCAACTCTGAATACAATACAAGTGTTATTGTGAATAAGCGTGGGGCGCTCGATATATGAAAAAAAAAATATGGCCAATGCGCCCAACGCTTTTTCTCAATAACACTTGTATTTTTAGTTCATTATTGTTTTCAGCTTATATTAAAAATTATTTTCCGCTTTTTTAGTATGATGGGTTTTAAAAGCGTGTTTTTTAGTTTTTTTCAAACTATATTTATTTTTAACTTTTTAGTTTAACGTGCTTTAAAAGCGTGTTTTTTAGTTTTTTCAAACTATATTTATTTATATTTTAGCTTCAGAATGTAGATCGCGTTGGAAGGCCCTCCGAGAAAGGTACTCGAGGGAACTAAAAAAACAGAACCAACCTTCGGGAAGTGGCATTTATGACGGTTGTGTTTGGGAGTTGCTGGAGGAACTTAATTTTTTAAAAGACTCCATGCAGCCAAGGAAGTAAGTATACCTTACATATTTTTTTGGAATTTTCACTATAAATAATTTGTTTGTATTATTTTAGGACAATCTCCAAAGAGACTGGAGCGAACTTTGGCATTAAAGCAGCACAGTTGTTCAGTGACGATAGTGGTGCTGCCGCTACCACAGAAGAATTGTCCACTGGCACAGCATCAAAAAAAAGGAAAACGGCATTTGATGGGCTGTGTGAAAAGTTTGGTGTCATCGTTGAGAAGCTCGAAGGAAATTTGGTCGCTCCAGTCTCAAATGATGATGATGGAGATGAAGAGTTTTTGGCATCCATTTTGGCAATGATGCGAGTTCTGCCGCCAGATACCAAGGACGCTTATAAGGCAGAAATGCTGACGAGAGTCAACCAGCTGAGGAGGCAACACCGATCTTTTGGTAGTATTTAAGTGTGTGTTTTTTATTTTTATTTTATTTTTTAGTTTAACCACCACAGTGTTTTCTGTTTTGTGTCTTATTCTTATGTATATATGTAAAGTTTTATAGTTAATAAAATGTAATAATAAGTGAAGTTTGAAAAATTATTTTTTTATTTTAATATGAATAAAAAGGAGGTTACTCATTAACTGAAGTAAAAAGTAGTCGCTAGACAATTCTTGGAGTGGATCTGAGTATGAGCGTTCTTGGGTGCATATCTTATGATGATTCTAAACAAATCAAATTTTTTGTTCACAGATTTGATTTGTTTGTTTTAAGGAAATCTACATTAGTGAATAACTTTTTTCATGATTTATGATTTTATATCCTTAAGTTCATAAATGTAAAAAATAATACTGAATGCAGTTGTACAAAAGTAGTAACGAACTTTAACATTTATGAATTCAACCAATAAAGTTGTGCTCGACTATTGTATTATCTTAAAAATTACCATATTTTAAGTGAGAATAGATTAGGTTTTGTTTAAACAAAAATATGTTTGCAAGTATTATAAAGTTGTGTAATGCATGCTAAAGAAAGGTTTAGCAGAGAAGTAGATAAATAAAAGCTACGGTAGGCATCTTTCTTTTGCATTTATTTAGTTCAGTTCTCGAATAAAAAATCACGAAGATTGTTTCTTATAGTGGTTGATGTTTTGCCACCATATTGATGAATACTTGAAGATGGTGTTATTGATGGAATATTGCTTGTAACTTCACTCCGCCATAATCCATCATGCCGTTGACCATCAGAATCCTCCCAATCTACGTAATTAACGGGACAATAACCCTCATTTTCCTTATTTAGCATAATAAAGTTATGAAAAGCAATACAAAGTAAAATAATTTTTTCAGCGTTTTCGGGGTACATATGCAATGTTGTTAGCAAAATTCGCCAACGGGCCACCAATATGCCAAAGGAATTTTCAATTGTGCGGCGAGCGCGAGAAAGCCTTTGGTTAAAATTTTCTTCTTTTGGCTGAAGAAGAGTTCCGGGATATGGTCGCATAAGATTGGTACTTAAAGGGAAAGCAGCATCACCCACAAAGTAATGCGGAATTTGAACTGGTGAGTCCGGCAAGTTTTTCGGCTGAGGAATGGGAAGTTTATTTTCCAAAAGTTTCTTTCCAAAGCCACTGACCTGAAAGATTCCTAGCCAGAGAAAAATTTATTCGTAAATAAGAACATTATATAAAAAAGAATTTTGTTTTTTTACCTCCCTCGCTTTGGCTTCCATAAGCTCCAATGTCAATGTGGGTGAAGCAATATTTTGCATCGCAAACGGCCATAAGGACAATGCTGAAGAACTTCTTATAATTATAAAATTGACTTCCACTATTGGGTGGATATCTTACGGCAAAATGTTTGCCATCGATTGAGCCAAGACAATTGGGCATGTTCCATAAAGTCCAGAAGTCGTCACTGATCATTTTAAAATCTTGGGAACAGGAACAGGGTTAAGACACATAGATAGGGTATAAGGCTCTCCACAATAGCTCTGACGTTTCCAATACTATTTGACGAATAGTTTCTTTTCCTAACTTGAACGACCAAGCCAGTGACTGAAGAGAGGTGCCTTGTGACAAGTAACTATAAAGAAAGTAACCAGTTAATAAGATGTGAAAGCATTTTTCATGAAGTGAACTTACAGAAGGAGGACAGCCAGCCGAAGGATGACTTTACGACAGTGAAAGGATGAGTTAACTAAAATGGCAGTGCCAGTTTTAGTCGAAGTATCTTTATCCATTCGGAATAGGGAATATTTTTCAAAGAATGGCCGATGCCTTGAGGCTAATCTAGTCTCGGAGAGCAATACGGCGGCGTCGGGTTTGTTTTTTTCAAGGAATTTTTCAAAGGCTATCCGTTTAGGATGTGAGACTAAAGAGCTAATGTTATATGAAATAACATTAAGTTTATTTATGTTTTTGTACATATTTTGATGCAGAAGTCAAGAAACATGAGTTTCTTGCTGGTCTAGATGGGGCTTGCTTCGTACAGAGGCAGAAAATCATTGATATTCGAGAGAAGTGTGATAAAATCACACCCAAAGAATTTCTGAGCGTCTTCAAGGAATGAGCTCGGGGTTGTTTTTAAACCTTTCGGTTGAATCGAGTTGGTTTGTTTACTGGGCTCAGGACTAACAACAGGGGTAGGAATGACTTTAAGGGGGGATTTCTTTATGGTGGTATTAGAATTTGAAGTATTATTTTTAATAATATCGGAAAATGACTTACCACGTCTAATAACCGATGTTGCAGTAAAGTTGGCAAAGTTGCCTGTTGCTTAGCAGCGATTCTGCTGCGCTCTTTTTCCCTTTTAGCGGCCAGGATACGCTTACGGACTGGACATCCCTCGTAGTTTGCTGGGTGTAATTCTTCCTGGCAAAGCACGCAGTACGGCTTTCCGATGGTAGGATCCGGTCTCTTACATTGGCCTTGGTCATGGGTTTCACTGCATTTGACACAGCGGGGGAGCATCTCGCAGTTATTTTTGACATGCCCGAACGACTGGCATTTTCGGCATTGTGTGAGGGCGTTGGGGAGTAGTTTCTCCCATTTAATAGACTCATTAAAAAGGGTCTTGCTGCGGGTGACGGCAACGAGGTCAGTCACCTTGTCAAATTCAATGACAAACGCATTGAAGTTTGCCGCTTTATTTTTGTTTGACCGGAACAGTGAAGCTTTCGAGGCCCTGAACCCTTCGGCGTTAAGTTCCGTCACAATTTCTTCTGGCTGGTGGGAGTTGTGGAGCTTTTTAACAAGGAGGATGTTTTTTCTATCCTCCTTGGCGGTGTAGGTGAAATTTTGAATTTTCTTCCCCCGCAGGTAATTTCTAACGATGTCGTAGTCGGCTTTTGATTTAGTTGATATGATCGATTCGGTCTTGTTGATGTTGACAACTCCGTATTTCACCTGCACTCCGTTTAGTTTGAAGTCCCTAAAAATGGAGGCGACATTGAAGTCGTAGCACTTAAGGGCAGGCTGTTTGCGTCCTGTGACGGTAGTGAAGTCTGCATCGTTGCCGGTGTTGGTGATTCCACGTTGAGCTCCTTTGCCTTTATAGGCAGTTTCCTCTTGGGAGGGTTGGATGGTTGTTGTTGTTGTTGGTGGGCCTTGGGTGTTTGTTGTTGGGAGACGGTTGTTTCCTCCTCCGAACGCTTTTTCCTCTTTTGGGCAGCATTGACCGTGAATGCCTCGGTGTCATCGGGAGAAGCTTCGGTGGTTTGTTCCATAACGTCATCTACCGTTGAAAATTCTTCAACCGGCTCAAATCGTTGGAGCATGATATCCACTTCGTATCCGATCCTGGACGCGAAGTCGTTCGACACCTCGGGCCCATATTTATTCCGGAGCACAGCAACTTCCCTCTCGATGGTGCTGAGAAGTTGCTCCTTGGCTGCTTTAAGGTTCTCTCGTTGACCCATGAGAGTAACACTATTGTTTCTTTTTTTTTCAAAATTTAGGGGTTGTTTTTTTTTTAATTTGAATACACAAATGTTCAAGATCGATTTTATCCGCTCTCTATTAAAAATGTTGTTCTCTTCTCTAATCTTAGAATATGCAATTGCCCTAACCTACACTCGACCTTGAGAATCAACACGAAATAAGGAGGCGTAGATAACTGATATAACAGTACTTTGTCTTTTGAAAAGAGTATATAATCAGTGCTGTTTTCTGGATTTTCTTCAGTTCTTGTTAGAACTCCTTGAGATAATGAGAGATTGAAATTAAATTTTGTGGTAGACGTTGTATTGGCTTGGCAGTAGCAGACGGAGCACAGTGGGGCGAATTGTATGGGAGAGTGGAAAAAACTCCATAAAATCTAAACCACTGAACCGATTTTGTTGAAATTTTCAGGAATGATACTCAGTTTCAAGAGAAATTTTCCCTATCAATTTCCGCCCACTGACACGCCTACTTATTGCTCTTTTTAATAAAAACTAAATCTTTAAACCGATTTCAATAAAATTTTGAGGGCTGATAGTCAAGGAAAACAAAATTACACTATTAATTTCCGCCCACTGCCACGCCCAGTTTGTTCTCTTGTAAATATAAACCTTTTTTAAAATTTTTTGATCGACGTGGTGTTAAGGACTATACACATTAGAGTAACCAACGAATAAAAAAACAAATAGGATTTAAAACTTACATACATATATAAGCCTAAATTCTTCACAAAAACTTAACAAAAAGGTAGAAATCTAGTTTATTTAATGTTAATATATTAAAATTTGGGTTGTAATTGCTGAAATAAGAGAAATTTGACGGAATAATTTGGTCGTTACATACCATCCACACTTCAACGAATGAATTGTTTCTTGGTCTAAGTAAACGACATTCGGGACAGATAAAAAAGCATATGTAAACGAAATGTCAAAACGGTCGTTGGTCGTTCTCATATGAATATTCCTTTAGTTCGATAAAATTAGAAGTTTTAAAAATTTTATGAAGTTTTCAAGTATGTGGAGGAATATATGGAACAACTGGTGAACATTTTGCAATCTACTTATAAAAACCGTTTATACAATCAAAGTTACTTCTTTTCGAAATATAAATGGGGTAAAACCTGCAAAAAAGGGAACAACTCGTTTTCATTTTATTTTTACGATTATTGCCTGCATATGCATATTAATTTATTCTATAATATTACACACAATTTAAGTACAAACATATTAATTACTTCTTTAAAATTAAGTTTTAATTTACTTTTAAATTAATTTAGGTCAATTTAAATTAATTTTAGTAATTCAATTTAACTAAATCGTTATTCCATATATGAAAAAATAAATCAATAAATTATAAATTAATTCTTAATCATGACAAAGAAAAATAGTAAACTCACTTCAATTAACTTAATTGCGCATAAGAATGTGGAGAGCAAACTTCATACTTAGTTTAAAAAAGGTAAAAATGATTTTATAGCCTTTTGAAAAGTTGCTCTTGAACTCTTATTTTTAAGACTTTGTTCGGCGGTTGTCTACAGTTGTCAATGAAATTTATAGACATGTTAGACAATAGTATAAGCTTTCATAAAATGATAATTTTAGACCGGAGCTCAGCGGAGCTTTTTTTGTAGGCTTAGCAAAACTTGCATTATCTAGTTACTTTTCTTCACTCACTTTATAATTTTTTTTAAGGTCATATTTTAAAAAATGTGTCTATTTAAAATTGTTTTATTTTTCTTTGTTATTTGAATTACAAACCTGTAAAGTTTCATAATTGTATCTTTACAAATAAGGCCACAGCAAGCCGAAATAAGCATAAGTAAAAATAGACGATTTTTAGATAATATAAAATTGTCGAACTTTCAAGATCGCTCAGAGCCACAAACAAATATGAAATGAAAAAACTGAATTAGAACTGTTTTCCTTGACTTTTTATTAAAACAATAGCATATCAAAAACCGCAAAAAACGAATTACAAAATTTGTAATTTTTTCCCTGTTTGCCCCACTGTGCGGCGCGGCGTGGCGGCGCCGAGCGTTAATGCCTTTTTTTGCGTGAAAGGTGGTTCTTTTCAATTATCTTTCACGCTTAAAAAGCATTTTAAGCGTTGAGTTGGGCTCAGTTAGTCTAGGGGGCATTTCTTTGCAAACGGTTTTGGACGTTCCTGTGAGAATGTTCGATAACGCTTGCGAACTATTTTTAGCTTAACTCGCTATTTTAGCGAGTTAAAAAGTTCTTCTCAGAGCTATAAACAAATAATTTAAGAGATAAAAAAAATTTGAACTTAACTAACTCTTTAAGCGTTATTTTTTTGAAAAACAATTTTTTAACAAGCTTTAATACGAGTTTAAGCTTCCTTAATTTTCCCTCTTAAATGCCATCAGAAACTAGATCAAGTTTAAGAAAATATTTTATCAAAAGTGGCTACGGCGCGATAACGTCCTTATGGCAAAATCTAACATTTCGTCAAAATATGTATATTTTTCCAATAGTACTAATTCGGTACATATCTTTTTAAAAGTAATTGCTCATAACGTACGTATCCCGCCAATGAGTAGCAGAAAAAAATCCCGAGAATATGGCGGAATTTCGTTACTCGAGCATTTTTCTGTCCAGGATTCTGTCGCAAAATGCCAGTTAAAATCGTCGGTATTTCTTTACGCGGGATTCTGTTTTGCGGGATATCGTAACGTTCCCTCTAATATGCGATGGAGAAGATGGCAATAAACTTTTGGATCAGATGGTTGGGAATTTGACAGCATCAACATCGATGACATTAACAAACACAGCTGTCGTTAAAGGTAGCACCACAATGAATGGGAACAGGGCTGTCGCTCAAGCTCTAAGAGGTGTTAATAAACAGGGTTTTTAGTAATAATACCGTCTTCCGTAGTAAAAATAAAAATAATGAAAGTAAAGATAATATAGAACATACATACTAACAGCCTTATTTACAGATAAAGCCTGCATAAAGTTATACATTCTTTATAATGCCTCTAAACGCTAAAATGTTATTTATAAAACTTATACAACGTTGAATAGAGCAATAATAAGCTAAACGCGTTTTGAGGTTGAATAGAGCCTGAATAAGGAAATTATATTGACAAAATGTCATGGTTTCCATGGTATCCATAATAGAAATAGAAAAAAAAATTTCAATTTTCTTCCTTTTGAAATGATTTATATAATTAAAATCGTGTTACTATGACTAAGCGATGAAGAATTTAAAAATAAATAAAGATTTTCGATAGAAAATATAAAACAAATTATTGAAATTGTACGTTCGGACCTCAACAGCGACAATTGAAGAGCCCGTAGATATCCAAGTTCATCCCAATTTGACGAACACATTCTCTTCCCTTTCGATTACATTTTGTATTGTTGTCATTAGATATTTATTTACCTATTTCATTGAAAAAAAAACACAGTTGTTGATTTAATTATGACATCTAAATGGAATGGATTTTCCATTTTGGTACTTTTTTTGATATAAGAACTGCATAACTATAATTTGTAGGAAATTTTTTTATAAATGGGAATTTATACAACTTTGAATAGCAAAATTTCTTATACACTGCATAACTATTCATCTGTTTAGTGGATTCTATTAAATAATTCTGTAAATGTATAAATATTTTAGCATATAATGTGGCAGGACAATATAATAAGAATTTATTTGTAGATTTTTATAATTATGTAAATCAATTTGACATAATTTTTTTATTCAAAACATATGAAACTGAGGAAAACTTTGCTAAGTGTGAAAATAAATTTAAGAACTTTAATTTTGTATGGATCCTGAAGTAAGAAATAACATGAGGGGTGGATACTTTTTTGCGTACAAAAAGAAATTAGTAAACACTATTTGCGATTTTAAGACTGTTAAAGGAACAACATATTTAAACCTTAAATGCAACGACAAACGATATTCCATTTTACCATTATACCTGAATTGCAATCACTGGGAAAAAGATTTTGAGCAACTGAAGGATTTGATGCTGGTTCACGAAAATAACAATGTTCTTTTGGTAAGAGATTTAAATGCTAGAGTGGGTATAGAATGTGGAGCAGTAAATACATCGGAAGGAAAATCACGTCAATTAAAGACAGTGTTAGTAATGGCAGAGGAACTAAGTTACTAGATTTAAGTAACACTTTTGGACTGCGAATCCTGAATGGTACTAGCGCATCGGATACAGCTATAGAGTATACTTTTGTTGGTAAGCAAGGTAATTCTGTGATTGACTATAGTCTAGCGGGTGGCGAATGGAATTTTCATGTCAAGGATTTCAAAGTTGACCTCGTTCAACAACGGTACAATTGGAGCATAATATTCAAAATGGGGATACAAATAAATTTGGCCCTACTGCCAAAACTTAGATGTAGAGACTTGAAAGCTGAAAAATATAGAAGACAACTTAGAACTTAGTGAGGAGATTAAATGGCAAGTCATATGTAATTCACCAAAAATTAAAGCCAAATGTACTACTAACACACTTTAAGGCTGGGTGTCCCAGATCAGCAAACTCAAACTTCATGTAAATTACTTTTATTGTGCTAGTGACCTTTTTTTGTCATGAATTTTATGGCATCGCTAAATGTGGCCAGAGGAATTTTGTTTTTTTTTTGTTACTCTCTCTCTCTCTACACTCTTTTTGAACAAGAATAGAGTCGAAGAAAAATGAGTATCTTTATAATATCAATATAACATTGGGAAAAGTAAAGAAAACCAACAATAATAACCAAAAAAAAGGACAATATGTGCTCTGTACTGTATTAATGTCAGTAAAAACATTGTATTTTAAGTTAATTTTTGTCAATCGGCAGACGGCAATGCCATGTTCAATGATTTTGTAAACTATTATTTAAAATTAATGTAGTAATAAAGAAAATCTATCTAAATCTAATCTAATCTACAAGAAGTTTGAGTTTGCCGATCTGGGACACCCCGCCTTAATACTAGGCGGTATTCTGCAAAAGTGAAATACTGTAAGCGAGATAATTTGAAATTTAGCAAAAGAATTCAAGTTGAGGATAGGGTTAAAAGGAAATAAAGATTAAAAAGTAGAAGAATGGTAGCGGTAGGTATTCCACCAGGGAAGAACTACTCCTCTTAAATTTTAGAGTTTGTTAAAATTACAAGACATTATTAAATTGACATTTAACATCGAAACATCAATGATAATCGATTTTAGAACTGAAATTAATAATCACGAATTGAAGAGAAGCACAATGAAATGACAAACGAAAATAAATCTTTGCGGGATAAAATTCAAGACCTTGAAATAAGTTTAACAAACGTCAAAATGGATTTCATCCGACGCCATGATGTATTGTCGCCCGAGAATTGGTTTGTTCCATACGCCACTTTTGTCGGTTTTGAGTTAGGAATGGATTCTATGGTAATTTTGTATGCTCTTTCTAAATCTGTGATCAGTTTTGCGCTACGTCTTTTCAATCCCGAGATATAAGTACAACATCAATTTTGTTCCATATCCACTAAAATCAACATTTTCTAGAATTGTTTTGTGCCATAAACCATTTTTTGGCGTTTGTATGAAATCATTTAGTCGTGGCTTGGCTGCCAAAGTGGAAGGGCGTGCGTGATCGGTGAAGTTTATATTTTTTTTTTGTTTTTGCAATAAACTGTATTTCATCCGAACCTGATTCTGTGGCCAGCGGCGTCCTAAAGTAAGTATCTGCTATAATTATTCTTACAATTTATTTATAATATATTATATTTTTTTAATAATACATTTTTGTTTGTTTTTTTTTTTAAATAAAGTATGTTTTGCTAACAAAATGGGCTTCAGCAAAGTACCTTTTTCCAAAGTAAAAATATTACTTTATGAAAAAAATTTCGATTTTGAAATAAAATTTAAAAACTCGGCGAAAGAGAAAGAAACTGTAAGTTTATTTAAGACAGCCACCAAGGGTGCACTACCAACACCGAAAAATTTGCTTTGTGCAAAATTAACACAAACCTTTAAAACACCGATCTCAAAAGAAAAGAAAAAATACCTTAAAGACCTGTTACCGTTTTTACCTGAAATTGATAAGCAATATCTTAAAACATTGCTTAATATTTACAAACTAAAAAAGTGATAGCAGTAGAACTGCTTTTTTGTTTTTGTTTTTACCAAATTAATGTATTTACAATGCACTATCTTTTTAAGTAATGAATTAATAAGAATATTCTACTGTAGATGAAAACTTTGTTATAGCAGTAGAAATGCTTTAATTTTTTTTTGTTTTTTTTTGTTTATTTTTAAAGAAAAATGTTTATTTTTTATTTTGTTTTTAACACGCTTATATTAGCTTCACTTGTATGTATGTATGTAATGTATGTATGTATGTATGTATGTATGTAACTGACACCTTTACACTCGATTTTGACTCACTTTACACGAACCGATTTTAATAAAATTTTGTACACATATCAAGAACCGGTGGCAAAACAATAATTTCATAAGTTTATCTCAATATCCTTATCAGGATTACCAGGATTAAATATTTTAATCCTTAAATATTTTAATCCCACAGCTCCTGCTTTTTCGTGATTTTATTATGCGCTTATAAATATTAATAGACTCCCTCATTTTAAGTGCTGCGGTGGCTCAGTTGGTTAAAGCGCAATAATAATAATGAACTAAAAATACAAGTGTTATTGTGAATAAGCGTGGGGCGCTCGATATATAAAAAAAATATGGCCAATGCGCCCAACGCTTTTTCACAATAACACTTGTATTTTTAGTTCATTATTGTTTTCAGCTTATATTAAAAATTATTTTCCGCTTTTTTAGTATGATGGGTTTTAAAAGCGTGTTTTTTAGTTTTTTTCAAACTATATTTTTAATAAAGACTTTATTGAAAACAAAGATATAATCGATTTTCTTTTAAAATTTTAGCATCCAACTACATACTTTCTTGCCTTTCACGTTATATATTGATGAGAATTGGTTTGTGCCATATTCAATTTTGTGTTCCACGTGTATGGAAAAAAATTCATTTTCAAAATGTATGAGGTATACAAGCCAAAAAAGTAGACTTTTGTGCTGATTGACGTATCTTGTTAACGATAAGGCAAAGCACTTTGAAAATTGGCAGGTGAAGTCTTAATAAGACTAACTTCAATTTAAAAAAATAAAAATAAAATCCTATCGCACAGTTTCGGAGTACTAAGTACGCGAACCTTTAAATGCGTTTTTCTCGAAAAAGTGCCAATGGCGTATGGAACAAACCAATTCTCGGGCGACGGTATAACGTTCCCACCGACTCAACTGTCGAGATATCCGATCATTTTTAAATTACTTGTGCCCTACTCTTGATCTAATGGCACCAACACTAAAAGATCTTTTTCGAATTGGAAAATCCATGAAAAGTCCGATAATTTCTAAATTTCATTCTCATATGGGAAGAAATCTTCTACTACGCACAATAGCTAATTAAAAAAAAAAAACACCCTATAGCGAATGTTTCTTGTTGTTCTGAGAATGTTTGACAACAAAAAATCAAAAAAACTGCACGCCACGCCGCCGCCGCCGCACTACAACTTACGAAGTAAAAAATAATAACAGATGAATGTCAAATGTCAATCAATCATAGAGACTGCATTCTTTGGAGAGTTTTTTTAATTTTGTAAGAAATGCTAATATGTACATATGTATGTAATTACTTTTATTGTTTAATTTTGAATTTAAACAAATTTATTCTTATTAATATAATTTATTTTAAATCACTTTATTTTTTTTTAAATCATTATAACTCTTAGTTTACTCTTTATTTTAAATTCCTTTTTAGCAAATTACCAACATACAGCAAGAATACTATATTCCTACATTTTTTAAATAGGTATACTTCTATTTTCTCTTTCTGTTCTTATAATATCACGCTGTTTGTTTAGGTGAAGAAATGTCTAATGACCAAAATTCAAACACAATTAATATTACCAAAACGTTGCTTAAGCCTAGTACGCAGATCGGGACAAGACAAAATTTATCTCTACAATCTTAATCTCTACAAGATGGCCACGCAAAAGTTTGAAATTGGAGAAATAAAAACACCTATCAGGGATGGACTTTGTTATTGGTGATTATAAGGCGCAACTGTATAACCCTTTATGTTTTATTAGGAATATTATTTTAACGAATGAGTCCATTTTGAATTGTTTTTTTGTCAAGTTTTTAGTTTACTTTTATTTTCGGTAAAATGTCTCGTAAATATTTGGTTGAAATCATATTGAAACGTGTTACTTGATTCATATCTTAAGCCTAGTACGAAGATCGGAACAATTTTGTTTCCCATACAATTTTTGTCCGAGGACAAATTTTGTCTCAGGTTTTTTTTCCAGGCAGTACGCTGTTCACGCGCAAAACTATGACGTTTGGCTGAAAAGATGTATTTAGCAAAGTGCAATTTTCACATTTTGCTGCCAAAAACCAGATGAAAAAAAACCAGAGTAAACGATACTTTTCAATTTACCAAACAGGCATAAAAAGTCTCCACCTCGTTTGTCCGCGAAAATAATGTTCTAACTAATCATTATTTTGCGAGAAAAATTTTGACAGCTCTAACAAACACAAATCCATTGCAACTGGGATGGAGTTATTTTTGATGGCAACTTATTAGGGCGCCATAACAGCTAATTCTTATTTTTCGAAGTAATTGTTTGTTATAAAAGTTTATTTAGAAAATGATTCGGAGACTGAATTCAAGAAAAAAAAATGTAAAAAACTTATACAAGATTTAATACAATAAGAAAGTAAAACTTACTATGTGAAAACAAAATATGAAAAAAATATGTATTTGCTATTAACATATGTAACAAAAAACATGAAAGGAAACGTGAAACGACAGACAAAAGCATTATCATTCTGAAGTTAGTTTTATTATATTTCTCTTAAAGAAAGTAAAGTGATTTGTTCATACTTATTGTTTAGTAACACGTTTCAAAATGATTTCAACCAAATATTTACGGGACATTTCACCGAAAATAAAAGTGATCTAAATTATTTAGAGAAATACTAAGAAGTATGCAAAATTCAAGGTACGCATTCTAGAATTTGATAGGACTTTTATTAAAATAGAATAATAAATACCATACATACTTACCACATGCATACTTACTCTTAGTATTTCTCTAAATAAATTAATTGAATTTTTATGAAAATATAATTTTAAAATCTTTTATCATCATCGGAGAGTTATCAGTGTGGGCTGCATCCTAGTCTCGTTTTTGGTGGATATCTTGTTAAAATTGTTTCGACGGTTAGGTATCTACACCTGTTTAAAATCATTATAGCGCAATGCGTTATGTATTTATGCTTTGTAAATATGTAAATACACGCATATACGTTCAAAACATTGGGACCTATTCTGCCAAATCTGTTATTCTGCTATGAATATTCTGTAATGAATAGTAAAAGATTTCCATCATAAAAGATCTTTTATAATTTGTATTCAGAAGTTCGAACTTTTATAAAAGTCTGTTATGAACATTCGAAAACGAAATGAATAAGCAAACAAAACTAAAATCTGTTATCAAAATTAAACTGTTTTGTTATAATGTATTTGTAGACTTTTATTAGAAAATAAAGCAAAAACTCTTTATTTTTAATAATGAATTGTAATTTATTTGCGTGAAAAAAAATGAAGGCATCTGCCGTTTTAAAAGTGTAAAGTGTTACAATTGAATGAGAGATGAGAGAAGAAGAATGTAAACGTAAAAGGAGACAATAATAAAAAGGATAGATATATTAAAAAAAGAAAGAAGCAGAGATGAATAAATGGATTGACCTGTGTTGCCAATTTTATGATTCATTAACAACAGTATTTAAGTAAGTAATAAATGATTCATTACGAATTTACCACTTACTTAATGTTTAAAGAAATACCATATCAACTACCATTATAGCCTATACAGCAATTAGAATTCTATGATCCTTAGTTAAGCGTGTTACGCAATATGAAACGTACTCTCGTGGTATTTCGTGGAACACACATAAGTACATGGAAGGTAACTTAGTATACCTATATCATGGTACGTACAGGCATCAGTAGTGAACAACAAATTACTATTAATTCTTTGAGACAATTCACTTTATTTACAATAGGAAAAATAAGGATGCGTATGTCCAAGAAATTCAGCAGTATCTTGAAGCTCTTGAATTTGAAATGTAATGGTCGTGTTTGAAGATTGTGTTGTTCCATTTGTCCACTAAAAATCCTGCATTTAATTTGTCCAATCGTAATACATAGCTTCACATCGGGAAATTTAAAGGAACTTCTTTTTTAACGTACCCCATCAAAAGTTGTCTGTTCCTTTTTCTAAGAAAATATTTATATAAATTAAGCTTGCAGTTTTGTTTATAATGGAATTGAATACATGTTATTTTATTACATTTCCTCTCAAGCACATTTATTTGTTGAAAATATATGTAAGTATATAAATATCCATTTTTTCTTAGTATCTAATAAAATCTTTTATAATAAAAATCAGAAATATTTGTCTTTTATTCTTTTGTGATTCATAACAGATTTCCTTAAAGATTTTGCCTCTCCGAATACGAAAAATAATATTTGTAAAAGATTTTTTGACATGTTCGAATTCTATACAGTTCATAACAGATTTTATAGCAGATTTCATAGCAAATTTAGTATACTGAATACGAAAAATAAAATTCATAAAAGACTTTTTGACAACTCAAATTTTTGTATGGAAATTCATAACAGAATAGCAGAATAAAATATGTCGCCGAATAGGTCTAATTTTATTTGCCAAAAAATCGAAACCACGAAGGCAAACATGTCTTATGCGGCATAAAGGTACATATGCATTAAGGTTACCATAGTAGTCCAAAATGTATTAAAATTAACTCTTCTTTTCTAACCATTCTAAACATTTTAGGAGTGTAATACATGTATATAATATTATATTTTGCTTGAAATAATAAATACAGTGTGAAAAAATTACTAAATTTCGTTATAAATTTCATATTCAATAAAAGGAATGCATCAAATATATCGCTTACACAAAACCAACTGAAATATGGTAACATCAGGACCAAAACATCATCAAAACCAAAACTGTTTTTCTTTTTCCTTTTCTCTATGGGCAGTGAATTGAGGAAAAAAACCATTTTAAATTTTTTTTTTTATAGTTAGACACACACACAGCTTTGAACAGACAAGCAAATATGTGAAATCAAAAACAGCTTTTTGTGCTTGAATATCAACCAGGGTTAGAACCTTGCTCCAATCGGAGTAAATCTACTCCAGTTTTGCGAAAAAAAAAAAAAAACTCCACCGCTCCGATTTTTTCAGATCTACTCCTTTTTTCACTATAAAAATATGAGCAACATGGATCAGCAAGTTCCATTGATATTCACTCAAATAACATGGAAGAACTTTTGTTTGAAAATTTGTCTGAATCTGAATACATGTTAATTCTAGCTGTATTACCCACAGCAGAGCGGCAGCTGAGAGAAAGTTTTCTGAGATGAATTTATTAAGATATAAATTCAGAAACATTTAAATGTTAAGAATGTAGAAAATATCGCTTATAGAAAATCGTAAGGACGTTTTTTTAGCTACCGTTTAAATTATAATTAAATTTTTAAGATAATACAAATTTCTCCAAGGTAAATTCATTTTAAAATAGTATCAATAAATACAAGTATAAGTACGCATAGGTTAGGTTTAAGTTTTTCAAGTCTGAAACGAATGGAATATAATATGTGATTTTATTTTGAAAACAAATATTTACTTTAGTTAAAATAAATCTTTTGTTAAACACAGAAGTTATTGAAAACTTGAGTTTTTCTCTTGTTTTCAAATCTACTCCGGAACTTTTCGATTCACTCCACTTTTTTTACAAATCTGCTCCGAAATTTTACTACTGAGGTTCTAACCCTGGTATCAACCGACAAAGAGCTTTTCTATTAACCGACAAAAAGCTTTTTGTCGGTTGATAGCCAAGCAGCAGTTGAAAAAATATGGGACATTTTTTTGTATGGCGATGAGACATCTGTATAGTTTCTTATCTATGATATCACCTTCCATAGCCTCAGTAACTTTAGGTGCAATTGTCTCTACTCTGTGCATTTATGTGTATGTAATGTAATTTTTTTTTTAGTTCTTTTGTTTCTTTATTAAAAAAAAAGATTTTGAAAGATTTCAGTTTGACTTTTTTTGTTTGTTTGAATGTTTGATGAAGATTATTATTTATTTCATTGGGAACTCCTACTTACAAGAATCTAGAGATTCGTATGCACGGACTGATAACATCGTAGGAAAAATGTGAATCTCATAGCACTAGTAATATTTTCTAGTGAAAAGTGTTTATCTCCAAAAAAACTTAAATATTGGTCAGCATTTTGATTTTGAATCATTTCCAAATATAATTAATATTACGAAATATCATTTTTGAAAATTTCAGGCAAATCGTGCCAATAACTTCAAAACTATGACGTTTTAATGCTCCCCTGTAAAATTTTCTAATATGGAGTTACACATTTTTCTGGATTCACCGACGATAAACCATTTACTTACCTACTTAATAAGCTTTTCTTTCTTTCAATCGCAAGATTAGTCATGCAAAATGTATCCAGATTAGTTTCAAAATTTAAACCAAGTGAATCTGATGAGAAGAAGAAGACATAATGTGTCGTCGGCTATGAAAATAAAGAGTCCGCCAAATAACTTTTTTTTTTGAAAATGTTATAAAAAAAATTACTGAATATTTTCTCAAATTTCTTTTTTTATTTGAAAGTACAAACCTTCCGGTTAATAATGGAAAATAATTTCAAATGGCTGCCTCGGCTGGCCATGCAGTAGTAGATCGGTCCAATTTTTAAGCACATTATCACCAATGACTTCACGAATATTGTCCTTTAAAGCGTCAATTGTCTCTGGCTTGTCGGCGTAACACTTATTTTTACGGCACCCCCCCACAACTAGTAGTCCAACGGTGTCAAATCACAGCTCCGAGGTGGCCAAACGAAATAAATGGGGGAAAAACCTGCAAAAAAATGGAACAACTAATTTTAATTTTATTTTTACGATTATTGCCTGCATATGTACATATATTAATTTATTCTATAATATTATTTACAATTTAAGTACATACATATTTATTACTTCTGTAAAATTAAATTTAAATATAATTTTAAATTAATTTTAATTCAATTTAACTAAATCGTTATTCCATGTATGATAAAATAAATTAATTTTTAATCATGACAATGAAAAAATAGTAAACTTACTTCAACTACCTTAATTGCGCATAAGAATGTGGAGAGCAAAACTTCATTCTTAGTTTAAAAAAGGTAAAAAATGATTTTATAGCCTTTTGAAAAGTCGCTCTCAAACTGTTATTCTTATGACTTTGTTCGGCGGTTGTCTACAGTTGTCAATGAAATTTATAGGAATGTTAGACAATAGTATACGCTTTCAGAAAATGACAATTTTAGACCGGAGCTCAGCGGAGCTTTTTTTGTATGGTTAGCAAAAGATTGCATTATCTAGTTACTTTTCTCCACTCACTTTATCATTTTTTTAATGATCAATCATATTTTAAAAATTGTGTCTATTTTATATTTTTTTTTTTTTTTTGAGCCGAAAGTTCTTTGATGCTAGTGCTCTTTAAAACACTGTTTAATAATAGATTTTAATTTATTGTTAATCTCATATAAATAAATAAATAAATATTTTTTTTATTTTTCTTTGTTATTTGAACTACAAATCTGTAAAGTTTTATAATTGAATCTTTACAAATTAAGCCACAGCAAGCCAAAATGTGCATAAGTAAAAATTGACGATTTTTTGGTAATATAAGAATGTCGAACTTTCAAGGTCGCTCAGAGCCATAAACAAATATGAAATGCAAAAACTGAATAAGAACTGTTTTCCTTGACTTTTTATTAAAACAATAGCATACCACAAACCGCAAAAAATGAATACAAAAATTTGTAATTTTTTCCCTCATTGCCCCAAGGTGCAAAAATTTGACGTTCCTTCTTGTCTGAGCATTATTCGCATAGAATTGAATATACATGTATTCATACTTGTATACAACGATTGCTTTCAGATTTTGGTTGTGGCTGCCTAGCGACGGCTATTCATTTTGCTATAGCTATGTATACTTTAACCATTGTAGGTATTTTGCTATTTCAAATTCGTTTTGAATTGATTTTTCAATTTTTGTAAAAACTGATTCGTTGTTGCCAAATTTGTAGTCTGGTGCATTGATGTTTTTGTTGTTTTTTATTATTTTGCAAATTGTTCGAAAGGGAGTAGGTGGGTAAGTAAAAGTAGCTTTGCAGGTAGGTGTTGCTACTTGACATTTAGTTACGAGAAATCAAATGAATATTTAATAATATTTTATTTGGTTGAAGCAAAAATCTTTATAGGTAGATTTTTACTTAATTTAATGTAAAAATAACAACATAACAACTGAAATTATAATTTTCACGTACTATGAATATTTTCCACGAGTATAGTAAAGTTGTAAGGTTCAAGTGAACTAAAAAAAGTTTACATTGTTTTCACGTGTAATGAAATAAAATTCCAGTATAGACGTGATTTACATTAAAATTTGTGAGTTCAAAACAAATTTAATGGGATTTTATTGTTTGTGACTTGGAATAAAGTTTTAATACATACCTACTTTCATTTAAAATAACCTTTTTGTTTAAGAATTGTTTTAACATTTATTTTGAATTGAATATTGTTGAATAAATTACATTCAAATGCCCTACAAATTTGACTTGAACTTGATTTTTTATGTATTAAGTCTTCAAAAGCAAATGTGTATCTATTTTTATGAAGTTCTTAAAATGATTCCATACATACATATGTATTTCAAAAATATTATATTCACAAAAAAGTTAAAATACCAAATTGAATTTACTTCATTATTTGAAAATTTCTCAATGATTTTTCAAATTGGCAACTCCATAACAATTCGTACTTCTGTTTACTTTTGTTTGCTTCTTCGTTATTTTTTATAATTTTTCCTCCCTTCCAATTCCAACTCCTTATAACCCCTTGAAAATAAAATAGCAATATAAATGTTCTCAAAAGTGTCTCTTAACTATCTCACTCGAACCTTCCTTTTATTTGTATATATTCATTTCAGATGTTTTGGTTGACGTTTGAAAACCAAATTAATTTTTTTTGTCTGAATTCTCTCTTCTTCTCATCTCTTAAATATTCCTGAATTTGCTTAAATATTAGTTCGGAATCGCTTCTACAGAGGGCTCACGTTCTGTTCCCCATCATGATTGTACTATTCCATTTCATATACAATGGATGCCGCTTCACGCACACTTTCTGCCACAGCAGCAATATTCTCTGGTCTACGCACTGTTTTTGGCTCATCGATGAGGATGCCAGTTTCTTTCACTTTTTTCACAAGATAATGAAGATACGGAGCTGACGGTGCTTCTCTTCTTCCAAAATCCGTACGCAATTTTCGCACACATTCTGCAACATTACCATGATTTTCAAAGTTATGTCGCAATATTTCCCAGCGTTGTTCAAGCGTATACACAGCCATATTCGTTCAGTGGAAGGATAAAACTAATTATATGTCAAATCAGACATGAGCTCAGTGGCCATTCACGAAATAAGCACTACTTAGTTGAAAAAAAAAACCTTATATGGCGGACCTACTAAAGGGTAGGAGTGTAATGATGATTAATTGTAGTTGAAATGTTTTCTTAAAGTTAGTATTAGTTAGTATTGACCTATTTTAAAAAAGAAACTATCAAAATAAATTGACAACTTAACATTTTATTCCTTCAATGATAATATATGTAAGTACATAATCCCATAGATGCTGCATTGGCGTTGGAATAAGGTACATTCCTTGGAGTAATATATCTATAAGAAGATATTTTAATATTTTAAGTTCTCTCATTAATTTATTTTCTAACTGGTACCTAATTAGGAATTTCAATGATATTTAACATAACAAAACATAGTGTCGATATAAAAACATATATAGTGATACACACACACATGTGCATATGTGTTTCTGAGTGTAGGTAAATAAAGTATTTAAAGTGCAGTTAATCTAATCATCATTTTATTCTAGTAAAAATAAATGAAAACTAAACAACTGAAAAACATTTTACTTTGGTGTACTGAACATCTTATGTTTAGTACTGCGAATATCCAGTTCCAAATTCAAAGAAATACATGAAAATATATAAATTTAAAAAACAGAACAAAAATAAAATTATATTATGCAGGTATTTGATTTTTAAAACCGACATGACATTCATAATCGTAGTACATATACGCCTGCTTTGTTTTATTATTTAAACTCACTTCATCTGTACCTATGTAGGTATACTTAACTTTGATGACCAACGAAATACGTGAGTTGAATTCTTCAACTGTTGTTGCATTTAAATTCTTTCGTAATCAATAATTTTTTTTAATGCTTGAAATGTAGGTAGTACTGAATAAGTAAAAGTCACCAATGTTTTGTTACTGCTAATTTATGTGTGTATGGAAACTTGTAAGTACGACGCGACGTCGGACTTGTGATTGTTTTAGGTATAAAATTGTTTAAATAAAACACAAAGAACACAAGAAATAGTTTTAAGTTTTTTATTTTTTTCGTATTCTATGTATGTATGTATGTAAATAGGTAAAGCATAAGATGGTAGATAAGTAGATTGTGTTACATCAATCAATGTACCTACATATGTATATAAATACACACAAACAAATATATGTTGTATGGAAGTTTATAGTATCTATACTTTAAATTTCATTTAATTTTTTCAAATTCCTTTCAAAATAAATAAAATAATACCTACATTTTATTGATAAATATCCAATTATAATTGGAAAATAATTATTTTCCAAACAGTAGGTAGAGTATAAAAAACAGTACCTAGTAATAAGAAAGTATTTTGACATTCATTCCAAATTTAAGATCTCAATTTATGTAAACAGAGTAATATATGCATAACATACGAAAAAGAGTTAAGATAAGTAGGTTGGGTAACCCATTTCCAAAGCTTGATGCTAAACCCTCAAAGCAAATCATCTCGACAGGTAGACGGCACATTAGCTCCGTTATATAGCTTATAGGTGTCCTTACTGGTCACTGCTTAATATGCAGACATGCCTTAAGACTTGGAGCTCCGGATATTCTGTAGAAGCTGTGTGGATGAGGAGGAAGAAGAGTCAGTTCCTCATCAACGAGTAGGAGGATCTTATGATCTATGATCTGTGTGGTAGCACAATGGACCGTTGTTGGTCTAAGTGTGCTGGCCTTCTTTCCAGCAGACACCTTAACCTAACCTAACCCTATTCCGGCGGCTACCAATTCCAGGTGTGCTAGGAACTTGAAATTTTATATCTATTTTTTGCCTATTTTTGGTTTAAGTAGTAAGTAGGTAGAGAAAATCTGGAAAACAAAACACCCGTCTTACGCGCCATGTTATGATGAATTAAATCTCCATCGCTAAAAATTGATGAAAACATCAATGAATTCATCTAGTCCAGTCATTCAGCTATGTAACATAATATGACACGTCGACGTCAGTGCTGTGTATATCGTATAAGTGAAATTAAATGGATTTAGTGAAAAGTTCAATGTGTATACATATACAGTATAGGTATACTGTGCAATGTTGGAATAGCACTGTCGGAATAACGTTTTTTGATTATTATAGTGAATAGGTAGATACTTACTAAATAAATATATTAATATTATTTTGGCGTTTGATAATTTTATGATATTTGTTTTCTAATATCTAACCTCTGCATTAGTTGTTCAATCATATTTTTATCGTGGATTTTGAAAATTCGTACATAAATTGAAACGCCGATTTGTGAATTTGGACTTTCATTTCAAGCGTCGTGTCGGTCGTCTACCAAATAATTAAAAAAAAACAGAAAAAAAAAAAAAAAAAAAAACAGGAGCTACACAGCTTCTTTCGTTTACGTCTTAGATCTCGGTAACAAAGGAAAGACAAAATTATAAATCCGCGTTTACATAAATTCAGCAAAAAATTAATATATTCTTGAGTGTGACTGGTCGTAAGGCCGGCACTAAACAAAATGTGTATATCATATTTTGGCTACTATTAGTCCACTATCACCACCTCTATTCTCAGTCGTTCTAGACGACATTTTTCGACAACTCAATTGGACAAAATATTGACTCGATATTTTGGGACAAAAACTATACAATTTAAAATTCTCTGACGATGTAGTTGTCCTTTCTCAATAACTAGACGAAATACAGCCAATGATAAACGAACTATCAGATAATATGCTCGCAATATGGACTCTATCTTAATCTGACAAAGAAAAAAAATGATGACAAACCACATAAAAACGTATACACTTCTTGACAAAAAAATTGAATATGTTGACGAACTAATATATCGGTCAGGTCAAGTCATTCACGAATCAAAGCGAAAAAGAAATTGGTATGTTAAACAAATACTTAATTCTAACGATCTGAGAAAATATATATCTACTAGACTCAACAATACTACCAACATTGACATAATAGTTTGGAAACATTAGGATTAACAACGAATTCACATGAAATTCTAGGATTTGTCAGACAAAAATTGAAAGAAAATTGCTGAACATAAGAATAAGACAAGCTCAAAGAGTTAGAAATGAAGAAATAAGAAGAAGAACACAATCGACATAATTCAAAGAACGAAGCGTTTAAAATGGAGTTGGGCCGGACACATACCTAGAATAGATGATCAAAGATTGACGAAGTTGATAACAAAATGACAACCGCCAAATGAAAAACTAGAGGATGACCAAAAAACAGATAGGCAGACGATTTGAATGTTTTTAACCAGAATTGGTACAAAGACCGAAACGCAACAATTATAAAAGAATACATATATACAAAATATTAATAACTATTCAAACTGTAACTATTAAATAATAAAATATTAACTTTAAACTAGGCAAAAAAATGTTAACTTTATTATTTTGATTAATTTTCTCTTTATTACTTAAATTTGTAAATAAAACAATTGGTGAATAAAGCTTTTAATATCTAATAATAACAATATGGTGCCGAAATATACATAGGTGCTTATTTTGACATTCTCTTTCGTTCGAAAGTGAGTCGGAATTCGTTGAAACTTAATTTTGAGACTCGGCGATTAGAATTTTAATAGCACAAATCGAAAGTTCACCCATTCGAAAGAATAGAATTAAATGTCATTTTTGTGTCGTTTGAATTTTCCTGTCGAGTAAGAAACAAAACATGTAAGCTTTTAATTATTTCATGGAAAATAAATTACTTTTATTAATTTTTTTGTTGTTTTATGTTTAAATGTCGTATCCAACTGGACCGTGAATAAAAGGAAAAATTAATTAAAATAATGGATAAAAACCCGGAGATAGCAATGTTTTTGAAGCATCCGCTATCCTTCTCCTCTGAACTTCTTCAGCACCATCTTCATATATAAACAACACAAACGCCATATTTTCATTTTTTATTTAATTAATGTTTTTATCAAAAAAATTAAATTATTAAACAATAAACAAAACAATTACAAATAAAAAGATTTCACTTTTTGGTTTTGACATTTCACAAACACTTCTCTTTTGTGTTTGATACTTTAGTGTGACCAAGTGTGTACGAAAAAAATAGAAATTTAAAACGAGTCATGAACAACTTATTTTTTTTTTTTAAAGAATAGTTTCAAAACAACTGAGCTGACACAAAACATGTAATGAATATGTATTTATTTATGGTTAAGCATGGCTTTATAATGATAAAATGTATTATGTATTTATTTTGTTTCATATGTTTGCAGGAGGTACATATTATTTACTAATATTGCAATGCAAATTATATTATTATTGAAGAAAGGAATAATCTTTATAATGTTCATAACTCGTAGTCTAAAACGTCATTATATAAGGCTGATAAACCGTCTGTTTTTGTGTTAATTTTTACTGTCCTCGTCTTTATTTGTAGGTATGTAAAGATTCACAATCGCTAGTATTCCAATGGTGCAACATCCACCTGCTTTTCTTGAGCGTAATCGAAAATTCTTTTATTTTCTGATTGTTGATGATGTGCAGCTTGCATAAGTGTGGCAGCGTAATTTTGTCATAGAAGACAACTTGTATTAAAATGGTTCTTTTTATTGCTGATGGTAAGTGATTTACTCCTATAGGCTTCTCTGCGAAAAATTCTCTGCCACTGATTTTTATTTTAGCATCGTATGTTATAAGAAAGGTTCCGTTCAGAACAATACGCTGGTCTTTTTCTTCTGTAGTAACTTCTTCGTCCCTAGTGATAATTAGTCCACTTTTCACGACTGCGATCTTTTTTTGTTGTTAGCATGAGTTGTTGAGCAGTGTGTCGTGTTATTAATAAGGAATTGGAAAAGGCAGGAGTTTTCGGAATCCATTTCACAATAAGAATATAAGGGAGCTTTCTTCGAAGTATTTAAGGGATAATGAATTCTTTTACAAATGTTGGAACTTAAATCTATAATTTTGCTGTCATGAATTACAGGAATAATTTGAAATAATTTATAGATTTCTTGAACTTTTGGGACCTTAATTAAGTATACTAAATTATTAAAATGGTAACACATTTTTACATCGGTAAATTTAACAAATTGCTTAAGTCAGTTATAGTAGGGGAGCCCATGATGCTAATTGGGGATTTACTCGAGCGTCGTGGAGACCTATTGAAATTGGTAGATAAGGTGATAAGAAGAAATAATTGTCAGTACCGTTTTCACTTTTAGCGGTGGGGGGAGCGTCTACACCCCTTTCAAATTGTAAAAAAAAAAAAACAGTAAAATGTACATTCACGAGCGCGTCAGATATTGATATTTTTCATGTACCAACATGTCACTGAAATATAATATACCATAATCTGACGATTTACGTGGTGGGTGTGGCTATGCGGGACGGTTTAAAAATTTTAAAAAATGCATTTACTCGAGCGTGTCAGATTTTCAGAGGGGGTGTTAAGTGAGCCCTACAGATACTCCCATTTCTTATTCTGACGATTTGGAAGTGACGCAAGCTAGCTACGAATTTTTGAAAATGTGAACAAAAATCGCCATCTTGACATACTCGAGCGCGTCAGATTAGCATACTAATGTTTCCACATGATGTTCCAAGTATAGTGACCAAAAATCTGACGATTAAAATAAGGGGTTTTGTTAATCTGACAATTTAAAAAAAATGTTTTTTTCTTTTTTTTTTCTTTACCATATTAAATTTTAATTATAGATACGAAAAATTAACAATAATTTAGGAAACATTATTTATTTCAAAATTTACATAAAAAATAATAGATAGCACATTATTATAACTTCAAAAATCAGTATTATTATAAGAAATGTCAGAATCTAAATCAAGAAATTCTACAGGATTTTCTAAATCTTCAGTTGTTTCCATATCTGTAACAGCAAATAAAAACAGAGGTTTACAATAATTTATTCATGAAAAGACTTATTACACAAATAAGAAAAAAATGCACTTCCTTTAAAAAAATTCAGAAATAGGGGAAAAGTAAAAGAGAGGTATACATGTTGTACTCTAGCTGCACTCTCGGAGAGTGTTATATCAGTTAAAGTTTTAGCAATTTTCAATTTTTTCGAAAACTATAAGGCTTATAGTCATATTGTTTTTAGTTTTTGATTAAGAAGTAATGAGAGTAATGTATTATAAGTTAAAAAAATTTTATGGAATATTAAAATTTTGAAAAATTGATTTTCAAACTTAAAAAAAAAAATGCTTGGCCAAATTTTGAATTTAAGATGAGTTTTTTCGAAAACTATTAACTTATTTTACTTGATTTAAAAACTGGCGAATAGAACAGAGTGTTGGCTTTAAAAAAATGTATAATAATAAGGTGTAATTATTACCGTTATTTTTTAAGGATTGTTTTTTATTTAAAGTAGTTGTGTTTTAAATTGCGATTTTAAGTACCTTCGGCTTGAGGAAATGGTCAGATTATATATTTTTTGTTATTCTGATATCATGTACTTTAAAATAAAAAAAAAACAAATTATCGCGCTCGAGTAAGTCCACGCATCAGTTTTTTTCTGCAACTTTGTTACCCTCCCACACCCTTGGGTTAGGTTCAAATTGTCAGATTAGCGAAATGTGTACTTCTTTTTTATTAATTAATCTATGTTATCTTAATCTGACGCGCTCGAGTAAGTCAGGTGATCGATTTTTTTTACTAATCTGACGGGCCCCCCAGATCAAACCCCTCAATATTGAGAGCTCATATTCGCTGGAGACGCTTATCAATAGGTAAGCTACCTTCCTTATCTTAATCTGACGCGCTCGAGTAAATCCCCAATTTCCTTCATGGGCTCCCCTACTATATAGATTTATTTTTCAAATGTAAGTGACATCCACGTTGAGGGGGCGTGTTGAAAATAGCTGGCAATACCCAACGTGTATGGCACAACTTCTTTAAACGTATACTCTATGTTTTCATTACTTGGTATCATTGAAGTATCTTTAAGTTTTATACCATATAACATGTAAAACGTATAACTCCATTTTATGTTCTTCATCATTCTACAATAAAATTTATCAATTTTTTTAGTTTGTTTCAGAAAAAAACGTTCTTATGGCCTGGCGGTTACATTGAGAAACCACAAATAAAAAAGTAATTCTAGAAGTATAATTTTGTTAAAATTTTTATTTTTAAGTTAAAACAAACTAAATTTTTATTAATAAAGATAGTTCTAACATAATTTTTTGTAAAATCAAAAAATTTAATAATTCGGGCGGCAAAGGGTTAAGAAACTCCCGTTGGTAATGGCCCGCATTTACTTGATCCATTACATATATCAATAGATGTGTATGTGTAGGTAACTGAATTTCCTTTAAGTTTAGTTAAAATAAGCTCGTTAATTTTATCAACGCTACTGTTTCTTCACGCCAATATTGTCCTTTGACACATCCATTGATAATATTTATATTTTCTATTTCAACGATATCTAAACTTTCGATATTAAATCCTCAATGCTATACTTTGTCTCCTAAAAATTGTTAGTAGAGGGAAGATAGAATGTTTGCCTTTCATTCGCACTCTTTTCTTTTTCAATAAGTCTTTCTCATTTGAAAGCTCTTTCAGAGTTGACTACTCCAAACAATGAAATGGCAAACATTTAAAGAAAATGTGTTAAGGGTTACCCTCTTTCAATATTGAAATTCTTTTTTTTATTTATAAAAATGAAACAATATTTATCTTTTCTTACATTAATAAAAGGCGTGTTTTTGAAGGGTATCCCCAGTAGGCATAATCCCTTTTAAATAAATAACAAGTGGAAAATAAACATGTATTCTTACATATTAATGTAACAAAAAATAAAATTAACAATAATACCATAAAACAATATCACAAAAATACACGAAGAACAATAAACCGACCGCACGGTACGAAAATCTACGCAAATAATTAGAAAAGAGCTTATACTTTTATAACTGCATTTTAACGGATTTCCCACACATTGCAATGCAAAATGTTCAAACAAACACAAAGTAAACACTTTCTGCTTAAGAACTTTTTAAAAAGCCCTAAAAAGAAAAGCTCGTGAACAGAAACCATAGAAAGAACGACGACGGTCGACGATACAAGTTACCTACATTGGTAAGGCAACACTGCATATCATAAGTATAACATGAGGGTTGAAATGCCATAGACTATACCTACTCAGTCCACAGTCCGCACTCAAATGTTGGGAGAAAGGTCTGGTGGAATTCGCGTCAGATTAAATGAGAAATTCAGTGGCGGGTAGTAAACATTTTGTTTCGACTTTTTTCAAGTCAGTATAGAGTGAAATTAGGGCGAGCTACTGCTTCAGAAAAGCTCTCCCATAAGGCCTGTACTGACAATTTTTAGGAGACAGATTATAGTCATTCTTTCTCCTAAATCGCAATCAATTTCAAATTTATTTTTAACATGAGGTACTTTCCTGTTTCCTATTAAAAGTAACTTTAAAGGAAAATTTATAGCACATTTCATAGGCTGCTTTTTACCCCGGTAAAATGTATTGTTCCAGTTGGATAGATTCTTTTTTAATTTTTCCAAACCCCCCCAGAACGACTGAACGGATTTGGATGAAGTTTGGAACATTCGACAATGGACCTATCCAACGCAAAAAGAATTTTTCAATTCGATCACGCAGTTCCTGAGATCAGCGCGTTGAAACAAACAACCCTAGTTTTTGTAACATTTTCCACTGGTTCTTCGCTATTATCGGTTGTAGCGTGATGTTATATAGCCTACAGCCTTCCTCGACAAATGGACTATCCAACACAAAAAGAATTTTTAAATTCGAAGTAGTAGTTCCTGAGATTAGCGCGTTCAAACAAACAAACTCTTCAGCTTTATATATTAGTATAGAAAAAGATTATATATAAGTATAGATATAGATATGGATATAAATTCTCTTTGTTTCAACATTTGATTTATTTATTAGTAGTTTTATGTTTCATTTAATATAAGACTTTAAGTTAAATAAAACGAATAGCCATGACAGTTACAAATATAAGAAAGTCTTTCAAGCCTTAATTTAAAACTCTTATAATTATTTCGTATTCCTTAAGAATTGCAATCCAATATCATTATGGTATACAAAGTTTTAATTTTACATTGAATAAAAAGAATAATTCTTATAAATAAATTTACAGTCTACCGTCTATATTTCAGCTATTTAATTATTTTATTTTAATAAATTATTATGTGTATTGTAACAATGAATATTTTCAACCAATCACAAAGATAGTTGGAATAGTAGGAACTTCTTAAGAGTCAGCTCAGCTTGATACGCAGATACAAATTACAAGATATAATTTTAAGTAAACATTTGGTATTACTTTACCGACTTACCTTTTTAAATTATTCAGGCCTCGCCACTGATACATACTTACATATGTAAATACATTGTACAATGTACATCCATATATCGGATCAATTTTTAATATATCCGAAACTGTGTTATCAACTTTACCTGCTAAATAAGAATTTGAATGAGTTTAACTCATTGTCTCAAATTCCATACACCTCCAATTTACTTACTTTTGAATTTGTATGTGATTCATATTTCATTTAGATTTAAACGCATCAACTTAACAATTATTGCCATTTCATACTGAATAATGACTATGTACATCTTTTTAGTATGTTTTTGTTTTTTATCAAGAGTTAAACACAAATCCATTAAATAAATTAAAATAAATTTATTCGCAAAATAGAAATTAAAAAATTATTATTACATTACATTAACAATGTGTAATCTAATGAATTTATACATTTAAATACATAAAACAAAAGCTTTTATATCCTTAAGAACAAAAAAATACCAATAACAGAAGAATTTATCAGTGAGTTTGATAGTTTAAAATATAATGATTCTTGAGATGATTTTGAACTTTCTGGAATAATAGTTTCAATTGGGGCTTCGCTAACTATTAATCTTGTGTGTAATCGAATTCGTTGAGGTTGAATGTCGCAGTAGTATTCACCTTGATTGGCTACTGTGACATTCATAATTTTCAATGAAAAATTATTTGTGTTTAAAGCGTAATCTTCGTTTAGGACTGAAGCTCCAGTTGTAAGGACGTTCGTATCTTTGTACCATAAAACAACATTTTGATCTGTTAAAAAAACTGTAGTAAAATAACAGATAAAATAAAAAGATTATTTAAGGTTTACCGGACAAATTTTCGACTGGGCATTCTAAAATAGCATTTTCACCCGCAGTAAGTTTAATGGTTATATTAGCCTTACGGAAGTATGGTACCATTCCGTATGTTGGACTAGTTTCTGTCGATTTAGTGTGACTGCTTGGCATACTTTCATCATCTGAATAGTTGTAATCATCATCATTCTGGAAACGATCATCAGGGGATTCTGTTATAGCTGTAGAGTTGGTATACGCTTAAAACATATAAAAAAACATAAAATATATTAAACTTGTTCCAAAAAAATGAATCTTGATAAGACAAGTAGTCGTAGTTGTGCTTTAATATTGTTTTCGCTTAAGTCTGCTATTACACGATGCATCTAGACGCACGCGACTTTTCGAACAACGTAAGTGCAAAAGAGAAAAAAAAAATCGAAAAGATGAGACGGAAAAAAGTGACCGGTGTCGCTCGGGTAAAATTTTCGGTGCGACAATTTTACGTTTCTCTTCTCCCTTGTCCGCTTTCTTATTGTTCTCTTTCATATGGTTTCGTTCTTCGAGAAGGAAACTTCGATGTATCTTAATATTATAAATCTTTTTTAATACTAATTAGTATTCCAAAATTCATATTCTTCATCAATAAATAAAAAAAAATTAAATTTACATATTTTTTTAGTTGATTTCAAAGAAAACTGAAATCATTTGAATGTGAAAAGTCTCATAAGCAAACCTACAAGTCAACAACGAAATATAAATAAAAGAGAACTGTCAAAATAGATTCATGAATCTGGTTTCATCGTGTAATAGCACTTGAGAAACAGGATAGGATAACAAAGAAGAATTCGAAGATGTCGCATGCATCTAGATTCATCGTGTAATAGCAGACTTAGTGAAAGTGATTTTAAATAAAACAAAGTAAACCTCTCAAGATTATAAACAAGAACACAGTATTTGTCATTTTTCTTTATTTGTTAGTCACAGAGAAGGAAAGAAAGAAAAAAGGTGAACCCAGATCTTGCATACTAGTTAACATATATAACTCTTGTCACAGACAAAATTCATCACACCATTTCAAATTGGAAAGTATCAAAAGATCACTCATTTTCGGATCACAGATACCTCCAATTCGAAATAAGTTACGAACCAATAAGCCAATCCTCTTTCCGTAACTTCAGGAAAACAGGCTGGCTCATATACAGGGAAACGCTTCAAAGGTTAATCAAACCTAAATTGAATGGAATAGCCTCCAACTCTGTGGAACTTGACACCTTAGTTAAAGACCTCACGAAAGCCCTAAACAAATCTCTAGAAATAGCTTGCCCTCTAATACAAATTAGAGATAAAAAGAAACCACACTCGTGGAACTTAGGGCTTGATCCTATAAGAAAAGAGTGTAGGAATTTCTTTAATAAAGCTTTGAAATAGAGATGCATCTGATTGGGATACATATAAAGAATCCCTAAAAATTTATAAAAAAGAACTTAGGAGGACCAAACGGATGTCTTGGAGAAACTTCTGTGAAAACGTAGAAAGTAACTCCGAGGCATCAAGGCTACGAAAAATCCTCTCCAAAACCTCAATAATGCCTAGTAGTCTAAAAAACTCAGATAGCTCCTGGACAAACTCAAGTGAAGAATCACTCAATTTACTCCTGGATGTACATTTTCCAGGTAGCGCTCCTCAGGGTGATAATACTGACACTCATATAGACGTCAATATATTCACTCCTCTTCAAGGCTTGAATACAAAGGAAAAACTAAATTGGGCTATTAACAGCTTTGAACCATTTAAATCAACAGGGCCAGATGGAATAATTCCAGCGGAACAGATGAGGGAGTTGGAGGCGGTATACTCCGACAGAAATTTAAGAGTCTCCTTTTGTTTTCCCAAACACTGTGTTTCAGGCAGAACTTCTTGCCATCAAAGAAGTCCTATCTTGGCTGAAGGAAAACGTGATATCGTCAACGGATCATCTTCTCGGATAGTCAAGCTGCCATGAAAGCCTTAGAATCAGTCTCCACTAATTCAAAAGTAGCCCAAAATTGTAGGTCATCTCTGGTGGAGTCCAGTATGTCCCCATAGAAATGATATGTAAACATTCATAAGTCCATTTATTTCATCTTAGAAAAAAAATATGATACATACATATTTAAAAAAAAAAAACATTTTATGAATTAACATTTGTTTTTAAAATCGCTTTTTTCTTTACTAAAAAAATTGTCTAAGAATTAAATTCTCATATAAAATCATGGTTATGTCTGGTTCTCAACAAAATGGCAAGACATTTTGGAAATTAAAAAAGAAAATACAATTTTATTAACTTTCTAATAAAAGTTATTTGTTATTTACAAGCTCGCTAGAGTAAATTGAAGAAAATATTGTGAAAATAATTTATGCCTCCTCACCAGATATTAACAATAATTACATAACTTTCACAAGTAATTGTAAATGGTTCTACAAGGAGTGTGTAAAGCTTCGTAAAGTATTGTTTAAATATACTTAAAATTAAAACTATTCAAACTGGCAAACGTGATCTCCTTCAAAAATTTGTATCTTGGTGCCAATAAGAAATTTAAACAATTAAATTTAAAATTACTTTAAAAATCTGGCCCTACAGGTTCAACATAGCAAAAATTCCAAGGAATTTTGGTCCAGCATACGTGAACTGAGTGGATTTCATTGAGGTATGAAAATTGCTATTGAATCTCAGACTCTAGCAGCACATTTTAAAACTCTTTTGTCGGCTGACGAGCATCTTCATACCTTCAGTTACGCAATGTAAGACTTTTATGTGTCTGAATTGGACGCCCCGATATGTTTAGGAGAACTGGAAGAAACTCTTTTGGGAATGAAAAATAACAAAGCCGCAGGTATATGCTAAAAAACTATAGAGGAATCTCAATACTAAATTCTCTGAGAGATATTTGCGGGAGTTCTATATGGAAGAACTGGAACCATCAGTCTTAGTATATTTTGATACTGATTTCTGATGTTTTATAAGAATTTCTTTTCGTCATCAAGTGCAGCAGTTTGGGATGGTTCCAAGTTGTCAGAGTGGTTTGAGACGTCAGCAGGTGTCCCTCAGGGATGTATTCTAAGCCCTCTTTTATTCGCGCTATTTATTTTGTGGAAAAGGTTCTTTGCTTACCAAAACATAAATCATTCCACAAAATATCAAGTGTTTAGTGCGACAGTTAACACTTGCATGTGCTATGGAGTACAAGCCTTTGGTTTTACACCCTTCGAAGAATTTGAAGCTATTCAAAGATTTTTCTTCAAACGATTATTTCGATAAAAGGATTTTTGACCAGCATCTAACCAGAACATCATCGTTGACTTCAAGGTTATTCTACAGGCATCTTAATCATCAAATTCTTACTGAGGATAGCTATTTCAACGTTAAGTACTCGTCTGAGGCTATAAGTACTATTTTCATAGCAAGAGTAGAAATCCTTAATCTGAATTATATCCCACATAAAACGGATCTTTGGCAGAATTGTGACTTGTGTAACAGAAGAGAATGTGAAGATGTTTACCACTTCATTGCTGTTTGCCCTTTATTGCAAGAAATACGACGCTTGTATTTCAAAGAAAGCTCTTTTTGAGATATTGAAATGTCATATCCGGCAGACGGCAGATTTCCATGTCCTCATTCTGAAGTTTTATTAAATTAAACCTCCGATAAAGTATGCTATGTGGACAATCTTTCGCTCCGAACAGATACCTCCTCAGGGCAGATTGTTATCGGTCCGATTTGTCAAACTGAATTTTTTGACAAATATTGTCATTTTAAGGTCCCTTGGGTCTAAATTAGTCCTTTCCAGAGAGATGTCTTGTAGGTGTGTGCGTGTTTACGTACCTTCGTAAGTTCGACATATCCTTGTTTTCATTGATGATATCTCAAAAATAAATAGAGCTGCAAACAATGCAGAAGGGTCTTTCAAAATTTTTAACAAATATCGAATTAACGGTTTTCTTGAATAAAATTTAATAAAAAAAACTACTAAGAAGTTTCAAAAACTGTTTTTCGACTAGAATCTCATCTTGCATTTATAACGGCAACACGAAATATCACGTCAATTTTTTCATGTGCTTTTAAATAAAGGGGGAAGAAATTAAGCCATTTTAAAATCGACCCGGTTTTTCTGTACTGTTCCGTGTTATAAATCAATTTTCTTATCTTTGAGTCGAAAAACAATTTCTTGTCACTGTTTGGTAATATAAGAATAAGTTGATGTCACTTTTCATTCGTGGTACATTTGAGTAAGACAAATTTAGTTTAGCTTTTCTTTAAAAAAAATTAAACAAAATTACGGCATGTTGTATTTTTATTATATTATATTAATATCGGATTTGTATTATATCACAATGTAAAGAATAATATTTATTTGAAGTCTAGCGGTTTTTTTCCTGAGATATTTGCAACCAACCAAAATGTTTGCATTTAATTTTTTAATTACTTAGTGAAAAAAGCCACTAAATTTAATGAAAGTCGTTTCTGCATCTTTTGAAGTTATATTTCAAGAAAATTTAATTGGAATCCATTTTCGTTCCATGTATCAAAATTGAAAATAAAAAAAACTATATTTTTTTTTTTTTAAATCATTCATTCATGTTTTTAAATCAGTGTGTAATGGGATAGTGAAGCCGAATTTTGTTTATGTATCATATATGATACATGGACTTATGAGCCATGGAAAAAAAAATAATTTTGTGTATTATTTATGATAATTATGGGCTTATGGGTGATTTTGAATTAGATTTTATGGGGACAGTGAAGATGTTAACGGACCTATTAGTTGGAAATGTCCCAACTGTTAACTGGACAATCCCATGCAATCCAATAAGGTTAATTGTAATACACATGACCACAGGTTTATTCCCGTATTCCATCATGTTGATGTATATTTCTAATGTATATATGTATAATGCAAACACATTAAGCTTTGTATCTTTACAATAGGATTCAATAGGAATCGAATGTTCCATTCTTTAAGAATTATCAGCCTTATACCAATCAACTGCAACACTTGGTATCAGAACGAAAGCATTTACAACTAGCTTACTGGCCCTATGCAGACGCTCTAAGTTAATCTAATATCTTAATGGTAATGCCTTTCCGCGAAAGAAGTAACTTAAAACTAGATCACCCCTATCGAGGTATCCGTTAGGAAGAAAATTTTCTCCGATTTTCTATCGAGGTATCCGTTCCAATAAGCATTCCGCATAAATCTTCCCACAAAATTCATCGCATTCCTTCGCTCAGCGGTTTAATGCGATTAGGCAACAATTTTTGACAGCTATGCGTTGAATTTATTCAGAAGTTGTCCGATGAAAAATCATTGCGGAATCTATTCGGAAATTTAAACTACAAAATTGTGAGTAAAACATTAAAACGCTAATGTTTGCTTCATTTTATTTTGTTCCGCAACGGATACCTCGAAAGTAATCTGAGTTCCGATCGAAATTCACTTTCCTTTTGTAATACCATAATAATTAATATGATATGAAAATTGACTCATGTAAAGTGCAAAATGTCTATTATTTTTTGTTTCGAGCTGTCAAAAAGAACCCGAACTATTCAACCAATGAGATCGCTCGTTCTATCTCCCAAAGTCCCAATAGGATAGCTTGTTGTATTTGATTAAAAAAAAAATAAAAAATAAAATAACGACGGACACCAGTGTTGCCGAATCTCATGATTTGTCATGATTCTCATGATTTTTGAACACTTCTAATGAAGTCATGAATTCACTGAAAATCTCATGATTTTTGAAATTAATCTTTAAAAAAGTTAACAAGTTACTCGTTTGAGAAGAAAGGTTGCTGAATTTGAGAAATAAACTTTCTTTATGAACTAAATCTAGGATTAAACCCAAAAATTAGTTCCAGTTACTGAAGTTCGAAAAGATATTCACTGCAGCCGCAAAATATTTATGTGTAGTTGTAAGAATTATTTTGAGATTCAGGATTTCTGCTATAATTTGTTAACGTTCCATAAAGCGGATCCTAAAACAATTTATGATATTTAAGTAACTAGTTTTATTGAAAATCATATAAAAACAATTTAATGGATTTTGTTGTTGATAGAGCTGCAGTAATGATGGGAGTGAACTATTTTAATATCTATGTTCATTATTCCTATGAATTTATGTTTTCCTAGTTTTGTGGTAACATTCTTTACAAAACTAAAGTACGCATTATGATTACGAGTTCATGACAGTCTTAGTCAATGTAAAGTTGCTATGTTGCACATATACCTATTGCTTTCAATTCAGTTGTTTGTCCTTCTTAATTGAATTTACAAAACAAATATATTCGAGATTAAACTTTAACAACAGAGTCTTTAAAGATATTAAAGTTTTCTCCCCAACAAATGGTTTAAATTTAAATGTTGAGTATATTTCCTTTCTTATAAATCATTTTCCAAATTTAGTGGCTAAATATTGTTATCAAGAGATAGATATTGATTAAGTAAATGACATTGAAGTATTTTGGAAATGTGATGGCTAAATTAAACTGCCCGATAATACATAACTTGTTTTATTCTATTGTTTTTAAATATTTTCCCTCCCACATACGTCAGCCAATATGAAATGATTATTTTAAGAAATAGACTTGAAGTAGATTAAAGCTTTATTCGCCAATTAATTTACTTACAAATTTGATTAAGAAAAATAAAAAGTATAAATCAAAACTATTAAAGTACATAATTTAAAATACAATTACTCAAGGTTACAGTTAATCGTTAAAGTTATAGTATATTTTAAATTAAGTTTAATAACATTTAAAATTTCTTCAATATTTAGTTGTTTTAACGTTAAGATCCGGCATAAGCCTCCCCCATAGCTGCCCATATATTTCTGTTTTTTGCGTCGTTGTACCAATTTTGGTTGAAAACTCTTAAATCGTCTGCCCATCTCTTTTTTGGTCGTCCTCTTGATCGTTTTTCATTTGGCGGTTGCCATTTAGTTACTAACTTCGTCCATCTCTGATCGTCAATTCTAGATACATACGTGTCCAGCCCAGCTCCATTTCAGACGTTTCGTTCTCTGAATTACGTCAACTATTTGTGTTCTTTTCCTTATCTCTTCATTTCTAATTCTTTGCGCTTGTCGTATGTTTTCGTTCGATTTTGGTCTGGCAAATCCTTAGCATTTCGTGTGAATTCGTTGTTAACCCCAATGTTTCCAATCCATATGTCAATGTTGGCAGTATTGTAGAGTCTAATATATATTTTTTCATATCGTTGCTAAGATTAGAGTCAAGTATTTGTTTAGTGTTCCAATATTGTTTCCAGCCGTTGTCAATTCTGCGTTTTATTTCTTTTTCTTCTTGATTCGTAAATGACTTGAGTTGACCGAGATATATTAAATCGTCAGCGTATTCAATTTTTTTGTCCGAGAGTAGTATGTCCACTTTTATGTGGTTTGTCATGGCTCTTGTTTTTGTTAAGTTTAGAGAGAGTCCGTATTTCGAGCATATATCCGAGAGTTCGTTTATCATTGATTGTATTTCGTCTGGTGAGTGAGAAAGAAGCACAACGTCATCTGCAAATCTGAGATTGTTGAGTTTTTGTCCCCAAATATCGAGTCCATATTTTTTCCAGTTGAGGTGTCGAAAGATATCCTCAAGAACGGCTGAGAAAAGAGGTGGCGATAGTGGATCACCTTGACGAACTCCTCTCTTGATATTAAAGCATCTTCCGATTTTGTCTGTTTTTATCTTGGCCTTGTTGTTTTTGTATATACTTTTCATGGTATTAATAAAGTCAGGATGAATTTTTTGATTCTTTAGTGCAGTCCAGATGTAGTTGTGTTCCACTGTGTCAAAAGCTTTGGTAAAATCAATGAAAAGTAAATATAGCGGTTTTTTGAACTCGTTGTGTTTTTCAATCAGTTGGTTTATCGTTTGAAGATGATCTGACGTCGAGTATCCTTCCCTGAAACCGGCTTGCTCCCTGGGTTGGTTGTCATTGAGCGATTTTTTCATTATATTGTATAGAGTCTTAGAAAACAGCTTATATAATGTCGATATAATGCTGATGGGTCGATAGTTGTTGATGTCATTGTGGTTTCCTTTTTTGTGCAGAAGAATGATTGTGCTTTCTTGCCATTGTGTCGGGATTTGTTGAGTTTTAATAATTTCATTAAATAGTTTCGTCAGAATTGGTGTAAGAGTGTGTTTTGCATATTTTATCATTTCGGCTTCAATTCCATCGCTGTCTGGGCTTTTTTCATTTTTCAATTTGTCAATAGCGATTTCGATGTCGGTGCTCCTCAAATTCAGTGGATTTGACGTTGTTGTGGGTTGAGTATCTGGTTCACAACTTGAATTGAACAAAGATTCAAAAAATCTTGTTGCTACTTCATTTATATCAATTCGTTTAGTCATTGTATTGGACTTGTTTTTCATTGAAATTATCCATTCCTTGTCATGATTCAGAAATGCTTTTGTCTTTTTAATTGATTTTGTAGTTTGTAGTATATTTTTAATCGCGCTTTCGTTGAAATTTTGGATGTCTTCTTTAGTTTTTGTCTTAATTGTTTTTCGTAAGTTTTTTAGTAAAATTTTATCTGATTCTGTTTGGTTTGTTTTATTCCTTAATGTTTCTCTTAGATTAATTAATTGCATTGTATCGTCTGAGATTTTATTGTTTTTTTTGAGATGTTCGTTTCATTATCGTGTGTCTGGCAGATTGTTTAATTATTTGTTGAAGTTCGTCATAAGTTGATTGGACATTCATGCTAGTGGTTTCAAAATTTAAGTGTTGTGATATATTTCTTGCAAGTAGATCATTGTATCTCTGTAATTGTTCAGATTCTATCTTTTGGGGTATATCAAGTTTTTGTTGGTTTCTTCTTAATGTTTGATGGTCAATTTTTATTTTAGCTCTTACAATCCGATGATCACTGTCAAATTTGAAGTTGTTAAGAACTGAGACGTCTGTTATTGTTGAGATTTTGTTGGTTAAGATGAGGTCAATTTCATTTTTTGTGTTGCCATCTGGTGATTTCCATGTCCATTTGTTTTTGTCCTTTTTCTTAAAAAAAGAGTTTGCAAATGTCATGTTAGTTTCTTGAAGCCATAATAAGAGTCTTTCTCCTCTCTTATTCCTTTGTCCATATCCAAATGTTCCCATTGTGTTTTCTTCATATTCTTCACGTCGTCCGACTTTGGCATTAAAGTCACCTATGACTATATTTTTGCGTTTTAGAGATTTTTCTATATATTTTATTTTTCCCTCAAGATAAATTTGTTTTTTCTCAATATTTGTTTGGTTTTCTACAATTTTGTCCAATTTAGATTTTAAGTTCTGTGTTTCTGTTTTTATTTCATTTGTGAGTTCGATTTTTAAAGTGCCTATTGCATTAATTATTTCGTCTAGTTTGGTATTTGTGTCACCCATTGCTGTTTTGTTAAGATGTCTATTAAATTGTAAGCCTCACGCGTAAGGGAACCACAAGTGACAGATGGTATTGCCTTGTGTTTTGTTTATACTTTTATATTTGATTGTCAATTAGTAAATTGGACCACAGATAGCCATTAGCACAAATCTAATTGAGGAAAATACCTTTTTTGCTCAGGAGAATGCCTGCAAGAAGAGGGAAAGCGCGGTTTTTTCTTCTTGTTTGTTCGATCTCAGTCTGTCACCGGAGCGGAGGTGCCTCCTGGTTTATCCAATTGTGCTTGCTTTCCACAGAAGAAAATTAAAGAGAACTTAACTAAAACTTGGGAATTTTCGAGTTTTAATCTTTTTTATTCAAACTTTAATTTGTTCGTAATTGATGATTGTGTCACTGGCCACTGCCACGCACTTCGATTTTATTTTATTTTTTTTTTTTATTTTTATCAAAAAACAAAATTCGCTGCAAAAGCACACACAAACATAAATCACAAGAAAATATGTACATATGTACATACATCTAAATATCTATAAAATAATTAAATTTCTTATATTTTTACTTATCAAAAATATATATACCTATCTATAGATTCAATAATAGGACTTATCAATTTGATTTTGAAGTCATAAATAAATTTGTTGATAAATATTTCTGTAAAATTTATAAGCATTAAACATGTTTTATGCAACTTACAGCACATATGCATGTACGTATTTAAGGATATGCATAATAAGTCTGTTTCTTTACTTTTCGGGTAAAGTTTGGGAAAAAGTTCGGGCTCGAGCTTTTTGATGTTGTTTTTGTAATTTGGTGCCCGAACTTAAAAGTAAAGAAACGCATTTGGGATATTTCTGGGTAAACTTCAAATTTGAAGACAGATTTGTAGGTACATATATGTAGCGAAACAGTTTTCTTTCTGTTTAAAATGAGCCATTTAGAGTAGGGTTGCCATTTTTTCTCGAGACCTCGTCGGGACATTTTGGTGACATATAATTTTTATGGTTAATTAAGCACTAAATGATAACAAATTCAAAATTATTTAAATAATTAATTATTTATTTAATAATTGCAATGTACATACATAATGTATAATTTTATTATTCATTTTTATATTTATCAGATGACTTCACCTGAGATAATAGCTGTTGATTTCCTTTTACGAATTTATAAAATAAAATTCTTCACAGGTCATGTCGAAATTAAAGTTACATTGAAGAATAGCTTCCATCGTATCAACTGCCAATCGTTTTCTTTCGTCGGTCCACTGGGGGGACATTAAGGAAAATACGCGCTCTACAGTTGCGTTATGGCCAGGAATACTGAAAATGTATTGGCAAATTTTCTTGAATTGATTAAGCTCGTGTGACTTTTCAGTTGAAAAAACCTGCACCCATCTTTCACTGATATTTTGTGCTTTCCATTCTTCGCTTTCTATATTTCCCGCAATAATGTGAATAAATTCAGGAAAACACTGATCGCCTTAATAACTAGATATCCCCTTCTCGTTCTAATGTAAAATGCTCTCCTCTATTTGAATCCACTCCCGGAAGTTTTGTTAAATTCATCCAGTCGAATGATTTGAAATGATCCAAATGTGAAGCCCATTTCCCAATATAATCGATGGCAATATTGTAAAATTTTATCACCTCCTCTTTAAATTTTTTTATTTCAGTTTCCAATTCGGGGTTTTTTGTTTTGAAACCATTTACTAATTGCTTAGCAATCATACCAATGAAATTTGAGACTTTACTCTCTTGGAGTATTTTCTTGATATTTTCAATGAGTTCCTTGGCCTCAATGATAGTAATGTCTGATTTTTCCATTTTTAATGTTTGCTTATGAAAGAGAAAAGACTGGGAATGTATAAATAAAAAATAGACATTCGCAGAGGGGTTTCTAAAAAAATTAAGTAATAGATTCGGTGCATTTGTTTCATTTTCAAAGAATTCTTTTAGTGATTTCCACATCTTTAAAATCCTATCGATGGCTGGCATCAGGGAGAGCCACCTGGTACGCGAATGAGATAATACTGTTTGAAATGAGACTTCTACAAATTCGCAAAAAGTTTTAAGCCTCTCTGTTCTGACAGTATAAATTGAGAAATATTTAAAATGCTGATGACAATTATTTCACAATCAATGGAAAGTGTACCTGCAGCTAATGATATTGAATTATGGAATATGTGGACAGGACATCCCACGCCTTCTGTTTCTCTTTTAAGTTCTGTTTTTAGTTTATAAAACACATTGCGGATCCCACTTCTTTGAGCTCCACCAAAATTTGTATTTGTGTTATCGCCACAGAAAGCCACTAACTTTTCAGAGGAAATATTCAGATCCTTCAGCGATTTGAGACAATATTTAGTAATAGTTTCTGAAGTTTCATCCGGTAGAGCTTGAAATCTAATTAATTTTGTTTTTATACCTTCTTTCACGTCAAAAAATTGAATCACTATCGGGAATAGTTTTTCTGCTTTGTGGTTACTTGCATCGGTGCCGATGAGACATTTTCAAAATTCGAAACACACTCTGATAAAGAATAAGGTGCTAGAATGTGCTTAATGATAGCAGTTGCTTTTTTTTGCTTTGCTGCTATTTTGGAATCTTGATACATTAAAGAATCAAGTGATTTAAACGTGTGATTACTTTGTATGTTGTTGTAAGTTCAGCTGCACATACTAACAAATGTTCACTTGAATCAATTTTTACACAGAAGCTGTCCATTTTAAGTGATGTGGATGCAGACGACAATTTTGTTTTGTGTCTAGTTGTCTCATTTATGATGCTTTATATCGCCTTTACCTTCGTGACTCACAGAAATGTATATCTTGCAAACTGTACAAAATGCTTCTTCTTTTGACCTTCCTTTCTTAATAAAAGACCATTCTTTAGTGTATTCATCGCCGTAATGACATTTTCTTTTCGGTGAAGCCGACCGAACGAAACTCAAACACACGCAAAATTAAAGCGAGCACTGAGATAACTGGGAATGTTCACGCAATATTACTGGAATGACATTTGGAAAGTGTATGCATAACGGTTATCGCATGATTGTTTGAAACTACTCATCTCAAAAATGCTACACAAATAATTTCGAAGCTATTGGAATGTGTCGGGACATTAAATAGATCGTCGGGACGTCGCACAGTGGGGAAAAAGTGGAAAAAACTACTTGGTATGAAGGTTGGATTTTTTTAAATGTTGGAATCGTTTCTTATAGTAAATATGTTGTAGAATCAGGATATGAAACCATTTTTTTCAAAAAAAAATTCTAGGCATGGAAATTTGTATTCAAAGTTGAAAAATAGTGAAAACTGATGTAAGTATGAGTAGTTATTAAATGGTGTAAAATCGGTAAAATTTTGACTTAATTTTTTTTTTTTTTTAGAAATATATTAAAAATAAACACGTTAACGATATGAGATGCAAGTTTAACGGGAAAAAAATTTCTTCTATTTTTCATTTTAAGAAAACTTATAAATTCTCGGAATTTTAAATTCACAAATAGTTTTAACTATTTCCTCCGTCTGCCTCCGTGGGCGGATATATATCTTAAGAAAGTGCTGAATCTCAGCAACATTTTCCAAAAAAAATCTCATCCGAAGACGTCCGTATTCGATTTTTAGATCAATTTGAAGCTAAAAATGTGTGAAAAACGTATTTTCTAAAAATGCAGAATAAAGTAAAAAATAGGAAGGATTTTTTTAAAAAGCAAATGTTTTCATATATATTTTGATGAGAGGAATTCAAATCTGAAGTCAGTTTATGAAAATATCTACATATTAAAAAAAATCGGTACAAAAACATTAAAAAATGACGGTTTTCAGGGTTTTGTGCAATTTTGTGGGTTATTTTGAATAATTGATATAAGATTGGGATTCAAAGTATAAAAACACTTAAGCAAAGATGTGATTAATAGTAAAACCTATTAATTGTTTATTTTAATTTTCTTTCTTAAATAATTAAGTTGTCAAGAAACTCTCATTTTCTGAAACTTTGTTTGCAAGAGAGTACGAAGTTTTGCTCTGATGCACAATTGAGGTAGTTGAAGCTAGTTTCACATTTTTTCTTTGTCATTATTAATAATGAATTAATTTAATTTATTTATTATTTACTTATTTATTTTTTCATCAATGAATTTACAATTTAGTAAAATTGAATTAATATGTTAAATTGAATTAAAATAAAGTCGAAAACTAAGTGAAATTAAAATAAATTGATTAAAATTAAAATTTTAAAGACATAATTAAAAATATATGTACTTAAATAGTAAACATTATTATAGAATAAAATGATAAAAATATGCCGGTAATAATTGTTAAAATTGAATGAAAAAGAATGGTTTCATTTTTAATGCCGTTTTTCCCCCATTTATTTCTAAAAACAGTAACCTTGGTTAGATAAATGTTTTTTTTTATAGGTGGATTGAAATATCCACTGATTTTTCCTCATTCTGAAAATTTCATAAAAATCGTAGAAGTAGTTCAAATTTTATCGAACTAAGAGCACATCGATGCAAAAAATAATATTAAAAAGGGTTTATATTAAAAGGAAAAAAAACTGGGCGTGGCAGTGGGCGGAAGGTAATAGTATAATTTTGTTTTCATTGACTATCAACCCTGAAAATTTCATTGAAATCGGTTTAAAGATTTAGTTTTTATTGAAACGAACAATAAGTAGGCGTGTCAGTGGGCGGAAATTAATAGGGAACATTTCTCTTGAAACTGAGTATCATTCCTGAAAATTTCAACAAAATCGGTTCAGTGGTTTAGATTTTATGGAGTTTTTTCCATTCTCCCATACAAGTCGCCCCACTGTGCGTCGGTCGGGACACCATTGTTGATAACGGTGACATGTCCCGACGTGTCGGGACGAATGGCAACCCTAATTTAGAGCAATTTAAAACAAAATTTAAACAAATGTTTTTATTAATGGATGATGAGGAAGATAACAGTAGTTCCATATTTGTTTACTTTTATTAAATTTTAATTTGCAATCTCTTTACAAATCACAAACTTAAATTTTTTGATCAGCTGATTTAATTTTGACAAGCAAGAAAGTGCCCGAGCTAAAATGTTCGGGTAAATTCTTGCTGGAGGGGAAACGAAAAGAAAAAGAAAAGCTCTGGCATTTTCGTGCCAAAAGAAAGAAACACGTTTTGGGTAGTTTTCGGATCCCGCGGGGGAGTAAAGAAACAGACCTAATATTATGTGTTTTATTTTTAAAAGATACTCTTATAATTAAATATTATTTTAATTGCTTAAAAAATGAAATGGACTCTTATGTATGTACATATGTATATACATACATATGTATTTTATAATTTATTAACTTCCCATAGGGAGTTATTGTAATGGGTCCGATTTGTCAAATTGATTTTTGACAAATCTGGACGTTTTATGGTTCCTAGAATCTAAATTCGTCATTTGTAGAGAGATGTCTGTGTGTGTGTGTGTACGTACGTTCGTACGTTCGAGATACCCTTTTTCGTTAACGATATCTCAAGAACCAGTAGAGATATCGATTCCAATTAAATTTTGTTCGATAGGTTATAACTTCAAAAGAAGCTGAAAGGACTTTTATAAAAATTTGTCTAACGGGTTTTCCACTATAGCAGTTTTTAAAAAAAGTGAAAATTTTAGTTTGTCGCAAATATCTCAGGAACGAATAATGCTATTGACTTCAAATAAATTTTATTGGATAGATTGCAATGTTACACAGGTTTGGTGTAAATTTGAAAATAATTTAACATACCGTTATTTTTTTAAAAAGTAAAAACTAAAAAAAAATTTTTTGGCGCACAAATATACAATGAAGGAAAATTGATATCATCTTCAAAACATTTTTTTATTATGTGAAATGATGTCTTTGACATCTGGTAAAATTTTTGAAAAAATTGAATTGACAGTTTTTTTCACAAAAAATCAAAAACTTTAATAAAAATTAACCGAAAAATGTCAAAAGTAGTTAATTGACTTTAATATGTCCAGAGTGGTAAATCATTTTAACTTCGGATTTTATTTAATTTTTGCATAATAGAATTGTCAACTTATGATACATTTTTGACAAATGTTGATATGACAGTTTTTTTTACTGAAATATAAAATTAAAACTGAGATTTATAGAAAAGTGTCATAAATTGTTTTTCGGCTTAAATATCATCACTACAAACAATGATATTCACTTCAAATGTATTTTATTTTCAACCTACTCGTAATGCATTAGTCAATACCTAAAAAATGGTAAAATATTGACGAATATCAATTTGAAATTTTCACAATAAATACAGAACTACAAATATTTCTAAAAAAATTGGTAAATATTGTTTTCAGATTCAATATCTCTTATATTTCTTATGTTAATAAAATTGTTATCAACTAACATCAAAAATTAATCATTTATTATCAGGAACGCTAAGTTTTCAAATTATGCATAATGGGAAGTTATCAGTGTGGGTCGCACCCAGCCTCTTTTTTTTCAAAAAATTGTGAATCATTGTTAACCATAGCGGCTACACCAGGATAACTCAGGCTAAGGAAATAGCGCTCTAAGTGGCGTCATGTATTTTTTTTTGGCTAAATATGCAGTGAAGTCAATTCGAACTCTTGTCTGCCCTCGGTAGATGTCGTTTTTGCATTAATTTGAAATGTTAACGACCCCTAATTCTGTTTTCTTTTTTCTTAACATGGTGTAACTAATCTACCCGTGTGTCCGCTAAGAGTTAAATTGGTTTTCTAAGCCCAAGCAATCTCATGATTTTTTTAGAAATCTCATGATTAAAATAATGATGGGCACTCAAAAAGTAGAAGTCGACAAGAGTAGACAATTTTTCATTCTTTTGAGTATTAAAACTTCAGGTGTGGGGTATATTCACCTTTAAAAAATAAACACAAAGTATCCAACAATAAAAACAGAAAATAAAACAATTTCTGCACCATGGCCGACCAACACAAGACAAAGGGGGACATGATACATGCGCTAAAAGGCGCAGGCATTGATGTGCCTCTGACATGCCACTGATGCCGCTGCCAAAACTCTTCCAGCCGATGACGAAGTATATGCTGACTCCCAACAGAGCAGAAGTTGAAGACCCAAGTGAGGAGCCTGCTGTAAATAAGGAAACCGAGGCCGAACTCGACCACAAATTATTGCTCCTTCGCAAACGCCACGAAGTCCTCATACTGCAGCAATCGATAGCCAGATTGGAGCAAGCTGAGGTACAACCTACTCTATTTACTACCCAAAATTCTACGCCATCTGTAGCGGGCCTTTTCGATAACGCGCCCTTAACCTACAAACGTTAAGCTCGGCAACCGAGAGTAGATAATCCACCCTTGACGCCTGCTCCCTGTGCATCAGTAGCCATCGGCTGGGTTGCCTTTGGCGCAGGCTGTACCGTGTTTGCTCTTCCTGACGCCACTTGGGTGCAGGAAATTTGAGGATTGGCGGGCCTTGTTGGGAGCACGCGTAGGTGGGCGGACTTCTACATCTACGTCTTGACAAAATTTAACAAAAATGTTATGATCAATATCTGATACTGTACATATTATGTACATACATACATATATGGACAGATATACAGCGGGAAGCGAATTTAATTGTTTTTAACTTACATATTTAGTGATGTAGGTTATAAGGTAATCAAATACATACAATTAATGTAGGTATTACATATTCTTGTATTGTACGTGCTTTTATTTCAACTCCATATTTTTCATTTCCACATGTCTTTTAGAATAAACAATATTAGTTGCATTTATTAACGCTCAACTGCATTTGGTCAATGGTCGCTTTATTGTTAAAAATGAAACAAAATGCCGCATCATGGTGGAGGATATCCGCACGAACGACACGACGACTATGCGCAAGGGAGTATTTTATCTTTCACCACATTCATGTTTGTGTTTATACCATGTCCCAGAAGCGTCAACAACGTTTATTTGGATTTTAAACTTCAGAATTAAACAAACCGTTGTGTTGTGCTGCTGTTGGCTGGTCGCTGGTGCGGTAAATTCTTCAGTCCGCGTTCCTATCACAAAGTCTAAATAAATTCATATACATGCCTACATATGTATGTATGTACCTACATACATATGTATTTATTATATACATATGTACATGCTTATATATGTATGTGTAGTTAAATAAGACAACAGATGATTTACAAAACTGAATTACACGATTAAAGCAGTCCATTTGATTATTAGATTATTACATACCGACTGACTGAGAGGAACTTCTAAATGCTTGACAAACTAAAGCCTAAAGTAAACATTAATGTGACTAGACTTGAAACACATCACGAAACACACGTATCCATTAGAGTCTGTGAAGCCAATACATGAATAAAAATAAAAATATTATGCTGATTCTGAAATTAATTAAAAAACGTGCATCGATGCGATGAGCGGAGGTGTGGCGCCAAATCACAGACAGGATTGGTACTCAATTTTGTTTTGTACGGTTTTTAGTGCAAAGTACTCAAGATTATTTTTATTATTATTATTTTTTGTTTGAGCCATCAAGAAAATATTTTGTTAATTTTTCCTTTTATCTACTTACATAATATGAAAATATTTTTTTTTCTGAAATTTAAAAGTGGTACCCTTACATTATTGTTACCTGCTTGTTTTTAGAAGTTTATAATTTTCTAAATTAAATCGATCATAGAATTTAAACAAATTTTATTTGAAAATTTTGAAGGACAAAAAAATAAAAAGGTTCTATATGTAAAAATATATCCCATGAAGATACTATAAAATTCAAATTTGAAAAGAATTTTTTTTTATAAATACATATGTCATATTATTTTATTGTAGATTTTTTAACTTTATACCAAATTTAAAATTTAAAGTACTTTGATGCATACTATAAAATAATTTTTTACTTAAAAGAAATAAAAGTGGTTTTTAAATTAATATAAAAAATAATGTCATCTAATAATACTCCTTATGAATTAGGTCTTATACATATGTACATACATACATATATCATCATGACCGCTCTTTTTTTCTTTTCAACTCCAAAAAAGTACATGATACATGCATACTGTTATTATGTATACATTCAGTAATTTAAAAATCAAAAATTTGTCACATTCGGCTCTAATAGTAAAATTTACATAAATATCACATTTCCTCTTATTCAATTGGTATCTGCAAAATATGAATTCGCATTAGTCATTCAGTGCTATAACTGAACATCGAGTGAAAAGGGGGATAGTAGCACTTCGATTCGTATATAAAATATTCGTTTTTTTGTACTCATTGCTTCAACTTCCTAAGCATTATCGGTCCGTAAATTGATGAAGAAAAAGGAGTGGCTCTTAATTGCATCATTAAATTACACGCACACCAGCAACGTTATATTACACTTCTATAACTATGCTTATTTTTCCGGTCGGTCGAATGGGTACCCCATTAAACCCATAAAATATGAACATTGATATATGTATAATATGTACATATATACATAGATATTTGTAATGTATAACCTAATCAAAAGTAAGGGGAAAGAAATTGTTTGTGCACAATTTTTAATTACCTATTGTATCTTACGCCCTAAACTTTCAACTAAAACTGGATTCAAGAATTTTTAAATAATTTTATTTCACGAGCAAATAAGTTAAAATTTAATTATAGTTAATATAAAAATTAAAATAAATTGTACATCATTTTGATATACGAATTAAGACTACCAATATTAAGATAAAGTTCTTTTAATTTTTGAAAACCTTAATTATTCTATCCTTACTTAATCGTAATGTGGTGAAGTTATAAGCCAAGGCTTGCCTAAAGAGGATGAGGCGTTAAGTCTGTTCAATGAAGCTGTTCCGAACAGTTTGGAACAGTTTAGAACAGATTAGAACAGCTTTTTGCTGTTCAATGAGGTTTTTGCTGTTCTAAAGTGTTCTAGTTTGCTGTTCAATGAGGCAATCTAGAAAAGTTTGGAACACTTTAGAACAGCATTTTCTACACTTGCTTTTTAGGTAGAACAGAATTGTGAAAAGTGTCAAAATCATCTGTCCGTAATTTGTGATTGGTTTTCATTTCGTCTGTTGTGCTTTATACTTGTTTTGTGTGAGAATAAATTAAACAAAATATTATATTTGGAACAGTTTTAATTGATTTTTATGTCGGAAGCTAAATAATTGGTTTATTTATCAAAAATTGGTAATAAATTTTCATTAAACGTGAGTCAAAGCAAAACTATTTTTTGTTTTCAATTTCAGATGCCAGATATTTGACTGTTCTAAGTTGTCTGACGTTTATTGTTCTGTTCTATCCTATCCTACGCTGTTCTACTCTGTTCTATCCTACTCTAAAACTCAGTGAACAGACTTGTTATCATTTAATAAAATAAGATACTACATTTACGTCACGCACCGGTATCAACCAAAACGGTTTGGGTTTAAAAATACTCATCAAAAAATGTATTTTTCACGATTTGTGTCATGTATTTGAAACTCTCTCTTTTACATATCAAATTATTAATTTCAAAAATTCTCTTGATATTAACTTAGCATATTCTTTAACAAACTTATTCGATTACTTTGAGAATATGAAGAAGGAATGCGAATTGAAATATTTTTTTAGTTTTATGGCAACTAATAATTCATGTTCAAAATTCGGTTAGGTGCGGCGTGGATATCGAAAGCTTCTGTATAATTCTTAACAATCATTTTCTAATTTCCTTATTTCTAAAATACATAGTTTGGCTTCTTCTTTGCTTATGAAGTTGTACAATTGATTTCCTTTTAATAAAAGTTCCTCTTTTAACCGCAGTATCTTATAATCATTTGTTTATATAGGTACAATTAAAAGTAAGTTATCCATTCATATTGAAGTCACTGTCGTTTATTCCATGGGAAATGAAAGCAACACTACAAACAAATGAAAAGTAAGAAATTTAATATTCTTTTTATGGATCGTATTTTGAATTTACTCATAAGTATATGCACATGTGCATTTATGCATGGTCACAACCCGCACAGCGTACACAAAATGATTTTATTCTGAAGAGTTTAAATTTTAATTTGATTACCAATTAAATCAAATATATCGTGAATCATAATTTCTTTCACTAAGCTAAAAGCTGTATACTTACTAAGAATTTTTCTTCCTAAGTTGAGATTTTTTGTTAGTTTTTGTTTTAATCTTTTATTTTTATTTTATTATAAAATAACTCAAATTTATATAGCCATAGCCACCAGGCTTTCAGCTAATTGTTTTAATCTTCTCTTCCTGCTAAAAGTGCAAAAACCTAACCAAAAGAAAATATTTGTTCATATCTTTGTCTTTCGAACCTCTGGCGGTTTTTCTTTAAGGTGATATTTTTTGTAAGTTTTTGTTTTAATCTTCTTTTCCTGCTTAGAATGCAAAAACCTAACCGAAAGCAAATATTTTTTCATATCTTTAAAATTCCCATTGAAGGCACATTGGCCTTTAGCCATAAAATTTATTTCTTATAACCTTGAACTTTAAATATTCTCTTTCTAGAGCAAACACCTTTTGTTGCATTGGGACAAAGACCTAAACAAATCTTGAGTCCATTAAGGAAAATATCTACCTACGAACAAAGATGCAAAGGTATACATATGTATACATGTAAATACGCTTGTAAAAAATTTTCTTTGTGGAAAAATGTAGGATCAAGAAAGCAAGATATGCATTTCAATTACATTACATATATGTATATACTTATAAAGGTGAAAACAACTGATGATTCATTTCATTGGAAGATGTTCATGGTTAGGTACCTACATGAGTCTGATCACAGAAAAGGCATGATTTAGGAAAATATATGATCAGCTGTTGGATGATTTGTATGTATGTATGTATGTATGTATGTATATAATGCATAACAACATTTCTAAATAGGTTCTTCTATCAATAAAATTGGTTTTAAGCTACATTTTTGTTAATATCACTTAAAACACTTCTTTATCTGAATGCTTCAATTATTTGAATGGAGTATTTTTAAATATCGCTATGTTAAAATAAGTATGATAACTTAAACTTAATAAGTATGTAACTTAATCTAAAAAATACATAGACTGCTATTTCACGACAACTCAAGTCATGCTCATGACTCTTTTCGAACTACGTTGGTGCAAAATGGATTAAAAAAATCGAAAAGATGAAACGGAAAAAAAATTGCTTTGATTCGTGATCAAAATTTTCGGCGACTCATTTTTGAATTGTGGAATTATGTAAGGTGATTTTTGATAGTTAACAGTCAAATTTAAGAAAATTCATCTGTGTAAAGTGATGGTCAATTTGACTGTCAAATTTTATTTGACTTTTTTAAGTGACACCTATTTAGCTATCAATTCGATCAAAATTAAATTCATTAGATGGTTTTTCACCCTAAAGCAAATGATTTGGCCAAATCGGAATTTCGCTCCATGGAATTAGCCATGATGGTCATTTGTTGTTTATTAGCGTGTGTCCTAGGCATAAATTCAAATGTTTAAGCTATTGTTTTAAATATGTTACTAAAATTTACTTACATTTTAAAATGTTCCTTCCGAATTCTCAGAGGTAAGTGATACCAAATCTATGCAAAAAAAAGTGACACAAACGTGATCATCATACACTATACTATCAAATTTGAAAGTCAAAATGATAGCCAAATTTGATAGTCAACTATTAGCTTAGCCGATTCAACCCCTGTTTTATTTAAAATCATCCTGCTTACCAATTAATTTGTATACTTTTCTAGTTGAAAGATTTTTCATGTTTTTAATGAAGGTATGATTTCCCAAATAACGAAATTTGAATTAAACAGAGCTGTCAAATTAGAATCAAACTGGCACTTGTGGAACATGGGCTTAAGAGTCAAGGTATAATAGTTTTCGACTCAGAAGATGAAGTGTGAAGAGAATTCGAAGATGAGTCTTGAGTCATGACTTCCGAATTTAATTTTGTTCTTTGAAAACTTGGGATTTATTGAAATGTTTGTGTTATAAATTATAATAAATCGCCAATTAAATGAAAAGTATCAGGTGTTCAATTTCAATCTTCAAACAACAATAAATTTTGAAATTTTTAATTTTTTTTTTTACCAATTGATAACAATTTTACTAAATAAAACTATGTAAATTTCAATATTTATATAATATAAATATAATAAATATATTTATATATATAAAATATAACATGTTTGAAGTCAATGAATGACATTGACTGTCGAGATATAGATAAGTAGAGTAGAATCTCATTCCCTCGCCCACTGAATTCTATACAATTATGTGTTTGTGTCTCTGTCGTGTTGCTTTTTCGTTTCGTTGATTTACAGCATAACAATTCTAAAGCTAACTGTACACGATTGGTAGATCTTACAATATTGTAAGACCAGACAATGTCTGACAAGTTATCTACCAATGAGCTAACAATTATGTTGTGTGTGTACACGGTTGGTAGAAAATCTACCAACCTCTTAAAATTTATTGTCAGAGGTTGGCTGACAATTTATTTTGGGATAGTTGGCCAAACACCTACCAATTAATTGTAAGATATTGGTAGATTTCCCACCATTCGTGTACACACACAGTAAATTGTCAGTTTTGTTAAACTATTTGCAGCTATTAAACATAACAATTTTGTCACGGAATAGTTACGTAAAAAATATATTTTTCATCATTTTTTACTTTGGGGGGGCGGTCTATCTCGCCCCGTTTAAGTGGTGGGGGCAATATAAAATAAAAATTCTTTTAACGCAAAACGACCTGTCAAAAACTAAAGGTATACTTACAATTAAGTTGTATAACATTTTAAAGTTAACAATCTAGCCTGTTTTTAAAGCAACTGACAAAAATTCATAGTTTTCAAAAAGAAAACTTATTATAAAGCCAACATTTCATGAACAAATTTTAAAATTACTCTTCAAAATTGTTTTTAATCTGATTTGGTCAAATATAATATATATATATATATGTTAAATTTTTCGGATATTATGAATTTTTGTCACTTGATTTAAAAACAGGCTGGTAGAATACAGTGTTAGCTTTAAAAACATGTATAATACTTAATTGTAAGTATTACCGTTACTTTTTGACAACCCGTTTTGCGTTCAAAGTATTTTTATATGCAGTACATTCTCGATTAACGCAACTCTCGATTCACGCAACTCCTCGATTTTCGCAACAGCTGAATTTATCATATGGTTAAAATATTGACTCGATAAGTGCTTTTTGCTTTGATATGCATATATATATTTTATTTTGTCTGTTGCGTTACATGTTGTCTCGGCAGTTATTTTACTGCTACTTTTAAGTGATAAAGTAAATTTACAAACGCGAGATTTTCTTATTAGTTTGATGATTTTTTTCAGTGGTAAATCGCTGGTGCTTAGCAAAATTGCTATTTAGTAACCAAAACCTACATACATAGTTTTGTTTCTAATTATTTCTGTGTTATTCAATACAAATTTATTGCATTAAATACGTATCTATGTATATAGGTATAGGTATATAAAAATGAGTTTCAAAAACGGAATATTGCAACATCAAGAACATAAGTACATATTATAACAGTTTTGGTATTGTTTCAACTAGATCTTTATACCTACTTAAGGTCCACGATTTTCTAAATTTCCATTTTTAGATTTCGTACTTCCTCGAATTATAGTATTAAGGCGTTTTTGAGGATGTGCAAGTATTTTTCGGGATCGACAGTTCCATATCCAAATTTGTGTGTTAGAAAATATATTCCCATTATCATTAATTTTGCTTTAAACTTAGTTTTTTTTTAAACTTAAATTATTTTACTTTATTCTGAAATGTGTTTTTAATTTAAATTTTTAAACGTTTGAGTTATAATACAAAAAAGTGAGTGTTTTCAATATGCAGTTGTGTAATTTTCATTTTTTTTTTCTTTTGAAATATATTAAGGAAAACATTGGAACGATTTTGTTTTTTAAGAATGTTTGTGTGGCCACCTAACCGGTTTCATTTTTTTTTTTTGGCATTTTGTAAAGAATTGTCGGTATATAAAAATTAATATTCGTAAACAATTCTTTACAAATTAAAATGCATAGATGAATGTTCTTCTCGCTTTTAATATTTAACAGTCTCATTATGAAGCGCATAAGGATTTATGTAGGCTCTATGTAATGTTGCATTAGTTCGAATTTATAAAACATTTTTCTATAAATTATGATCATGCACGAAAAGTCATGGAAAGGCATTTTTATTCTTTTTAATTTAATTATTTCAATTATGGACAAAAATCTGAAAATCGGAATAGCAACAATTATATTTTTCAGTACAAACTGTTTCTTACCTGTAAGCCAGGAGAAGGTTTTTATAAAAGAAAACATTTCCAAAAAGTCGGGAAATTATTAAAATTGATGTTTGTATGGAAAATAGAAGTGTTTTGCATGTCATTTTGGGTGGAGAAATTAGAAAGATAAAAATAATAGATGGCGTTGGGGTACGATCAATGCCAAAATCTGATGGATGCCGTTATACGCTGACTTAGGCTGTGTTCAATTATGCATTTGATATATTGATCAAATGTGTTGATTCTTCTGCAAATGGTTGATATTTGTGTATTATACAGTAGTATACCGCACACAAAATACGCAAACGATAAAAGCAAAAAATATCTGAAATCTGAATTATACGAAATTGTGCAACGGTTCAAGATTGAAGAACATGACTGATGAAAACAATGTGATTATGGAGACGATAATCAATTCTGAATTCTGAATTACATTACTTCAGTATACCTATTGTGCGTACAGAAATTTGAAATACCTACATTGTTATGAAATGTAGCATTAAATATTACCAAGACAATGTATCGACCCGATCGAATCTCGCTAAACTGACATTTTGCATCTGTAGTATGTGTGTACATAATGTATGTTTGTATATTATACTCCTGTGATATCATTTTTATTTATAAAAGCTTTCATTAATTAAACAAAATCTGTTAAATCAATTAATAATGAATGGAAATATTTTTTTCCAGAAATAAAACCAATTCATCTGATATTCAATTAACAACAATTTATTGTTTCATATACTTTTCGCAAGTGATTTCAAAAGTTGAAATCATAGAAACAAAATGTTACAGAATGTGGTTGCAGACATAGATTGGTCTCTTTTACGGTAGCTATTTACATTTGAATAGGTACAATGATAGTTTAAAATACAGCTGCTTTAATTCGAACACTAAAAACTAATCAAATAAAAATTAACGTTACTCTTTTGATTACTGATAAAAATTTGCTCAGAAAGTTTTCAACGTTCAACATACAACAGTACAGTAAAGTCGTAATCAACAAAAGTGTTCCACATTCATGTTAATCGTTGAAAATATACCAAGTAACACCGCAGTGCTATTTTTTTGACCGCAACTGTATATACATACCTTCCTATAAGGTGTGTATATTTGCAACATAATAGCACCTACTTTTTAAATTAAAACATTTGTACATATATCGTTAGTCCTCATATTCAACTTTCAGAAGTTCATATTATTAAGTTTACACATTAATTTACTCACCGAAACTACATATAGATACAAATATTAATCCAGTTAAGATTTGATATAAAAATTGCAACTTCATTTTGTCTTTTAAAAAATTAAAAATTCCTTTCACCGAATTAGAACTATGTATGCAGGTATAGCAAATTATTTTCCACAATGCACTATGTATTATTAGCACATTGAAAAAACTATACGATCGCTTCACAATTATGTAGATTTAATTTTAGTTTCGTAATTCTTATTTACTCGAAAAATTTTGTTCAGAATAAAAATTTCAAAATTACACAATTCCACGCATATACTTATATCCGTAACGTATAATTATGATGAAGACTTTTATTGAATATCGTTCCTACTTTCAAATGCTTGCTTTTATTTCTTTAAAAACGTATTCACATTCACCGACCGCTATTCGCTACCACCCGACGCACACGCAAGGCACTTTTTAAAAATGAATATGAAAATATGATGAAGAAGTGGCAAGGGCAACCGACAACAGGAGAGCGTGAGTATGAGTTACACTTACAATACAAATGGAAAAGGAAATTCAATTTCAAATCGAATAATAAAATGAACTTCTGAAAATAAATGGAAATCGTGATGGTCTTCCTGTCCCTCTCAATCCCTCTCAAATCAGACCATGAATGACGCTGATGTATTAGTGTGAGTACGAAGTTAAATCTAAATGTGAAAGAGCGAATAAGAGAATTCCAATGAATACATTGAATGAATACAGTGGGCACGGTTAGAACCTTGCTCCAATCGGAGTAAATCTACTCCAGTTTTGAGAAAAATAAATAAATCTACTCCACCACTCCGATTTTTTCAGATCCATTGATCCATTGATATTCACTCAAATAACATCGAAAAACTTTTGTTTGAAAATTTGTCTGAATCTGAATCATTGAATAAGAACTACTATTTCTTATTCAATGATCTGAATACATGTTAATTCTAGCTGTATTACCCACAGCAGAGCGGCAGCTGAGAGAAAGTTTTCTGAGATGAATTTATTAAGATATAAATTCAGAAACATTTAAATGTTAAGAATGTAGAAAAGATCGCTTATAGAAAATCGTAAGGACGTTTTTTTTAATTAAATTTTTAAGATAATACAAATTTCTTCAAGGTAAATTCATTTTAAAATAGTATCAATAAATACAAGTATAAGTACGCATAGGTTAGGTTTAGATTTTTCAAGTCTGAAATGAATGGAATATAATATGTGATTTTATTTTGAAAACAAATATTTACTTTAGTTAAAATAAATCTTTTGTTAAATACAGAAATTATTGAAAACTCGAGTTTTTCTCTTGTTTTCAAATCTACTCCGGAACTTTTCGATTTACTCCACTTTTTTTACAAATCTGCTCCGAAATTTTACTACTGAGGTTCTAACCCTGTCAGTGGGTATTTTAATTTACAAGGAGAATTGAATCGTAATTGAATCAGGATTTAGTGCCGCATATACCTGGATCGGATCGAAATAGGATTACTCGATCCGATCCCACAAAACGAGGTGAATCGAAAATTTATTTGTAAGCTTGAATTGGGGAATAGAGTTATTGGTGTGTGAGGTTTTGCTTGTATGCTTGTGTTATGTTTTTTCTCTTGTTTGTTTTCAGTTGAGTTTATTTTGGTGCGCTTTTTTGTGTTTGAACTGTTTGAGAAAATATACACAAATAAAACTAAACGTCATTTCGCTTCTATTCAATTTCTATTCTATTCAATTCGATTCCTCGTTCCCCTGACGCCCGTATAGCTGGATCGAAATCTCAGTAACTCAATTTCGATTTTATTCCTCGATTTCCTCTTGTAACCAGAATTTATTTTATGTATTTAGTACATACATATATGGCAGTGACTGGAAGTAGCAGGAGATAAGCAGAAGATATGCCAGAAAAATAAATCTTAATCTTTTATTTCAGAGTAAGTACTTGTAAGTGAGGTAATATCTCATGGGAAGATATTCGATTAAAAAGAATTAAAGAAACTTTGTTATTCGGAAAAATAAAACACGTCCGTTGTCGTTGAAACTAATTCAAATTCAATTCTATTGCAGATCTACCAACTTAAGATATAATACTTAAAGTGTTGCCATTAAGACGAACTAAAAAGGTTTAAATAAATGACATTCAGATGTCGTGGTTACAGTACTAAACTAATACGAGATGAAAATATTAAAAAATTTAAATGTATGTACATAAGTACATACAATACATACAAGGTATATATTTTAAGTATACTAGTATACATGTTGACAGGTAATAAAGTGTGAAAAAACCTACATACCTAGCCATGGGTTTTACAATTCGGTTTTGGAAGACAGAAGTCTTAAAATTATATTAGTTATGTAAGTCAATAGTTTTTGAAAAATTTTGCATGCAAACTAAAAAAGTTTTATTTTTCAAAACTATCTTCTGATTCTTTATAAAATTTAAAATTATTAAAGCTACTGATTTTTGGTATTATAGGTAATTATTAAAAAACGACGGCAATATATATTCTATATAAATAATAAATATAGTTTTTAAAAACTAATAACACACGCTTAGCTCATCAAACTAAAAAAATTAAAAATAATTTTTAAATTAAGCTGAAAACATTAATAAACTCCAAATACTAGTGTTATTGTAAAAAAAGCGTTGAGCGCCTTGTGGCATATTATTCGTATATCGAGCGCACCACGATTTTTCACTATAACACTAGAATTTTTAATTCATTATTGTTTTCAGCTTAATTTAAAAATTATTTTAATTTTTTTAGTTTGATGTGTTGTCAAAAAAATTATTTAAGCTTTCGTAATTTTATTTAAAAAAATGATCAGCCATGATTGGGATTTGAACCAACAAGCCGGTGAGTTGCGCTTGCGATTTAGCCTATTATCAAAAAAAAAAAAAATGTTCCGCCATGGTTGGGACTTGTACCCACGACCCTTGTCGAATCCAACGCCAAAATGGAACGTGGCCACGCGTTAACCCACTGAGCCACTGCAGTACTTAAAATTACTGGAGTCTATTAATATTTATAAGCTCATAAGAAAAGCAGGTAGAAACTGTGGTACGAAAATATTTAATCCTTATAATCCTGATAAGGATATTGAGATAAAATTATGAAATTATTGTATTGCCACCGGTTCTTGATATGTGTACAAAGTTTTAATAAAATCGGTTCGTGTAAAGTGGGTCAAAATCGAGTGTAAAGGAGTCGGTTACATACATACCATACATATATACATACATACAAGTGAAGCTAATATAAGCGTGTTAAAAAGGATCTTCGAAATGTATGTACGGCCGTAACTTTCGAACGATTGCATCACATTGAATTAGTTATTAGGACTAGGTTTTTGTAATATAAAAATTACAAAAAATTAACATACCATGGCTCATTTTTGTCTTTGCTCTATTGAACTGTACTATGTCAAAAAAAATAAAAATATAAAAAAAAATATTTTTTCCTTCAATATTTTAAATCAAATTGCTTTCGAAATTAAAAGTCTTACAAGATTTGATGAATGGTATTTGATGACGCGTGTTTTGTACCGCCGATTTTTTTTAACTCATCAACTGACAGTTGATAATCACAGTTGAAATCGATAAGAAAATGAAAAAAGTGTCCTCCTGGAAGTATGATCACGACATAGGGTTACTTTGCACTTTCCAAATCTGAATTTCTGCTCATACATATAATCCATCTTATTTACATGTACATACATACATATGTATGTACATACATGGGATGTCTATAAAAAAATAACTTTCGAATTTAGACTTACCAAATAGCACTGTTTACAAAGACATACCAATGAAGATTGACGTTTAAAATTGTGAAATTGAATTTTTTACAAAAGCGCCACAGTACCTACATAAATCAATCGTGTCTCGAAAGAGTTGGTAAATTTTGTAAAATTGTAGGGGGTAATCTCTCGATCTACTGATCCGATTTTGAAAATTCTTTTACCAATAGAAAGCAACGTATTTTGTGAGTTACATAGGCTAAATATTGGTGATAAATTATATATGTAATGAAGCAGAAAATAGTGCATTAAGAGTGACTGCGACAAGATTTAGCGATATTGCAATCGGAAGATATTCTGTTTAGAACTCCATTGTCTGGAGCCTCAATAGATACGAGAAAGAACTGGAAGAATCTAGTAATCGTAGAACCACACCGACAACCACTGGTGAATAAAAGTGTAGTAAAGTACCATCTGTTTGGATCAGTACTTATATTTCGATAGACAAATAAGTGCTGCACTAACCAGAGCCAGGGGACGTTTTGCCCTGACAAAAAGGCTTTTTTATAGCAGTTGGCTTGACACCAGGGTGAAAGTGATTTACTCCAGGGCCCTTATTCTGCCAATGATTGCCTATGGTTGACCGGTATGGTTCTATGTTACCCCATCTCAAATAGAAAAGATTTGGGTGTTTGAGAGGCAGTGCCTTAGACGCTGCCTTTGATTGAATACAACACCATAGTCGGAGTACATACATTACTATTCCAATTAGATTCAATACAATGGAGGAAATATAAACAGAATAGATAACTTCCTTCTAAAGCTGATTCGGGGTCACATTGCAAGAGCGATGTCCTCGAGTAACAGTTTATTTTTTTTGTCCAAATCCAAATCATCCAATTGGGGCCAAAAATATTCGGTTATTTTTATGCTGGACTGAAGCGGTATCTTTATGCCAAGCCTTTTTGAATCCACAAATCTAATCATATAATATAATGCTGTTCATGATCCTCATGAATACTCACATATGCATTCTTGATTGTTTAGCAAGAAGAGTCTCGACCTCTTAACTGCATTCTGGTAAATTCTTACGAATAAGTCCTGGTCCTGTATAAAAAGAGAAAAGATAAAGAAGCTATTAAACTGTGAAATGACGTGCTAAATTGTCTTCTTGTGGTTAATGTATGTTGTCTTTTGGTTCTTGAGAAAATTTAACTAGTATTATTGTGAAAAAGGCTTGGACGCTCGATATAAGAAATATATTGCAAAAGGCGTCGAACGCTCCTTTTTTCATTTCGGTCATTATTGTTATCAGCTTAATTTAAAAATTATTTTTCATTTTTTAAGCGTGTTTTTAAGCTAATATTTATTTTTCAGTTTTTGTTCGATTTGTTGTCAAACATTTTTTTCAAGTTCTCGTAATTTTATTTATGGGTAGGGTTTGATTCCATGATGCTTGGCGAACTAAACGTCAAAAAATACTCGTACGTTAACCCACTGGGCCACGGCAATATTTTGAATGATAGTTTATTTAGTCTGTCCAATCAGTTTGTGCAGCATAAGGAATATAGGACATATTATGCATCTTACTCTAACAGCAAAAAATTATAATTGAGTTGTGTGAAAGAAATCATTTACGAAGTTGAATTTGTACCGCTCTTCATTTTTTTGCAACCGGGTCATATCAAAGGGATATCGGGTAGGATTTTTCAGTTGCTATGAGCAGATCGATGGTCTCGCGGTGAATACGTGAAGTAGCTGCTGTTCTTCAAAACATGCTTATGGAGAAATGGATTAAGTTTCCAAGTATCGAAGTATCTGTCCATCAAGCAGATGTAAAAGTGCTATAAATATTCAAACAAATTCAAATATTTCTTAATTGTGAATAATAATTTTCAGATTTTTTGAGAAAATTGGATTTCCTGGAGTGATAGGTGCAATCGATTGCACGCATGTAAGGATTCAAAAGCCAAGTAGGGATATAAAAGCTTGCTACTTGAATAGAAAAGGGTTCCACTACAATAATGTTCAACTGTTAAGGGAAATTACCTTAAAAAAATGTACATTCAAACATAAATTATGATTTCTTTATCTTAGATATGTGATTACAATCTTAAGATTATTGGCGGTTTTGCAAGATTCGGAGGTGCTACGTTCTACACATGATGCCTTCATATAGAGAGTTTCACAAGTAAATGCATTACTTGAAAGGCGATATTATGAACCTTGTGAGCCCGGTCATAATAATTCATGGCTTTTAGGCAAATAGTCAACATTTAAATAAAATCGACAATTTAACAAATCAATCCTAATAACTTAGGTGATTCCGGATATCCTCTGCGTCCGTGGGTGATACCACCTTATAGAACTTCACAAGGTGATGTGATAAATAGATAATTCAACACAATCCATGCCCAAACGCGTAACTGTGTAGAACGGTTGAATAGTTTTATAAAGTCCGTATTTCGGTGTTTGAAGCTAGGGCTTTCATATTCACCACCAAGAGCTGGAATTATTATTAATGCGTGCTGCGTACTCTATAACTTCCGCCTACGGCATGGAATTACTGTTGACCATTTGGTCTTAGACCATGACATAGAACACGAACAGGATGATGACATATTCTATCCTTAACAAAATTCTGTTCATTTAAGGGCTGCAACATCCATACGCGACCGGCTCAGGTCAACTATTTAAGTATTTAAAATAAAAAAGTTCCGAAAATACTTGTTTTTTTTTTTTTAATCTTTGATCGAAAGTGGAATGTACTACAAAAAGGATATATTTTGAAACTTGAGGTTGTATTTTTGATAATATTCCTTCACTGTAAGTAAAAACAAACAAAGTTGTTTGAATAATTGTACTTCAATTTGTTTAAGTTTATTTTAAAATCAAGAATAATAATGAGTTTTAAAAATCAAAAGATAAAGGAATTAAAAGTCTCTTTTCTTTTGCCTTCCAATCTTCCTTTATTTTCAGCTGCTCAAGACTTCGTGCAATGGAGACCGGGTAGGTATCTAGAAACAATTAGGATATAATCAATTAAACCCATTCATAAGAAATAGTTTCTTAAGAGCTATTAGTAAGATTATCACAGAAATGCATGATATGTATGTTAATAATGAAATGCAAACTTAAGAGTTAATAAAATTATTAGATTTTTAATGATATGAAAAAAGTTGAACATATATGTACATACACATAAATTCGAAATTTTTTTTTTTTGTAACTATGGATAGGACCTTTTTCTCGAACTCGCTTAGAGAACGAGGTCCATCGGCGATGCTTCCACCACCAGACTAATTCATGAAGGCCTTCAGCTCGTTTGCCTGCTTTTTGGCGTCAGTCCAACACTAAAATTGAATAAAATACATTTTTTAAATAAACAAATGTGTGATTTATATCAACATTACAATACAATACCCTATTATTATCAATGCCATCTTTGTGACACATACATAATTGCTTATACCCAGTATTATAATGAATTATACCAAATGTAAATACTTATTATTATATTTATTTATATACCATTAGAAACGTGTTTTTTATTCCCAATATTTTTTTTGGTTAAATTAAATAAAAGTTGAGTTACACAAGAATGACTACAAACTACGCATTAAATGTACCCAAGCTAAAGGGACGGGAGAACTATGATGAGTGGGCTTTTGCGGCACAGAATTTTCTCATCTTGGAAGGGATGCTAGACTGCATTACATCTGGAAAAGCTGTTGAAGATGCCGAGGATACCAAAGCTAAGGCGAAATTGATTTTAACAATTGATCCTTCATTATACATATGTTCATATTAAAGACGCTAATAAATCTTTAGATCTGTGGAACAAGTTAAAAAGTATGTTTGATGTAAAGGTTGGCAGCGAGGCAAGAAAGTTGGAAGAAATGACTCATCCAACAAAACTAACATCCGAATGATAAAATGCTATAAATGCAAACAAACAGGACACTTTAAGAGTCAATGTCCAAACTCTTCTTTCATTGACAATAAACGAAAGCAGTCCAATGCTTTCAGTGCTGTGTTCCTCAACGGAAAATTTAATAAGAACGATTGAAACATCGACTCTGGTCCAAGCGTGCACATGACCGCAAACAAAGCTTGGATTAAAAACGCTGTTATCAGAATCACATGAGTGAAATAATTATTGCTAATGAAACAAAGGTACCAGTGTTATTTGCTGAAAATGTCAAGATTGTTACACTTACCAATGAGTGCTCTTATGACATCACTGTAAGGAATGTTTTGTGTGTTCCGTCACTCACGACCAATCTCTTATCAGTTAGTCAGTTGATAAAAAATGGGAATAAGGTGAATTTTACATACGATGCATGTTACATTTACAACCAGCGAAATAAGCTTGTTGCTTCAGCTTATTTAGTTAATGGTGTATACAAACTAAGCATAGCTTCTTATGATTGTCTACTGATGTCAACTGTAGCCACTGCTGAGACCTGGCATAGAAGGCTTGGACACCTGAACACAGCAGATATGAATAAGATGAGGTGTGGAGCAGTTGTAGATATGTCATATTCGAGCGGATAACGGATCAATCTATTTTCTTCTTCTTATTGATGATTATGGTCGTATGGCATTTGTTTATTTTTTGAAATCAAAATGCGAGGTATTTAATTGCTTTAAGGAATTCAAAGTTATGGTGGAGAATCAAAAGAACAAACGAATAAAGGTACTTAGAACAGACAATAGTGGTGAGTTCTGTGGCAAGGACTTCGATGCTTTCTTGAGAATGTCAGGTATTGTTCATCAGAAAACAAATCCTTATACCCCAGAACAAAATGGGCTATGTGAAAGGTTGAACCGCACCATCGTTGAGAAGGCAAGATGTTTGTTGTTTGATGCCAAGCTAGAGAAGAGATTTTGGGCGGAAGAAGTGAACACGTCAGTGTACCTAAGAAATAGGTCGATTTCATCCCGTCTAGAAGACAAGACCCCGTTTGAGTTTTGGACAGGCTGTAAACCTGATGTTAGCAACCTGAGAATTTTTGGTAGTTGTGTTATGGTGCATGTTCCAAAAGAACCGAGGCTTAAGTGGGATAAAAAATTTGAAAAAGCATATTCTTGTTGGTTACTCAGAAAACGTAAAAGGATACAGAGTATATAATCGTCTAAGCAACAAAGTGACTTCAAGCCGAGATGTTATTATAATGCTCTTGAAGAAACTACAACCGTCCACATTGATGAAAATAATTCATCGTTCAAATATGAAGAGCAAAAACAAGAAGACAGTGATGACAAAAACAAAAACAAGAAGACAGTGATGACAAAACAACCCAACATTTACCACAAGACCACATTGGCGATTCAGATGATTCCTTGGCGATCGCGTAAACTGTAAGCAGTTCAGAGAGTATACGACCAACAAGATCGAGGCGTGAATCTAAACGATTTGGTTATACAAATATATGTGTTGGATACCCTTTAGGCGATGGTGGCTGTATAACGTTAGATGATGCTATGAATAGACCAGATAAAGAAAATTGGATGAAGGCGATGAAAGACGAGTTTTTATCTTTTGACAGCTTCAGATGCAACAATTGTGCAGTGTAAATGGGTATTCAAAAAGAAGGTAGACTGTAATGATAAAATTCGCTATAGAGCTCGATTGGTAGCAAAGGGATATACCCAGAAACCAGGTATTGATTTTGATGAAACTTTTTCGCCAGTAGTGCGACATTCAACATTAAGATTATTATTTGCTTTATCAACTAAATTAAATTTTGAAATTACACATTTAGATGTTAAAACTGCCTTCTTAAACGGTGTTCTTGAGGAAAATGTATATAATGTATAAGCCTGTAGGTCTTGAAGTTTCATGTGGTGAAAAGGTTTTAAAATTAAAGAAAGCCATATATGGCCTAAAACAATCCTCAAGAGCATGGTATAAAAAGGTAGAAGAGAATTTCCAAGCATTATGTTATAAAAAATCAAAATTAGAACCATTTGTGTTTACCAAAATTAAAAAAGGTTTTAAAACTATTGTGGCATTATATGTGGATGATTTTTTCATTTTTTCGAATAATTTAAAAGAAACTAATAATTTAAAAAGTATTCTAAATTCTCAATTTAATATAAAAGATTTAGGCCAAGTTAAACAATGTCTCGGAATGAGAGTTATGATTGATAAAAAACAAAGTGTTATAACATTAGATCAGGAACAGTATGTCGGTGAGTTGTTGAAAAAATTTAATATGTCTGATTCTAATGTAGCCTTAACTCCAATGGAAACGAAATTAAATATATGTACATATCTAAGGCAAAAATGTGAATTTAAATTTCCATATCAGCAACTCATTGGCAGTCTTATGTATTTGGCTGTTTTGACTAGACCTGATATTGCTTTTTCAGTAAGTTTTTTAAGTCAATTTAATAATTGTTACACGGAAAATCATCATAAAGAAAACAAAAAATCTTGGATTAAAATATGTGAACGGAAGTGCAGAATTAGAAGGATTTGTAGATGCCGATTGGGCAAGTAATACAGTAGATAGGAAGTCATATACCGGTTATTGTTTTGAATTGAATAATTCTGCAATTTCGTGGATAAGTAGGAAGCAAAAAACAATTGCTTTATCAAGCACTGAAGCCGAATATATGGCAATATCTGAGCTATATATTTAAGAAATTTATTGAATGAAATAACTCAAAACTTGTATTATTCAATTGTATAATGACAATCAGAGTGCACAAAAGTTATCAGCAAATCCAATCTTTCATAATAGATCTAAACATATAGATGTAAAGCACCATTTTATAAGAGAAGTTGTTGCAAAAAAAATTATTGAAATTCATTACTTGCCGACAGCTGATATGCCCGCTGATTTACTAACGAAAAGTTTATGCACTCAAAAACATTATGATTTTATTAAGAAACTAGGCATTGTTGAATTGTAATATTGATATAATGGGGGTGTTATTTTATATCAGCATTACAATACAATACCCTATTATTATCAATGCCATCTTTGTGACACATACATAATTGCTTATACCCAGTATTATAATGAATTATACCAAATGTAAATACTTATTATTATACCTATTTATATACCATTAGAAATACTTAACCTCATTCTAATAAAGTCTGTGCAGTAGAACGAACGTGTTTTTTATTAAAAATTGTTGAACTGGCCGCGGGAAAAAGGCTTGTTTTCCGCCATAAAATCTACCAGGGTCTCCTTCTGGCATTTCGATACTCTAGCATTCTACACTATATAAAGCATTACATTTTGCAAATAATGTTGGCATCGTACTAAATGTGAAAACCCTCAGCATTGCGAAAGAAGCTATGAACATCAGCCTGTCCAAGCATAAAAAAGACACTACACCAAAGGAAACCTTCTACCAGCTCTTCCAAGAACTGATAAACACCTTCCCAACTAACAGCTGGAATGTCTTATATACCGATGGCTCAAAAAATGACATAGGCACAGGAATGGCAGTTGTGAACAGTAATGGTGTACTTCAATGTGCCGATAGACTCCCAAGCTAATTCTCCATTTTTTCAGTTGAAGCCTTGGCTATCCTTGAAGCAACATAAATTTCAACCAAAATGAAACATAAAACCATTATTTGCACAGACTGTCTTTCTGTTCTTTACGCCATACAAAACGTTAAACACCACTCGCCTGTTATAAGCCAAATTCGAGACAACGTAATATCGCTTGGAACCAATATAAAAATCCTATGGATAATCTCATAATTTCTCCCTTTGCAGCACTATCAATGACCTCGTGCAGAGGTAGGTGATAGATGAAGAATAAATTCTATTGCATGTTCTCATTGCTCCTGTAATACATACATACATATACATATGTACATGCGTGCCTTTGTACTTTCTCTAGTGATTTCCTAATAGTTTTAAGTACGGTTTTAGTAGTCATGCAACCGCACCAATAAGGTAAAGATTGGTCTTACCATCATGGTGTACATCCATCTCAGGATGTAGGGTTTACTCCCCAAGATTTTCATGCAAGTAGCTTGCAAATCATTAGGGCCTTTGTGCCTTTCTCAATCGTCATTTCTGTATGTTTTTTTCCATAGAAGTTTAGTATCCAGTGTTATACCTAGATATTTTGCCTCCTTTTCTGGAGCGATAATTGTACCCGCTAACAGTAAATTTTTGACAAATCTGGAAGTTTCAAGGTTCCTAGAATCTAGATCCGTCTGTGTGTAGGTGTGTACGTACGTTTGTACGTTCGTACTTTCGAGATGCCCTTTTTCGTCCACTGTATCTCGAGACCGGGTAAATTAAATTAAACAATTAAATTTTATTCGACAGGTTATAACTTCGAAAGATGCAGAAAGTACTTTTATAAAAATTGGTAAAAAAGTTCAGCATGTCGTTATTTTTTAAAAATTGAAAAACTAAAAAAAAGTTTAGCCGCTCAAATATAGTATGAAGGAAAAGTGATATTATGTTCAAAATATTTTTTTGCAATGTAAAACGACGTCTTTGACATCTGGTAAAATTTTGGAAAAAAATCAGTTGACAGTTTTCTTACAAAAATTAAAAAGTACAAAAATTCTACCACAATTTGGTAAAAAAAAATGTTTTTTTGACTTGGCAACGATATTGACTTCAAATTTATTTATTATTTTACAAGATACAATTTTTAATATATCCTACAATTTTGAAAAAACATCGAATTGGTAGTTTTTTTTACAAAAAAATAAAAACTTAAACAAAAATTGACCAAAAAATGTCTCAAAAGTTGTTTCTTGACTTGAATATGTCGAGCGTGGTCAATCATTTTAACTTAAAATTTAGTTTTTGCATAATACGACTGTCAATATATGGTACGTTTTTGTCAAATATCGCAGGAACTTTTTTCACGAAAAATAAAAATCTATTTGTCAATACCTAAATAACCAAAATTGGCGGACCTGCGCCGCCGTGTCTGATCGGGTAACTGTTGATTGCCTATAACTAACTTGGCATAGGCCAGCAGCGCAACTTTCAGGCACGACGAAGTGCTTACTTTACCTCCCCGTGGTGGTCCCCGGTAATTATTTTTGTATACCTATATACAAAAATAAGCTAAAATTGTAGGTGCGAAGCTCCCAGCTTTCTCTGGGATAGGTTACGGAGGTTAGCATTCTTCGTAACTGAATTAAATTGTGCTACCGAAACCGAAACTACGCCTCGGATAAGGATTGATCACACGTTGACGACTTTTGGCTATTGTACCCGGACAAAGATAGGTTTCTGGAATGTGAAGACGCTCCTGGAAGCAGGAAATGAGGGTCCACACAACTCCAGATTCCCCCAACTAGAGAGTATAGGTTGGATATCTTAGGGATTAGTGAAGTAAGATGGTTGGGATCGGGCAAGTACAAGTCTCCAACACGTAACACTGTGCTACTCTGTTCTGGAAAAGCACCTGGAAGCGCTCGGGACGCTGGAGTTGGGCTGTTGCTAACCAAAACAGCTATCAATAGTCTAATTTCATGGGAGCCACTAGGTGAACGTATTATTAAGGCCAGATTCCGGAGTAGAGTACGCAATATCACCATCATTCAGTGTTACCCCCAACGGAACTCGCCCCAGACGAAGAGAAAGAACGCTTCTACAGTCGGCTAAGTGCCATATACAACAACACACCGCAAGGAGACATCATAATGGTAATGGGAGACTTGAATGCCAAGGTTGGCAGTAACAACGAAGAGCTCAGGCACGTCATGGGAAAGCATGGAGTAGGCAGTTGAAATGACAATGGCAAGAGGTTTGTGGATTTCTGCAACGACAACCGTCTTGTGATTGGTGGCACCATGTTTGAACAAAAGACATGCCACAAAATTAACTGGGTGGCGACTGACAGACAAGCTTCTTCCAACCAAATTGATCACTTTGCTATTAGCCGTCGGTTCAGAAGCAGTCTTCTAGATGTCAGGAATAGAAGAGGTTCTGACATGGGGCTTGCCCGCGATCACCATCTTATGGTGGCTACCTTAAGATTACGCAAAGCTGCAATTCGGAGATCGAACTCGAACATCAGAATGCCCAAGTTTAACACGTTCAGACTAAAGGACCCTAACATTCTTCAACAACTCAGGAACCACCTTTCGCAACATATGAGTTCAATCAGTAGCACTGGACCCGAATCCATAGAAAACCAATAGAGTGCTCCAGTACCGATCGGCACGCTGAACGCCTACGACGTTTAACCTTCTGTGCGGTATACTTAAGTAAAGCAATCAAAATCAGTAAACGATCTCGTCCCCCTGTTTTGAAGACATCATGTCTTCCAACAAAAAAAATCCAAAGTATTGGATACTTCTCCAAACTCATCCCGATACGGGCCAAGACCAAGATATTGAACTTATAATGATGATTTAATTCAACCACCAATCTCAAACAAAAAGTCCAAAATACCTTCGGTTTGCGTTCTACAACAAACTTGTGAAAAAGTGCATGAATTATTAGCTCAGTTAAAACTAGATAATTATAGTCTTAAAAAAATGTCTATTGGCATTAAACTTAATTGTGACAGTTTAGAAACCTACGATAAAGTGTGTAATGAGTTAAAAACAAAAAATTGGCAATTTTACACTCATGATCTGCCAAAAGAGAGGTCATTCAAAGTCATGTTGTATGGCTTACATGAGTTAAATACTTCTGAACTTAAAAATAAACTCAACTCCATTGGACTTAAATGTCAAAATATAAAATTAATAAAAAAAACTATGATCAATTTATTGATATATTTTATCTAGTGTATCTTGAAATTGGATCTATTAGATTAAATGATTTAAAAAAAAAATTCCGCTCAATTTTTAAGACACAAGTGCGATGGGATTTTGCTCGCCGGCCGCGCAACAAAATTACCCAGTGTTACAACTGCCAAATGTATGGGCACGGAGAGAAACACTGTCACATTAAGACACACTGTGCTAATTGTTCGGAAAACCACGACACTAAAAAATGTAAATCCACCAATATAAAATGTGCAAATTGTATGGAAACTCATAAATCCACCGATCTTGTTTGCATAAGTCGGAAATTTTTTTTCTGAATAAGAGAAAAACTATCTGCAAGAAACAAACCGAGCACTATATATAGGCGAACTTATCAAGAACCATCGCAATCATTTACTTCTAACGTAAATGACTTTCCCGCTCTAAAAAAAAACCAACCATCGCAAGAGCGACATGTCATCATCAGCAGCAGCAGCGAACCAGACTAATCAAATCAACAATGTGCACTCCAATTTTTGGTCCAATAATGTCAACAAAACCGGGCTGATCAACACCAACACTAATGAACTTTTCTCTATGGAAGAGATTAACTCTCTCACTGCAGAGATGATTATTTTACTTGGTCAATGTAAAACAAAAGCAGATCAATTCAATTGTATTGCACAATGCACAATTAGCAATTAAGTATTTATACTCAGGTAAATAATGACAAACACAAACTTGAATATAAAATGTTGGAATGCTAGAAGCATTCGGTCTAAATGTATAGAATTTTTTGCTTTTCTAAGCAAACATAATATTGGTGTCAGTCTTGTAAATGAAACATGGTTAGATAAACATGTAAATATTGCAAATAAAGAATAAAAATGCTATAGATTAGATAGAGAAGAGAGAATAGGATGCGGTGTTGCCGTGTTTGTAAAAAGAACAATAGAGCATAGATTACTACCTATTGTTGATAATAAGGTAATGTAGAATATTGGTATTGAAATTCCATTTGCTAATGGACATTCAATTAAAATATTTTCTGTTTATTTTCCGGGTGGTAACAGTTCAGAAAGAAAAAGGTATGATTTAAGAAATGACTTACGTAAATTGGTCTCTAGAAATGAAACATTTTTAATTGGCGGTGATTTCAATTGTAAGCATAGAAATTGGGGATGCTTGAGAGCAAACGCATGGGGTAATATATTGTATGACTTGAATACTAGGCACTCATTCAATATTATGTATCCTCCCGAACCTACTTGTATACCCCCAAATGATAGAACATATCCTTCAACTATTGACTTATTTTTAACAAATATGCCGGAACTTTTCAGTCAGCCTATAGTAAAAAATGATTTAAGTTCAAACCATCTCCCGGTCATGTGAAGCGTTAATCATGCACCTCTTCTTAACGAGAACATGGTTTTTAATTTCAAAAATGCTAAGTGGAGAAGGTTCAAAAGGAAGTTGCGTACTAAGTTAGAAAATTTACCGACAATAGATCCTAATGAAGTCACTTGCGATCAAATTAATGAAGCTGTTGATAATTTTACAAGCGTTGTGTTCGAGAGTGTAGCACAATCCGTTCCTAAAAAAAGGGTGTCCAATGATTACACAAATTTACTTCCCACTAATATCGTTCAACTTATTAAAAAGAGGAATAGGTATAGGTTGTTGTGGATGAGAACAAGAGATGCTTTTTACCTGACAGAAACTAAAGTCCTTAATAATGTAATTAGATTACTTACACAGGAACAAAAAAATAAAATGTGGAATGCAAAACTACAAACATTGGATAAAGCTAGTAAGTCTTTTTGGAACCTTGTCAAAATTGTTAAGAAAAAAAATAGTCAGATTCCAGCGTTAAAAACTTCAAACTCAGTACTTTTGACAAACCTTGAAAAAGCTAATGCCCTAGCACATGAATTTTCAAGTAATCATCAATTAGGTTACAACTTTATGAGTAGAAGTGAAACTGCTGTAGAACATTCTATGGCAGTTATAAGATCCCAACACTTTCAAGTTGATGATGATATAATTTCGGAGGAAGATATAAAAGCTATTCTTGCTAGTCTAAGAAATTCTAAGAGCCCAGGATTCGATGGTTTGAAGAATATAATTTTGAAAAATCTACCCAGAACTGGTGTGAAATTTATACAAACTCTTTTTACTGGTTGTTTTAAATTGGCTTATTTTCCAAAGAAATGGAAAACAGCAAAAATTATTCCCATTCAAAAACCTGGAAAAAATCCTTCCACAACATGTAGCTACAGACCCATAAGCTTGCTTAGTTCTCACAGTAAATGTCTTGAGAAACTTATTAAGAATAAAATTGTAATACACCTAAACGCGTATAATATCATTCCAGCGAAACAATTCGGGTTCAGAAGTAGGCATAGCACTGTACACCAAGTTCATCGGATAACAAACGATATAAAAAGAGATCTAGCATTGGGAAAAAGCACTGGTATGGTTTTGTTAGATGTAGAATAGGCTTTTGACACGGTTTGGCATAAAGGACTTATACATAAACTTTTAGTTCTTAATTTCCCAATATTCATTGTTCATATCATAAATTCGTTTCTCACTGGAAGGTTTTTCAAAGTTTCAGTTAATAACTGCCACTCTCAAGTACACGAAATCCCAGCAGGAGTACCCCAAGGATCAGTTCTTGGTCCTTTGCTATACACAATATTTACATATGATTTCCCGAATTTACCAAGTTGTAGATCAGCAATATTTGCAGATGATACGTGCATATATTCATCAGATTCAGTTGGTTTTAACATTGAAACTAACTTGCAATCTGCTTTGAATACTGTGCAAACATACTTTGCCGATTGAAAAATTAAAGTAAATGCTGGGAAGACTCAAGCGATCTTTTTCACCAGAAAAAGAAAAGCTTGCTTCCTACCCAGCAACATGCTCCAAATTAATGGCATTCGGACAGAGTGGAAATCCAGTGCTAAGTATCTAGGAGTGCACCTAGATAATACACTTATTTTTGGGCTTCATATATAAGAAACAATTAACAAGGTCAATTTGGCTATAAAAATGTTATACCCATTTATTAATAGGAAATCAAAACTCAGTTTTGAAAATAAGCTCATAATCTTTAAGGTTATTTTTCAAAGCATAATGCTATATGGGTCACCCGTTTGGGGAACATGTGCTAACAGCCATATACTTCGATTACAAAGAACTCAAAATAAAGTACTCAAAATTATGCTTAATGTGCCATTCTACGATTGATCTCCACGTATTGGCCAACATTGAAAAAGTTTCATTTAGAATAAGAAATCTGTTTGAGCGATATAACGCATCTTGTAGTCTTTCCGAAAACTACCTCATCTCAAATTTAGCTATTTAATTAGTTAAACAAAAAACACAAACAAAAAAAAAAACAAAACAAAAATTGAAAAAAAAAATATTGGCTTTATGTTTGTTATATACTTATGTGTTTATTTATTTATTTATTTATTTGTTCATTTATTTATTCATTTATTTATTTATTTATTTATTTATTTATTTATTTATTTATTTATTTATTTATTTATTTATTAATTAATTTATTTACTTATTTATTTATTTATTTATTTTTATTTATTCATTTATTTATTTATTTATTTATTTATTTTTATTTATTTATTTGTTTATTTATGATCTTGTTAATTTTTTACTATTTATTCCTGATTCTGTATATATGTACATATATTAAATGTATATGCATATTCCTATTTGTTATTTATTTTTCTATTGTTATTGCTTACTTTTGTAAGATATCGTTTCCTTTTTTTTTGTAAAGCATATTTGAGATTGTCATTTTTCGATGCTTGTTTGCCTCCTATTATCTCTAATCTTGGAAAACAAGTTTCTGACAACTTAAGAAGGTTTTTTTGTAGCTTTTCCTTCGACTTGTTATTATTATACAAAACTGTGATAATTTATATAAAAATCATATTGTTTCCAGAAGTAAAGTAGCGTTATACTAAATGTCTGTAAATTGTGCAATATAGTCATAAGAAAAAATGTAAATAATTCCTGCTGCAGTAAAATATACAATACAATACAATAGAGTGCTGTGAAAAATGTTCTCATATCAGGTGCTGAAAGAATAGTCGGTCGTGTGCAAGGAAGCAGAAAAACCTGGCTTTCGGAATAAACTTGGGCAAAAATCGACGAAAGAAAACACCTAAAAGCTCGTTTGGCAGCTGCTTACGGAGAAGAAAGAAACGAGCTAGAATCCACATACCGCATGAAGATGAAAGAGGTCCAGCGTAGTGTAAGACGTGATAAACGTAATCACACCAACGTTCTGGACCTAGAAGCAGAAGCAGCTGCAAACAGGTGCGACAGCAGAACTCTCTATAGAATAACCAAAGAACTCGCTGGTGTGCAGAGCTCAAAACAACACCCGGTTAAAGATAGAGATGGAACCCTGCTAATATCGGATGAGGACCAACTCAGAAGGTGGAGGGAGCATTTTGCCTCTGTCTTAAATCCATAAAAAACTTATCCATAAAAACTTATTTAAACTCAGTAGATTGGCAACATATTTTAAGCAGTAAAGATACTAAACAAGCTTTTACTCTGTTTCGGAACAAAGTTCAAATAAACCTATTTGGTTCAACAAAAGTATATCAAGACTGAAAAATGTCATGAATAAACTTAATAAAATTAAAAAATCTTCAATTCATTTAAATGAACATTTCAAACAAATAAGAAGGGAGTATGAGTTTTTGAAAAAATTTGTATACAAGCAATACATCTCGTCTCTTGAATCGAAAATTAAGAATAACCCTAAAAGTTTTTGGTCATTTATTAACACGAAAAGAAACTCAACTGGGATTCCATCTAGCATGACTTATAATAATGTGTTTTCCGATGATATTAATATAATTTGCAATAACTTCGCGTCCTTTTTTCAATCTAATTTTATTAATCTAAAATTAGACTATGCTAACTCAATAAATTCAGATCCTATGGTTGATCTTGGTAATTTGCAATTATCTGTAGATAATGTCTTACAAGTACTTTTATCTCTTAAAAAGAGTTTTTCTATTTCACCAGACAATATTCCACCAATTCTTTTAAAAACTTGTGCTAATATACTTGCTACACCACTTTGTATAATATTTAACCTTTCTTTAAGTAATGGTGAGTTCTTAGATGAATGGAAATACTCTATAATAACTCCCCTTCATAAATCAGGTACTAAAAGTTCGATTGAAAACTACAGACCAATTGCAAAACTGCAGTTAATTCCTAAGGTTTTCGAAGCTGTAGTATAAAACAAGCTGTATAATCTTATTCACAATAACATTTCAGTTTACCAACATGGTTTCTTAAAAGGTAGATCCACTACTACAAATTTATCAATATTTTCAAATTTTTGCCTATCACAGATGGAAAAGCGTTCTTAAGTCGACACTATTTACACTGATTTTTCAAAGGCTTTCGACCGTGTTCAACATAGTGTTCTCTTAAAAAAACTAGAGATGTATGGATTTCATTCTCAGCTCCTAATGTGGATAAGGAGCTATTTAGTAGGTAGAAAACAAGTGGTAAAAATTGATAATGCCCTGTCTAAGGAAATTATAAATTTTTCGGGTGTTCCTCAAGGTAGTCACCTTGGACCACTTCTTTTTATCATTTTTATTAACGACTTACCATTGCATCTTACTTTTTCTAAATGTCTTCTATTTGCTGACGATTTAAAAATATTCAGTTCCATAAATTAAAATTAAATTAATTTAATTAAATGGTGTAATATCAATGGGCTATATTTTAACAATAAGAAATGTAGCGTTGTAACATTTTCTAGAAATCACAATCCATTACATTATAATTATAAACTTGAAAACGACATTTTGCAAAGACTTGATAGCCATAAGGATCTAGGCGTAATCTTCGATTCTAAAATGAATTTCTCAAATCACATAGACCATGCGATCTCAAAAGCAAACTCTATGCTAGGGTTTGTTTTTCGAAATTCAAAAGATTTCGAAGACCCCTATACTTTAAAAGCTCTTTATTCTAGTCTCGTCCGACCACATTTAGAATATTGTACTGTTATATGGAGTCCCTTTACCGCGTCTAGCATTTGTCGTATAGAAAGAGTTCAAAAAAGGTTCACAAAGTTTGCCTTACGAAAAATATATGGTTATTCAAATGTTCCATCTTATGAGACGAGGTGTATTTTAATTGATCTAAAACCTCTGGCTCAGAGAAGAAAATTAAACTCAATACTTTTTGCTTTTGATGTCTTGAATTTTAATATTGACTGTTCAGTTTTGTTATCTATGTTTTTTATTTATGCGCCTTCTAGAAACTTGCGCCCTCGTGACTGTGATTTTTTAAATGTTCCTTACCACAGTACTAGCTATGCTAAGTATAATCCTATCACAAGAGCTTGTATGGATTTTAATGAATATGATTTTGCAATTGATTTTAATATTAATAGAAATGTTTTGAAAAGTAAATTAGTAAAATTGTTGTAGTACTATAAGTAAATTATGTATTTTATTTTTATGTTATGTATCATAATTATTAGTCTAAATGGAGTGTGTAACTTTTAAGACGAATAAATAAATAAATTTATTGTATTTAACTTACAGAATAGTAAAATCATGTTTTTGACAGCAACATGCAAATGACATCTTCCGAGTTGCCCGATACAACCAATTCCCGATTACGCACCGCACCCCCCAGTAAGGAAGAGATATGTACCGCCATCAAAGCACTGAAGAACAACAAAGCGGTAGGACTTGACGGCATTCCCGCTGAATTGCTACAAGCAGCGCCAACAACATCCAGCGAACTGCTGCACCCGCTCATAGAGACAGCGTGGGTCTCCAAATGCTTTCCCGAAGAGTGGAAAAAGGGAATGATTGTCAAGCTCCCAAAAAAAGGAGACTTGATGAAGTGCGAAAACTGGAGGGGTATTTGCGTTTTGCCTGCAGTCCCCAAAATAATAGCAAAGATTGTTTTAGATCGCATTAAAGAACACCTCGAAGCATCGCTCGACGCTGAACAAGCAGGCTTCCGCACTGGGTCCTCCTGTATTGATCACATTAACATCTTGAGGATCATCATCGAACAGTGCGTCGAATATCGATCACCACTTCACCTGCTGTTCATTGATTTCGAGAAGGCTTTCGCCAGCGTCAACAGGGAGTTTATCTGGCTTGCTTTACGGAGGAGGGGTATACCGGATAAACTCATTGCTATTATTCAAGCGACTTATGATGGGTCCAAATGTCACGTCTTACACGGAGGTAGGTTGTCCGAAGAATTTGAAGTCCAAAGCGGGGTCAGACAGGGCTGCATACTATCACCAATCCTGTTTTTATTGGTGATAAGTGATGTGATTGCTGTCCAGCAATGCAGTGGAATCCACTCACACAAGAAGGAAGAAGAGTTGGTAGACCGAGAAGCACGTGGAGAAGAACAGTCGAGGAGGAATCTGCGAGATTGGGAAAGAGCTGGAGGGAGCTCAAACACATCGCTGGAAACCTCTGAGGGCAGAACATCTAGCTCTCCTCACACACACACAGGGACACAAAAACATTTACTCAACGACAAGGACAAGTCAGTTCCACGAATATTTAGTACGAATTTTTCAAACGGCATGAAAACGTAACGGCCGTCCAATTTCCAAGTCACAAGTACCCCGACAAAACCGACGAGCTAACCTAGCCATACAAGCATGCCGCGCGGTAAGGAAATCGGGCACCCATATACTTTGCTGCCAGGAAGTTTTGGAGTCCTTGTAAGCTCTAAGGCTTACTGGTAGTGTACGGAGCGTATGGTTTAGAGGGATGAGATTTTTATATTTCATCCTTTACTCGATGTCAGCCCGAGGTACTTTACAAGGAATCTAGTGATCGTAGGACCAGACCTTGGTATCTGGTTGGATCAGTGCTTATGTTTCGATAGATATATAAGTGCTACCTTGACCAGAGCTAGGGGAGCTTTTGCCCTGACGAAACGGCTTTTTTATAGCAGTCGGCTAGACAACAGGGTGAATGTGAATTGCTACATAGCCCTTATTCGGCCAATGATTGCCTATGGTTTCCCAGTATGGTTCAACATTGCCCCATCTCAAATTTAAAAGATTCGGGTGTTTGAGAGGTAGTGCCTTAGACGCTGCCTTGGATTGCACAGAACACCAGAGTCGGAGTACAAACATTACTATTCCAACCAGGTTCTATACAATGGAGCCAACATACACAGAATAGATAACTTCCACATTAAGCTGATTCGGGGTCACATTGCAAGAGCGATGTCCTCGAGTAACAGTTTAATTTTTGGGGCCTATTACCCAAAAAATCAGTACTACGATAATGTGCGTTTAAGTGGATTTATTCCGCCCGATGCTTTCCTCTATTTAGATAGTCGAGGGCTGATTTAGGATAGAGAGGCAGTACCGCTAATCTACCACGTCTGACGCAGAACCGTAGATAGGAGGCTCGTTTATGATCGAGACGTCCTCGCACAGGATGGAGCTGATAGCCTTCGGTTCAGTAGGACTGTGCCCGATCGGAACCGGAGAGATAGGGTAAAGTAGGAGTGCCAATTCTGGTGGTTGCAAATTCAAATTTATATTTAAAAAGTTGACCTAGCCTCTTGACCTTTAGGTTTAGGTATTTTTAGTTAAGTAGGGACAACATTAATAAAGAAAAAATAATAAATAAAAATAAAAAAAACAAACATTGATAAAAAAAGATTACTGTGGCTGTTCTAGTTTGTAAGTAGTTCTTAAGTAGTTGTAAATAAATAAGTAGTTATAGGTAGTCTTCACTAGTTTTAATTAGTTTTAATTTAGTTTTTATTAGTTTTAAGTTAGTTTTACTTAGTATTATTTTAGTTTTACCTTAGCTTTATTTATTTTATTTCTTTTTAGTTTTAAGTTTTTCAAAAAATAAATAAAAACCGATAGAGAAACCAAGTTTTTTGCAATTCTTCTTGGTGATAAAAAAGATATAGAAATTTTGTTTTAAGTTATATATGGTCTCCCCTATACTGCTGATGCTCATTTAGAAAAATAACCGATCGATCTTAAACCTGATGATTGTAAAAGTAAAGAAATTGTAAACAATCCAATGAAGGAAGAAGTTGGTAGGGAATCATTGCCTATATCTCAGAGAAAAGGCAAACGCAATGTAAGAAAAGTAGAATCTTATAAGTCTTAAAACGTATTTACAGAATTGTTTTGAAATATGATAATAATGAAGGCAAATTATATTTTTTAATTTTTGTAACATACATAAATAATATGTATCTTAAGTAAGATTAAAGGGGGGAGAGTGTTGTATTTTATCTCATAATGTAAAGTTGGGATGAGAAGTGTAAACGGATAATTATATTAATGATCATTAATTACTCTCTATACCTAATTGTAACATTACTGTATACTCTTATATAAATTCATCGCTTGCATTTCTCACCCGTTAGCTAATATTATATGATCGAGGAGTGGTTATCCAGCGTTGACTGGGTACAGTCATTCCCATCAAAATTATAATAAAGTAACTCTTAAATATTAAAAGTAGTGGGTGGTTTTCTTGTATCTAAGACATAACAGTATGCAAAAAAAATTATTGATGTTAATTTGGGGCTAGTTTTTTAATAGTGGGCTTAAAGATAGAAAATCGACCAACCACTATAATTTTAAAACAACCAATATTTAAATACTAAAAAAAAAGTAAAGAGATATTTGCTGTGCATCGTTTTGTTGATTTTTTTTTCATTGCTATTTTTCTACCAAAACACACCTAATTTTTTCCTCATTTATATTCAAGCTTTAAGATCTATATCAGTATACGACCTTTGCATTTAAAAAAAAAAAATAAAAAAAAGGTAGTAGTCTCATGGTCTCATGGTAGGGCAGCATCTATACTCTCTCATATCAGTTTGTGCAGTACAGGGAAGATGGGACTTGTATGTATATCTTGCTCTTACAGCAAAGCACTACTATTGAGTAGTGTGAAAGAAAATTTTCTTGTAAGGCTTGGATGGAAGATTTCTTAAAGGTATGATTTTTATATTATTTTATGGGTTAGATTGTTAGATATTCTTTTAGATTTTAAGAAGGTTTTGTATAATTTTTGATTCAAAAGTAAACAGATTCAATTATTTGATGCTATTTTATTCGGGTACATTTGTACTGTTTGTTTCCCGTGGATGAGAAGTCACACATTCAGAGGTATCGTGAGAAATTCAAAACCTGCACACAGCCCAGTGGGAAATTTCCAAAAATTGTTGTTGTTGGTAATAACAATTTTATTACCAACAACATTTTTGTTTGAGCTTTTTGTAGTTTTTATTTATTGTAAAAAATGTCAATTTTCATTCGTCAACAATTTGGTATTTACTTACTTACGTAGGTCCTCAGACCTACGAAGTCCGTTGGTGTTCCCTAGCGGGACATAGGGCCTCAACTACTCCCACCCGCCATCGTGTGCGGTTTCCAGCGATGTATTTTAGTTCCCTCCAGCTCTTTCCCAGTCTCGCAGATTCCTCCTCAACTGTTCTTCTCCACGTGCTTCTCGGTCTACCTACTCTTCTTCCTTCTTGTGTGAGTGGGTTCCACTGCATTGCTTGGCCTGCAATGCAGTCATTACCTTTTCGAAGCGTGTGTCAAATCCACTGCCACTTGCACCTTCGTATAATGGTGTCTATGGGTTCCTGACCTGTTCGTCTATGTAGATCCTCGTTGGAGATACGATTAGGCCAGAAAACCCGTAAGATGTTTCGAAGACACCTATAAACGAAGGTGTTCAGTTTCCTGGTTATTGTGGTTGTTATTTTCCAGGTGCTGCATCCATATAGCAGAACTGATTCGACGTTAGAGTTGAACAGTCGTAGCTTTGTGTTCAAGCTGAGAGATTTGTTCCTCCAAACATTGGACAACATCCCGAAAGCCGCCTTTGCTTTTCCGATGCGGCTGGCGATGTCTAATTCGGTTCCTCCTTCAGGAGAGACGATACTTCTAAGGTATTGGAAGCTATCTACTTTCTCTACTGCTTGTTGACCAATGTTCATCAGAGCGGATGATTGCGAGCTCCCGAGGCTGAACATCTTTGTTTTTCCCGTATTGATTTTTAGCCCCACGATCGCTGCTTCTCTCTCCACCCTTGTTGCCATTTGATGGAGATCCATGATCTTATGTGAAAGCAAGCAAACATCGTCAGCGTAGTCGAGATGTTTAAGGTAAGTTGTCAGAGTCCATCTTATTCCTCCGCTTCCTGTCAAAGCCATCCGCAGTACATCACTTATCACCAATAAAAACAGGATTGGTGACAGTATGCAGCCCTGTCTAACCCCGCTTTGGACTTCAAATTCTTTGGACAACCTACCTCCGTGTAAAACGTGACATTTGGACCCATCATAAATCGCTTTAATAATAGAAATGAGTTTCTCCGGTATACCTCTCCTCCGCAAAGCAAGCGAGATAAACTCCCTGTTGACGCTGTCGAAAGTCTTCTCGAAATCAATGAACAGCAGGTGAAGTGGTGATCGATATTCGACCCACTGTTCGATGATGATCCTCAAGATGTTAATGTGATCAATACAGGAGGACCCAGTGCGGAAGCCTGCTTGTTCAGCATCGAGCGATGCTTCGAGGTGTTCTTTAATGCGATCTAAAACAATCTTTGCTACTATTTTGGCGACTGCAGGCAAAACACAGATAACCCTCCAGTTTTCACACTTCATCAAGTCTCCTTTTTTTGGGAGCTTGACAATCATTCCCTTTTTCCACTCTTCGGGAAAGCATTCGGAGACCCACGCTTTCTCTATGAGCGGTTGCAGCAGATCGCTTGATGTTGTTGGTGCTGCTTGTAGCAATTCAGCGGGAATGCCGTCAAGTCCTACCGCTTTGTTGTTCTTCAGTGCATTGATGGCGGTACATATCTCTTCCTTACTGGGGGGTGTGGTACGCAATCGGGAATTGGTTGTATCGGTCAACTCGGAAGATGTCATTTGCATGTTGCTGTCAAAAACATGATTTAAGACAGAGGCAAAATGCTCCCTCCACCTTCTGAGTTGGTCCTCATCCGATATTAGCAGGGTTCCATCTCTATCTTTAACCGGGTGTTGTTTTGAGCTCTGCACACCAGCGAGTTCTTTGGTTATTCTGTAGAGAGTTCTGCTGTCGCACCTGTTTGCAGCTGCTTCTGCTTCTAGGTCCAGAACGTTGGTGTGATTACGTTTATCAAGTCTTACACTACGCTGGACCTCTTTCATCTTCATGCGGTATGTGGATTCTAGCTCGTTTCTTTCTTCTCCGTGCGCAGCTGCCAAACGAGCTTTAAGATGTTTTCTTTCGTCGATCTTAGCCCAAGTTTCTTCCGAAAGCCAGGTGTTACGGCTTCCTTGCACACGACCGACTATTCTCTCAGCACCTGATATGAGAGCATTTTTCACAGCACTCCAGTGGTTTTCTATGGATTCTGTTCCAGTGCTGCTGATTGCTCTCATATGTTGCGAAAGGTGGTCCCTGAGTTGTTGTCGAGTGTTAGGGTCCTTTAGTCTGTCCGTGTTAAACTTGGGCGTTCTGGTGTTCGAATTCGATCTCCGAATTGCAGCTGTACGTAATCTTAGGGTAGCTACCATAAGATGGTGATCGTGGGCAAGCCCCATGTCAGCACCTCTTCTATTCCTGACATCTAAGAGACTGCTTCTGAACCGAAGGCTGATCGCGAAGTGATCAATTTGGTTGGAAGAAGCTTGTCTGTCAGTCGCCACCCAGTTAATTTTGTGGCACGTTTTATGTTCAAACATGGTGCCGCCAATCACAAGACGGTTAGCGTTGCAGAAGTCCACAAACCTCTCACCATTGTCATTGCAAGTACCAACTCCATGCTTTCCCATGATGTGCCTGAGCCCTTCGTTGTCGCTGCCAACCTTGGCGTTCAAGTCTCCCATTACCATTATGATGTCTCCGCGCGGTGTGTTGTTGTATACCGCACTTAGCCGACTGTAAAAGCCTTCTTTCTCTTCGTCCGGGGCGAGTTCCGTTGGGGCGTAACACTGAATGATGGTGATATTGCGTACTCTACTCCGGAATCTGGCCTTAATAATGCGTTCACCTAGTGGCTCCCATGAAATTAGACCGTTGATAGCCGTTTTAGTTAGCAACAGCCCAACTCCAGCATCCCGAGCGCTTCCAGGTGGTTTTCCGGAATAGAGTAGCACAGTGTTACGCGTTGGAGACTTGTATTTGCCCGATCCCAGCCATCTTACTTCACTGATCCCTAGGATATCCAACTCATACCGCATGAATTCTCTCTCTAGTTGGAGGAATCTGGAGTTGTGAGGACCTTCATTTCCTGCTTCCAGGATCGTCTTTACATTCCAGAAACCAATCTTTGTCCGGGTACAATAGCCAAAAGTCGTCAACGTGTGATCAATCCTTATCCGAGGCGTAGTTTCGGTTTCGGTAGCAGGTTTTTTTTCAGTTACGAAGAATGCTAACCTCCGTAACCTATCCCAGAGAAAGCTGGGAGCTCCGCACTTACAATTTTAGCTTATTTTTGTATATAGGTATACAAAAATAATTACCGGGGACCACCACGGGGAGGTAAAGTAAGCACTTCGTCGTGCCTGAAAGTTGCGCTGCTGGACTATGCCAAGTTATAGGCAATCAACAGTTACCCGATCAGACACGGCGCAGGTCCGCGATTATGAAAACATAATTTTATATTTTCATTTTATCTTCCGCCTTCGTTGTCTCTTAGCCCTTTTTGCCAGAGCCACACCCACCTTAAAGTTAAAAAAACTAAACCATAATCATGGTTTCCAAATCTAAATTTAAAATTTCAAAAAAAAGATCATCAGATCGGTTTAAAGTAAAAGAGCGAAAGAAATTAGGCAAACTCATTCGTCTCAAAAAAAAAATCTCTAATTCAATTACGAACAAAAAGAAACGTTTTTCAATTTCGAAATAAAATGACAAAAATTATTTTATTCTAAATCAATTAATTTAAACAAAAACAATACTTAGCATATAATTGATTATAAGAACAAAAAAAAACTTAATTCAATTTAGCCTACCGAAATTTAAAATATGTATGTATAGATATTTGATCCAAACTATAATTTAAAATATTACAAAGAAACAAAAAGAAAACTTTAAATTTTCCCAATAAATTTAGATTGACAAATATTCGTATATTTTTTTTTCTCTTTTTTTTTGTATGTTTGCAACTATGTATGTATGTATATTGTATGTATATTGTTTTTGTAGGTAAATATTTAAGAAAAAAAAACTTATCTTTCTTCCTTCTTCTTCTTCCTACTTTTCTTAAAAAACTATATGTATATACATACATATACATATGTATAATATATTTGTGTTTTTCGTAGTTAAATTTATTTATAAAGATTTTCAAATATTTATATCAATGCTTAATAAAATTTAATTTGTTCTAAAAATTCTTCTTTTTAAGTGTTAAGTTAAAGATCACTTACCGCATTATATTGCATACTTTTTGTGTTACACAATTTGTGTACATTTACTTTCTCTTGTATAGTATATAGTTAATGTTGGTCCATTTCTCCTGATGTTGTGCACAGCATCGCAGGATGGTTTTTTTTGTTGTTGCAGCACTTTTTTTTATAGCTAGACTTTAAGGGTTTAGAAAAAGAAACTTAATTTGAACGAATTTGATTCTTTTTAACCATATACTGATGTATACTGATCTTTTTTTTTGATTTTGTGATCTTTTTTTCACAAGAAGGAATAAAGAAAGTCGGTACTTAGCTTTTAATTAAAATAAATATGTTGACTATTGTAGGTATAAGTTAAAAGTTTGTCTGATTGGATGTATGTATGTGGAATTGAGGATGCCGATGGATGTATGGTTGCTGATTGTAGGAATTCTGGATGAAACTGGATGATTGTATGTGTGTATTTTATGATGTATGTATGTTGGTTTCTGCTATGGATATGTTCTATGGTGTTTTTGGACGTACATAGATGCGAATGTATGAAAGATTTGAAACAATGAGCGTATGGGTATGGAGAGAAGTTCTGAAGGTTCGGAAAAAGGTGTCAAGGTGGAACTTTTTTTTTTTGCTAGGTGTTTTTTTTTTCCTGTAAGCCAAATTTTGTTTCCTTTTTTATATAGCGCTTAGAAGTGTGGTTGAGCCTTTTGTCTCGCAGCACGGTGTCGTGAAGCGTGGAGTGGCAAAGGTTAAAAAAAAAAACACCTCGACCAAGTATTTAACTTATTTTTTTAACCAGTTATCGTTTCTTTTCTTTTTATGCTTTACTTTATTTTGCACATAAAATGTATATGTTACTTCTTTGATAAAAAACTGTTTCAGAAAAACGTGTGCAACGTGTATGTTGAGAAAACTAATACGTTTATCATAGACTCAAAATACTTCTTATAATTTTAGAAAAAACACCAAATTGATCGATTTTCGGGTTAAGCACTGGTACTTATACCCTCGTCCCTACGCCAATTCCTCCACACATACATGTTATAGTTGAAAAGTACTTTGTTCTAAACAACTTTATATGATCACTTTGAAAATGATCGTACGAACATTGAATAATATTTGTATGAAATGTCGTTCAGAATAAGTATAAATAAATGAATCTGTGCTCCTGGAGTTCAGAAAGGTTTGGACTGTGAAAGGAGTAAGCCAGAAGGTTGGCACAGAATCAGTTGCTCGGAACCTATCATACATGCAACCGAAATAAACATGGACGAACATTTTCAGTTTCCGATTTACTTTTTTCTTTATGAATTTTAACCAGAAAAATCCACATTTTATATCAAAATTCATTAATTTTTTTTTTGAAAATAGGTGTTAGGTTTCAAAAATATTTTAGTTAATCAATCAAATTACAAAAATCAAAAGTATTGAAGTATTAGATTTATAAATTTAGCATTAGAAACAAATACCTAATAATAGTAAAATTAACTCTCATCGCACCGCCTACGAGTATGCAATCATTATCAATACTAAGTTTACAAAGAACAGAACAGCTGTGTTTTTTTGTGCTCTCTAAATTATTTATTTAAAATGAATTCTAATTGTGATAAATGCTTAAAGGTTATTGATGATATTTCCTTTCTATCGCGTGGTGTTTGTGACAGAAGCATACATGCGGGGTGTATCAACTTAATCGATAAAAAAGAAATTATCACTTTCAAATCAAATAAACATTTGTTCTTTAAATGCGAAAAATGCATTCTTATTCCTTTAAAACTGTGTATTGACAAATTAAGAGAACTTTCTATGTTGCTCGACGTTCCATCTTCTCAGAGTGCAACAACTTCTCTGGATCTGAGTCGAAACATCCGTATCTCAACTCGTGCTCAGAGAACAACAAGTTTAAGTGTAACTGATAAAAAGAAACAGTCAATTACTAATACAAAAAACAAAAAAGTTCCTCTCGGAGAAACCTCTACACCTCAGAGTAGCTCTTCGTTAAAAAATAACGTTCCTTCGCGTTCCTCTCTCACTCCCTCATCAACTAAATTGTTATCAACTTCTACGATATCAAATTCAAATAAAGTCAAATTGACATCTAATTTGAAGAATGTTCCTACGAAAATAATAGATGTTGATGCTAGCAACAATGACAACAGTGATAATAACAATTCAATTGAAACAGATGTTGTTGTTGTTGATGCTCGCAGTGACGTTGGTGATGTTAACGATATTGGTGATGTTAATGTTGATAGAGTAAAACTTGTTGCTATTAATGATCGTGATGCGTGCGAAAGTGAAAAACTTGTTGCGGTTGATGATCGTGTTGCTGACGCTGTTATAAACAATAATGTTACATCGAACAATAATGTTGCTCTTGATGATGGTGTTGCTGAAGCTGTTGTAAGCAATAATGTTACAGCGAACAAAAATGTTGCAGGTACTAGTAAGTGTAAGAAACAAAAACATTTAATAGGCAGCGATGTTCTCGCCGTCTCCGTTCTTCCTTCTGTACCGAAACTACGCTTTATACATGTTTCTCGGCTTAAAAATACTGTCAATGAAAACGACATTACCAAATTTGTAGCACAAAAGCTAAATCTGCCAGCAGAGAACCTTGTTTGCGCTAAATTAGTGAAGAAAGATGCAGATATTTCTCAACTGCGTTTTATTAATTTTAAACTTGGTGTACCTTCAAGATCTTTCGATGCTGTTCTTCAATCATCTTTATGGCCAACTGGTGTACAAGTTAAGCAGTTTTTGAACCATCCAAAAAACGGACTAGGCCAAAAACACAATCAAACGTCAACATAAGAAACAACGACAAGTATTTTTCCATATTTTATCATAATGCGAGTGGTATGAGAACCAAATCGCATGATTTCTTAATTGCTGCCCAGGACTGTCCATACGACGTTATAGCTTTAACTGAAACTTTGTTAAATGAGAACTTTTTGAATGGTGAATATTTCCCTTCCGATTACAACGTCTTTCGCAAAGATCGTCAAACTGGTCAAACTAGAGGAGGAGGAGTTTTGTTGGCTGTTCAATCAAATTTTACAAGTAGAGAAATTAGACTACGCTTTATACATGTTTCTCGGCTTAAAAATACTGTCAATGAAAACGACATTACCAAATTTGTAGCACAAAAGCTAAATCTGCCAGCAGAGAACCTTGTTTGCGCTAAATTAGTGAAGAAAGATGCAGATATTTCTCAACTGCGTTTTATTAATTTTAAACTTGGTGTACCTTCAAGATCTTTCGATGCTGTTCTTCAATCATCTTTATGGCCAACTGGTGTACAAGTTAAGCAGTTTTTGAACCATCCAAAAAACGGACTAGGCCAAAAACACAATCAAACGTCAACATAAGAAACAACGACAAGTATTTTTCCATATTTTATCATAATGCGAGTGGTATGAGAACCAAATCGCATGATTTCTTAATTGCTGCCCAGGACTGTCCATACGACGTTATAGCTTTAACTGAAACTTTGTTAAATGAGAACTTTTTGAATGGTGAATATTTCCCTTCCGATTACAACGTCTTTCGCAAAGATCGTCAAACTGGTCAAACTAGAGGAGGAGGAGTTTTGTTGGCTGTTCAATCAAATTTTACAAGTAGAGAAATTAGACTACCTTATAATTCTTTCGAAATTGATCAGATTTGTGTTTGTGTAGATCTATGTATCCAATCTTTTAAATGTATTCACTTATATATTTTCGTATCATATATCCCACCTTTATTTCAAAATCTTTTGTATGAGTCTCACATTAAAAATATTGTAGAAATTGCTAATGATAAGGATGAAAATTGTTATTTTGTAGTTGTTGGTGATTTTAACTTGCCTAATATTAATTGAAAATTCTCAGATGATGAAAAGCAATTATTTCCCTATAATGTTGTCAAAGATTATGAATATAATGTTATTGATAGTTTATCAGCCTTAAATATGTATCAAATCAACAACATTCCTAATTCTATTGGTCGTATTTTGGATTTAATTTTTATTGATAATTGCCTTGAAACTCAATGTAATGAACCATCTTACAAAATGTTAGAAAATAGCATTCATCACAATGCAGTTGAAATAGTTTTTAATTTTTCTATTTTGAATGAATCTAAAAATAATTCTAAAAATAATTCACAATTGTATGATTTTAAAAAAGCCGATTATGATTCCATAAAAACTTATTTAAACTCAGTAGATTGGCAACATATCTTAAGCAGTAAAGATACTAAACAAGCTTTTACTCTGTTTCGGAACATTTTAGATTCAGCGGTTTCTTCTTACGTTCCTAGAAAAACTTTATTTAAAAGTTCAAATAAACCTATTTGGTTCAACAAAAGTATATCAAGACTGAAAAATGTCATGAATAAACTTAATAAAATTAAAAAATCTTCAATTCATTTAAATGAACATTTCAAACAAATAAGAAGGGAGTATAAGTTTTTGAAAACATTTTTATACAAGCAATACATCTCGTCTCTTGAATCGAAAATTAAGAATAATGGAAATACTCTATAATAACTCCCCATCATAAATCAGGTACTAAAAGTTCGATTGAAAATTGCAGACCAATTGCAAAACTGCAGTTAATTCCTAAGGTTTTCGAAGCTGTAGTAAAAAACAAGTTGTATAATCTTATTCACAATAACATTTCAGTTTACCAACATGGTTTCTTAAAAGGTAGATCCACTACTACAAATTTATCAATATTTTCAAATTTTTGCTTATCACAGATGGAAAAGCGTTCTCAAGTCGACACTATTTACACTGATTTTTCAAAGGCTTTCGACCGTGTTCAACATAGTGTTCTCTTAAAAAAACTAGAGATGTATGGATTTCATTCTCAGCTCCTAATGTGGATAAGGAGCTATTTAGTAGGTAGAAAACAAGTGGTAAAAATTGATGATGCCCTGTCTAAGGAAATTATAAATATTTCGGGTGTTCCTCAAGGTAGTCACCTTGGACCACTTCTTTTTATCATTTTTATTAACGACTTACCATTACATCTTACTTTTTCTAAATGTCTTCTATTTGCTGACGATTTAAAAATATTCAGTTCCATAAATTCACTTAACGATGCAATAAAAGTTCAAATTGATTTAAATAATTTAATTAAATGGTGTAATATCAATGGGCTATATTTTAACAATAAGAAATGTAGCGTTGTAACATTTTCTAGAAATCAGAATCCATTTACATAATTATACAATTATAATGTATAATTATAAATTTGAAAACTACATTTTGCAAAGACTTGATAGCCATAAGGATCTAGGCGTAATCTTCGATTCTAAAATGAATTTCTCAAATCACATAGACCATGCGATCTCAAAAGCAAACTCTATGCTAGGGTTTGTTTTTCGAAATTCAAAAGATTTCGAAGACCCCTATACTTTAAAAGCTCTTTATTCTAGTCTCTTCCGACCACATTTAGAATATTGTACTGTTATATGGAGTCCCTTTACCGCGTCTAGCATTTGTCGTATAGAAAGAGTTCAAAAAAGGTTCACAAAGTTTGCCTTACGAAAAATATATGGTTATTCAAATGTTCCATCTTATGAGACGAGGTGTATTTTAATTGATCTAAAACCTCTGGCTCAGAGAAGAAAATTAAACTCAATACTTTTTGCTTTTGATGTCTTGAATTTTAATATTGACTGTTCAGTTTTGTTATCTATGTTTTTTATTTATGCGCCTTCTAGAAACTTGCGCCCTCGTGACTGTGATTTTTTAAATGTTCCTTACCACAGTACTAGCTATGCTAAATATAATCCTATCACAAGAGCTTGTATGGATTTTAATGAATATGATTTTGCAATTGATTTTAATATTAATAGAAATGTTTTGAAAAGTAAATTAGTAAATTTGTTATAATACTATAAGTAAATTATGTAGGTATTTTATTTTTATGTTATGTATCATAATTATTAGTCTAAATGGAGTGTGTAACTTTTAAGACGAATAAATAAATAAACAAAAAAATAAAAAATTGTATCTATGTTACAAAAATCTATTCTCCCACAGCTTCTCAAACTTTTTTTTTTAACTCATATCATACACATTTACACATACCGAAAATCAGAAAGATCTAGTAGCCAGCGATGTTATAAAACCTAATAACGATAGCGAAAACAGAAGGTATAGAGTGATTTTAAAACCAATACTATGACAGAAGTTTAAGAAGGTGGTGTAAAGACGACAGATATCTCACATCCTCCAGTTCTTTTTCGTATCCCTTGAGGATCCAGACAATGGAGTCCTAAACAGAATAGTTTCCGATTTCTGGAAGTTGATTTTTAATCTCCAGTCATCGAAGTCACGCTGTAAAAGAATTTTGATGTCCACGACTTTTGAGGCCGTTCTGTACGCTATTAGGTCATCGGCGTACGCAATTGCCTGAGTAAAACTACCTATCAGATTATTGGTGTAAATGCTGAATAGAATCGGCGAGTTAACGGCTCCTTGCTGAAGACCATTTTTATATCAAATACTGTGGTAGAAGTTACATTGCCACTCTTGAAAACAAACTTTCTATACCATGGAGCATGTCATAAAGCATATACAACAGGGGTTTATTTATACCAAGTCTGGCTAGCTTGAGATACAGACCCTCTAACCATATACGGTGTCAAAGGCCTTCTCCAAGTCAACTAGACAGGCACCCGTACACTATTTTTTTAGATTTGTTCCATTGGATATCAGATACAAGCTTAGACGCGGCATGAATAGCGTCATGCCCCTCCTTGAACCCGAACTGATTATCCGGTATGATTTTTTTTTTTTTATAACACTTCAGAATTTTCAGAAAGTAGTTAGCTTACAGCAAGCGTTACACTACGATCAGAGGCTCATCATAAGTGCATGTGTTAGTTGTTAGTAAGAAAATAATACAATTATAGCCTAACACACGCACAAAATACAAAACATAATAATTATTAACATTTAACATGAATTACTACAGAACATCAAAAAAATAAAATAAAGACGTTTACGATAGTGGAGCACTGGTTCTAAACAATGACTTTAATCCCACCTTATTTAAATTAAAATCAATCGATGAACAGTTTAAGTTATATAAAATGCTCATTCGACTTAAAGCTTCATTTTTTCCATAGTTAGTTCTATGGAAGTCAATATGTATAAAGTCAAAAGTACGCAGGTTATGAGTTCCGCCTCGGTAATTTAAATGTATACAAGATAGCAAATAAGGTGCATCAATTTCACCATTAATGAGTTGATGAAAAAATTTTAAATCATTATTAACACGTCTTTGATGGAGAGTTTGCAATTGAAGAAGCTGAATACGATGTTCATAGGGAGGCAGATCATTAGGATCTTCCCACGGAAGACCCTTTAGGGCGAAGCGAATGAAATTATGTTGAATTGATTCAATACGTTTCTTATGAATTTCGTAATAGGGAGTCCATACCTGCGAAGCATATTCAAGATGAGGACGAACATGACAATTGTATAAAGAAAGAGTAACATAGGGATCATTGAACTCCTTAGCCCAGCGTTTTATAAAACCAAGCATAGAACTTGCTTTATTAATAATAAAATTAATGTGATGTGTAAATTCTAAGTTGGAACAGAAATGAACGCCTAAATCTTTAAAAGTGGATACGCGACCGAGTTTTTGCTTTGATATACAATAATCGAATGCACTACCGATTCGTTTTTTAGTAAAAGTTACTGTCTGGCATTTAAAAGGGTTGAGGGAAAGGCTATTTTTGCCACACCAAAATGTGAAACTATCAATGTCGGCTTGTAAAAGGGTGCGATCTTGGGTGGACTTTATTATCTTAAAAATTTTCATGTCATCAGCAAAAATAAGAACATCACTTGAGCGTAGACATGACGATACGTCGTTTATAGATAAGATGAATAGAAAAGGGCCAAGATGGCTTCCCTGGGGAACACCAGATTGAGCAACAAAAGGTTCAGAATGACAATTTCTAAATTTTACCTCATAGGATCTGTTTTCAAGGTATGATTTGATCCAAGCTAAGAAAAATGGTGGAAAACCAAGAGCTTTAAGTTTAAATAAAATAATTCCGTGGCTAAGTTGGTCAAAAGCTTTGGAAAAGTCCGTGTATATGCAGTCAACTTCATAACCTTGTTCTAAAGCTTTTGAACATATATTTGAGAATGTGAGGAGATTAGTAACGGTTGATCTTTTTTTCATAAAACCATGTTGCTGTTCGCAAATGAGATTTTTACTAAAAAATGCTACACTTTCACAAACAACTTGTTCAAACAATTTAGGAATGCAAGAAAGCTTTGCAATGGGCCTGTAGTTAGTTATATCCGCCTTGTTACCTTTCTTGAAAATTGGTGTAAGAAATGACTTCTTCCATATACTGGGAAATTTACCTGTTTTTAGAGAAAGTTTGAATAAGAACGAAAGGGGTTCAACTAAAGCATTACTACACTTTTTTAATACTATCGGGGGAATACCATCGGGACCGGCTGAGCAGTCATCATTCAACGCGGATAAAAGATCAAGGACCGTGCTCTGTAGCACAGGGATGTGACTACAGCTAGTCTGCGGAAAGGAGTGAAGATTATGAAAATATTCTTTATCAACTTCTTGAGGGCTATTAACAAAAGATTCACGGAAATTTGTTGCGAAAGCGTTACAGATATCAACAGGTTTATTTAGAGAAAGATTCTTGTAAGTGAAGTTAACTGGGAAGCCATCTGATTTTTTCTTTAAGTTTACAAGTTTCCAAAATTGTTTAGGATTCTCTTTCAAAGAGCTGCCCATATCAGTAACATAAATAGCATATAAAAAATTTGAAAGAGACTTAAATTCGTTAAAAAGTTCAACATAAAAAGAGAAATTGATTGGAGACAGAGATTTGAGATAAGTTTTCCATGCCTTATTTCTTTTGTTACGCAGTAAACGTAATTCTTTCGTGTACCAAGGGTGGCTAAAGTTTGTATTTCTTGATTTCTTTAAAGGTACATTTTTTTCTAAACAATTATTTAAGATCTTATAGAAATTTGAAACTGCTTCGTCAATATTAGAAAATGCTAAAGTATCAGCAATTCCAGAAATGGTTAAATCTTCAGACAACAACTGGAAATTAGCTTTTCTGAAGTCAAAATTATATAAGCAGTCAAAGGAATTACTGTGATCAGTAAGGTGATTACTTAAGTCAAGAAAAATATCCAAGGGGGGGTGATATTTATCAATATTAGTAATACCTGAATTAGATTCTAGAACAAGAGTACTAATAGCGTCAGAAGAAAAGACTAAATCGAGAATTCGATTTTTTGAGTTTTTAATACAGCTCGTTTGCTGTAAGTCAGTAAAAAGGATTTTATCGAGAAAAGATAGTTCCAATTGTGAAGAAGAGAGAGAGGCTTCAAGGCAAGATTCGTCTTCCGATGGAATCCAATCAATGTGTGGTAAATTAAAGTCACCTAGAAGTAAGATATTGGTGTCAGAGCAGGACATACTGATAACAAAGTCTAATGCCAGGGAGAGTTCGCTATAAACAGACTCTAAACTTTTTGGAATATAAACGTTTAAAATGAAAATAGTCTTAGTCTGTACCATTAACTTTACACATACCAGTTCAATTGATAGTTCAAACGGAAAAGATACAGACGAAGAGAAATATGTATTTTTTACCGCAATGAGAACACCTCCACCTAAATCCTTTGCATTACCAACATGACGATCATTTCTGTAAACTTCGAACTCTTGACTGAAAAGTTCTGTGTCGGAAAAGCTTGAATTAAGCCAAGTTTCTGTCAAAACGAATACGTCGTGTGGAAATGATTGGGAGTTAAGAAAAATGTCAGCAGTCTTACTACGAAGTCCCCTTACGTTTTGGTAGAAGAGGGCAAGCCTGTTGAGTTTTTTGGCTTGGTTTTCATAGAAACACCTCGTTTTTGACTTTGTGAAAATTCTTTGACCAAAGTCTCTGCGGGCCATATATTAGTATTGCAAATGGGATCGAAGAATGTAGGATTCGTTACTATTTTGAAAGAGGAAACAAAGCTGTTTGGTTTACTGATCTTAGTACACCTAATGGATGAGCTACAAGGTATGCTCTTGGTAGATACTAAGTGCGAAGTTATATCTTCTGGCGTTGTTACTGGGTCCAGACGAGATATAAAAATAATTTTTGGTTTCAAAACAGCTTTGATAGGGATGGAATTGGTTGTTACTGTAACGGAGTTGCTATCGGGAGCTGAATTTGAGCCAGAAATTTGAGGTATATGGGGGGTTCGGGTAGGATCTATAAGTATTGGGGTGATGTTGACATTTGTTCTTTTTGAGGGCGGGGTAGAAATTCTAGCAAGCTCGGAGTTTTCTCGGCTTCTTTTTTTTGACTTTTTCTTTTGTTTTTCAGGTACACTTTCTGCGTTATTAACACCAGAACCTGATTGCGCGAGAATATCTTCATCTGCAGAAGAGAAAGTAGAAGGAATATTGGGTTGTCGTAGATCATTTGTCGAAGTAGAATTGTCAACCATGATGTTGGTTACAGAGTATGAATTTAACTTACAAACTGCAGTGTTGAATGACTTCAGTAGCCCTTCAAAGTCTTTAGAAAGTTTTAAAATGTCAGCTTTAAAAGAAGACATTTTAAAAGCTAGTTGGGATACAGAGAGCTTACGGCACTCGTGACAGTACCAGTAAGCAAATTTCGAATTGGCTATTTTTTCAATAAATGCATTCGTTGATCCAACGCATTTTGCATGGTAAAGATTACCACAGGGTCCGAAACAAGCAAATAGTGGATTGTTATTGGAACCCTCTTGGCAGTTTTTATTGAAGCAATCCATATTTAAAAAAGAAGTGTTAAATGAAATAAATTATAAAAAATAAAGATATATTTATATTTAAAAAGAAAAAATAATAATAATAATAATTAAATTAAAAAAAAAAAAATAATAATAATAATCACGGGCGGGACTCGAACCTAGGTGTTTCAACAAGAGTCGCAATTAAATCACGCTCTTGCTATCTGACCTACGCAAGGGCTTGATATTTTGGTGACAAAATGTAATGAAAAAGGTGGAATCAGTTCAATCGAATAAAGAAAATAGGGGAAAATTAAATTGGAATATATTTTAAAACAAAGAGCACTCACACATGGACAAGGGAACACTTTGGAAAAAAACAAAAATACTGCACACCTTACCGGGGAGAACTTTTGTTTTAAACAATATATCACAAATTAAACAAAATTAAAATTGATTAAAAAAAACTATTGAACACAATTATTTCATAAATTACATAAATAAACAAAAAATAAATTTACTTATTCAGTGAAAATTGACACCACTACAAATATTTAACACAATATCTAGAGGAAAAATAATAAAAAAGATAGAGCCTATAGTAAACACGACTGACTAAGCTAGTTCTAGGACAACGATATGATATTGTTATCCTCAGCCCACTTGGACAGAGCTCTATTAATGATTTTTTCAAATACCTTACTGATACTTGGAAGAAGACTTATCGACCGGAGATTTGCCGGATTGGAGGCGTCCTTTCCCTTTTAAGGGAGAGGATGTACCACAGCTGTCTTCCAACGAACTGGATAATATGCATTATTCAGCGCGTTGTTAAACAGTGTGGCGAAATGTCAATTGCTTCCTTTGGTAAGTGTTGCATATACCATCGACACCTGATGACTTCTTTTTCTTTATTGACTCGAAGATGAGCTATAACTCTACCTTTGAGACTAGCAGGGAATTTGACCCAATTAACTCGTCGATTGTGGCATTTGCCAAGTTATCTTCATTTAACCCGGTGAAGCCGATTTTCTCCAATCGCCATTGCAGATAAACGTGGTGAAGCAGAGCTCTGTTCTATAGGTCGTGGTTGGGGCGAATGCAAGCATTCACCTTGTACACTTGCTGGAAAGCAGTCCCCACTGCCTCCACCTTCTCCTGAGGATCATCGATCATATAAAGTTCATCGTCCAAGACGGCGTTCTCTGTATCTATCCCTACTGTCAGCAGTATGTCTCTGTTCTCTGTTGTCCTTTGGAGCTTAAGATATGGAAGATCACTGTCGTTATTTTTTCCAAAGATCTTGTTACTTTGCCGGAACATACTCGGGTCGTTAGAATTAACGGCCCGAATTTTTCGGTCCCAGTACAAATTAACAGACAATCGATTGTTCTCCTTGATCAATTGGTTGACGTTTTTGATTGAGGACTTCAATGTCCTAATCTCCAAATCGTTCGGGTCAGTTAACCGTCTGTACAAAAGTTTGAGTCTTGTTAATAGACCACTTTTTTGTCTGTGGAGTGCGTCAATGGTCGCGTTTCGGTACAAGTTAGTCTCGTCGTGTTCTTTGTACTTTGGAATTGTTCTTTCCATGGTTCGTTGTATTGTCTCGTCCATTTGTTCTAAGTATCTGTCAATTTCGTTATTTGTCAGATTCCTGTCATTTATATCCCATATTGTTCGAACGAAGTTCGTTGGCTAGGGTGTTGGTGAAGCGTGGACAGCGCATCTTGCTGTAATTGTAAGAATGCACTGGTATATACTCCTCTAAATCGACAAGCTCATTCTCAGCAGCTGAATTACGGCGGCGGCAGTGGTAACTGTCGTACTCGACCGTCCGCAACAGTTCCTTGGTCTTTGACCCACAGTGTCAGTAATCGTCAATCTTGAGTCCATTAATAATAGATTAAGATACGCACCGCTCCTTGAAAACGGTGGTCTATCAGTAGACAAGAGGTCGAGCATATACTCAGCATTGTATTGAACAACCCAGTTATATAACTGGTTACCTCGCGGATTTTGTATTTAATTTCCCCAATCTAAATGTCTGGCATTGAAATCACCAGCCATGAGAGAATAATTCTCTTCCGAGTTTAGTTGCAAGCACTGAAAAAGTTTTTCGAGCTCTGCTATAAAGTTAGTTGGCTCTGGTGATTTCGGTACATGAGGCGCGACCGCATACAAAGGCTTTCCCTGTTGGAGAGGAATGCATACGATACATGCCTCAAGCAACCGAAATCTGCGTACATCACTATTGTATATAATTTTATAACTAATGCCTTTTCGCACGAAAATAGCGTCAGTGCGTCAGTTTGTGTTTCTGGTTCAGCTTAGTTTCGTTGGCCAAAAACATAGGTTAGCTCTACGTTCGGTCCTAATCAGTGAATTTACATTCACAGCTGAGATTCTAAAAGGCCTCTCCGGCAGCGCGCCCTTAACCTACAACCTTTAAGCTCGGCAACTGAGAGTAGAGATAATCCACCCTAGACGCCTGCTCCTTGATCTGTTTTTCAAGTTCTGCTAACTGACCATGGATGGCCAGCAGAATGCTTCCCTGTGCATCAGGAGCCCTCGGCGTTCGGGCTGGCTGGACTGTCTTTGGCGCATGCTGTACCGCGCTTCGTCTTCCTACGCCATTTGGGCGTACTAAATTTGAGGATTGACGGACCTTGATATCATTTTTGGTTGCACACAAAGCATTCCCAGTTGACTGCAAGGCAATCTGTATGTGGCGATCTTCCGCAGCGATGACATTGACTTTGACTCTGTTGACGATTTGATTTAGACTGATGATTATTTTGTGCACTTGAACGATGGTCGCTGGACTTCGAATTGTATGACGTATTGGATAAGGCTTGCTTCTGGTTTTTTGACTGACCAGAAGAATACACAGCATTGGTTGCTCTTGACACTTGAACTGAACTTGATACTTTTTGGACGACTCCATTGTGAGAGTTTTCTCGCAATATTGATCGAAAGTAAGATTTTCGTTTTCTAGCAAGGCTTGTTAGATCTTTTCGTGTTTCAATCTAACAATGAAACGTTCGGACAGTTATTCATCGAGAATTTTCATTTTATAGATTACAACTTTAGAATCGTCTGCATAGGACATTGACTGTGCCTGTGCCGGTAACGTTAGCGTTGATGTTTTCCTGGTTGTGGAGGTGGTGGGGCTGGGGGTATACTGACGGTGGCGGATGACAATGGTTGGGTTATAATAGGCGCTGTGGTGGAAACGTGACTGACATCCATAAAATCTCCAAAGCAACAATCCTGACCTGCTGCCTTTAACCTTAAAATATATTCGCTTATGGACTCCCCCTGCTGTTGAACGACATTATGGAACTTAAATCTTTCGGAGCGCTTATTCGGTTTTGGCGCGATTTGAATACGCAGCAAAAATATGTTTTGATGGAAAGATTTTTCACATGGTGCATGGCCTTACCCATAATTCCAATGAAAATACTATTTTTATCCTTTTCTCCGACATTATTTAATGAAAAGAAATTGTTTAATCGATTATCGTAGTCTCGAAAACTGTCACCACGCTCATAAGGTTGCACATTACCAAACAATTTCATTGTAAAGCACACAGGTGTTCGAAACCCTTTGAAAACAGTTTAACTACGCTTTTTTTTATTTCCTCGTCGGCAAAATGTCTTAGATACAAGAAAACCACCCACTACTTTTAAAATGTACTCCGTTTACACATTCTCTTATGCAGTTCTTAGGTACGAGTAATAAGTTTAAGACACCATTTATTTGTTGAAAATTATCAACTACATATGTATGTACTGTACATATGTACATATGTATGTATAAATATTTAACAAAAATTTAGGCTGCCATATATGTACAAGCATACAAACACCCATTTTTCTTAAAAGAAAAAACATCTAAGATAAGAGGAATCTTTAATCTAATAATTTTAAGTTTTGACTTTATAAAACACGTATACATACATGTATACGAATGTATAAAAATACCAAACTTAAAGTGGAAGTGCCAATTTCTAATTTCATCGTTTATACATGACTAAGAGGACCCGGTGAACTTTGGCTCGCCAGGCTGTTAGATTGGCTGATATTTCACCAACCGATCAAAATTTTCATTATTCTCGGAACTTAAAAAAAAGTGTATGTATTTACATTTGAATTGTATTGAGTTAAAGTTCGTCTTTTACTCGGCATTTTAAGAAAAGTACATTTTAGGCATTGACAAACTGATGATAAAAGATTTGAATAACTTTTTAATGGTGACAGAATGACAGAAAAATTTAAAATGTTTAGTTTACGTTAGACAGACGACTGAAATGTACAAATTTGACAACCAACTGACAGTCAAAAATATTTTTTTTGCAGTTAGAACAAATTGAAGAAAGAAAAGTACATTTTAGGCATTCACAAACTGATGATAAAAGATTTGAACAACTTTTTAATGGTGACAGAATGACAGGAAACCTTAACGCTTTTCGTTTACGTTGGACAGACGACTGAAAAGTACAAATTTGACAACCAATTGACAGTCAAAAATATTTTTTTTGCAGTTATAACAAATTGTAGGGGACTAAGAAATTGTATTTTTCACTGTCTTTCTAGTAATTTTTTCCAAGTTTCTCACTTTTTAAAACCTTCTCTGGACATTTAACATTTCAAAACCAAAATCATCCTTGGTTGCAGTATGCTATACATATTTAAAAATCAATTTATATAGTACACGATAATTGTGCCACCTTAAAGTATACTAAATACATAGATATTGCAAACCTCAACTATCTTTTAATGTATTGCAGCTTTTAGGAGTAAATGAAGTATAGAATGAAATTTAAAAAACTAATTTTTTGATTGAAAAATCATTACCTAGTTATACACATAAACCTTCCTTTTCAATCACTTTATCTATAAAAAAAAACGCATCAAAATCCGTTGCGTAGTTTTAAAGTTTTAAGCATACATACTACATAGGTATATAGGGACAGAGAAAGCGACTTTGTTTTAAACTATGTAGTGATTCAGGTAACTACGGTACGAGTAACCTCGATTAAAAATTTAGGTATGTACTATTTTTGCATCTTCAATAATACATAGTTACTGTACCGTACATACATTCTGATTCTATGTACATTGTAGATACATACATATATATATATATACATATATATACAAACATTTTTAATTGATGACTGTTATCACTTTCTCAGTAAACCTTTTTTATTAACAAACCAGTAAAATGTAGGTTACTCAGATGGTTGGAATTCTTAATGCACTACCCGAATAATTTGCAAATTTTACAAGTGGGTGTTTTCCATTTAAGGAAGAGTCGAACCACATTTCCCATTATGCATACTTTATAAACTTGGCATTCTTGATATTAATCGATTTGCTTTTGATGTTGATTGATAACAATTTTAATAACAAACAAATAATTAATTATTATTAGACTTAAAAAATGTCTCGAAATATTGTAGCGGAAAAACAATATTTAACAATTTTTATAGAACTTTTTGTAGTTATTAAATTATTGTAAAAAATGTCAATTTGATATTCGTCAATATTCTATATAGGTATGGACAAATGCATTGTAATGATAATAATACATTTGAAGTTAATATCAATTTGTGATGATATTTAAGCCGAAAAACAATTTCGGACACTTTTCTCCAACTTTCAGGTTTAGTTGTATATTTTTCGTAAAAAAACTGTCAATTCGATTTTTGTCAAAAATGAGCAATATGTCAACAGTTAGGTATATTATGCAGAAAATAAAATTAATTCGAAGTTAAAATGATTGACCACCCACATATTCAAGTCAAGAAACTACTTTTGACATTTTTTGACAAATTTTGTTTAATTTTTTTTTATTTTTTGTAAAAAAAAACTGTCACTTCCATATTAGCAAAATTGTACATATAATAATACCTAATTGTATTTTGTATAAACTTAAACAAGTTTGAAGTCAATATCGTTGCTCATTCTCAAGATATTCTAGTCAAAAAACATTTTTTACCAAACTTTGGTAGAATTTTTTGTACTTTTTTATTTTTTTTGGTAAAAAACTGTCAATTGATTGTTTTCAAAAATATTACCAGATGTCAAGGACAGCATTTCCTATAGTTAAAAATTGTTTCAAAGACGATATCATTTTTCCTTCATTGTATATTTTCACACCAACATTTTTGTTTGTGTTTAAATTTTAAAGAAATAACGGTGTGTTGAACTATTTCCAAATTTATACCACACCTGTATAATATTGCAATCTACACAATTAATTTTTTTTGAAGTCAATAGCATTATCCGTTCCTGAGATATTTGCGACCAACTAAAATTTTCACATACGTACGAACTATGAACGTATTTACGTACACACACACAAACATCTCTCAACAAATGAGGAATTTAGATTCTAGGGACCATAAAACGTCCAGATTTGTCAAAAATTTCAATCTGACAAATCGGAACGATAACAATAACTCCCTATGGGAAGTTAAAAATGCGTACATAGTACCTACATATATGTAAGTTAAATTCAAAATTTTTAATCTCGCTACTTTTGAAACTATGCTGCAGTATTATATGTTTACAAAGTTAGCTTCTTATTATTCTTGTTCATTTTACTATATCTATGTACATACACATTACACACATAGGTATATATAAATGGCACAATCTGTACGTGTTAAGATTATTTAATAACAACTTATAAACACCCTAAATACCTGCATACTCAAGACTCAACTACGTTCTTTTTGGAGAAAGTATAGATAAGTAGAAGTTTTTTTTAATTAAAAATTTGAACTTGTCAACAAAATTTGTATGTGATTATTTTTTTGAGTACCCGTAAGCTTACATGACTTAAAAAAAGCCGACAAGAATAAATAACATCATGTTTATAATGTATTACTTTAAATTAAAACCGGATACTTTTGCACCAATAAGGCATACAATTTAGGACAATGTGCCTGATTAATTTGCGATCAAAGTGGAATTAAAGAGATTCAATTAATTCGAATGGAAGCAACCCACCTTTAATTTGTTGGTAAATAAAAAAAGATAAAAATTCATTAATGAACAGATTAAACTTATTCTATAGTTTTAACTTTTTAAGGTGCTAGTTATAGATATCATTGCTTTTCATCATTGAAAATTTTATTTCGCTGTTTAAAAGCGGTAGAGAAAGTCAAATTTGTTATCGTAATGTAGGTAACGAGTTGGAGAATTTTCTTACAAAAGAAAGTACTATTATTTTAACACAGAATTTTTCTGCAAGTTCAATTTTACTTTTTCAATGATGATATCGTTTTCAAAATCGTTCCAATGAAAGCATTCTATTTTCTTTTATTTTCACATGTCAGTTTTTCTTTCAATGATCATTTTTTTCTTTAAACGATCAACTCTAACCTCAAATAATTGGAAAATGTTTGTTTATTTTTTGTTTTGTTTTAAATTGTGTAGTAGTACGTCGGGTTTTTAAGAAAATTGTATAAATCTTTTATTTACACGGTTGTTTAAATTTTAATTTGTTCTGTTTTCCAAGCAGTAGAGGTGGTATAACAGTTTTTTTTTATTCCAATGATAAATATTTTCAATGATATATGTACATATATTCTTCAATGATATGTCTAACTTGTAAAAAAAATTCCAATTCGATATTAGCTTTATTTTTCTAGCTTTTGTTCACATTTTTTTTATTTTGGCTTAACTTAATTTAGGCAGTAGAGTTTTGTCTGTTGAAGGCAGTTATGGTACTTATCAGTGGCGAGGCGTGAATAATTTCAAAAGGTAAGTCGGAGAAAAATTGGTCACCAAAATATTAAATTCCAAATATTTACTTGAAATAATTTCGTGTAATATGTATCTGCGTATCAAGCTAAGATGAATCTTAAAAAGTTCCAACTATTCCAACTCAAGTTCCAAATAAAAATATAATTATATAATATACATACCAATATCTTTGTGATTTGTTGAAAATATTTATTGTTTCAATATATAATTCATTACAATACATTAGACTAAATGGCTGAAATATAGGCAGTAGACTGTAAACCTACACATAAGAATTACTCTTTTATCAATCAAAATTATAATAAATATACATTATATTTCAAATATAAATTTATAATATTTAATTTCACACCGAACACAAAATCAATTCAAGTGTTTCACTGCGTTCTGCTTGTAATTTGAATTTTTAAATAAGTATAATCCTGTGTGCAACTTGCTGCATTTATTAGGGCCAATTGTTCCACTTTATGAAAGTTGCAGTTGTTTTCTGGACTTACTGCCAACAATAAATTAAAGCTAATATTCAAGCTACTGGCAAATGAAGTTCCAACCTTAACCTTTGAGATTTAGGATCCACTCCAGTGGATACATTCATAAAATAAGTCGGAAAGAAGCGAGTTATTTTATTGCAGAAACATCTTCAACGTCAACCTGCCTGATACATGTTGATTCATCAGCGCAGTGATTGTGAGATGCACTGACACACATTTTTTAAATAAGTCGAATTAAACCGAGTTATTTTTGTTTCTATGAAACCCACCACGACCTCAAGCAACATTGACATGCGCACTGCGCATTGCGCAACACACATGATTCATCAGCTATACTCTTGAGTCAGGTCAAAAGCATGGGGAAATTCACCAAAAAATAAGTCGATGAAAACCGGGTTATTTTGATCACTTTCGGAAAAATTTTTATACTATGTGAAATGCTGTCCTTGACATCTGGTAAAATTTTCGAAAAAAATCAATTGACAAATTTCTTACAAAAAATAAAAAAGGTACAAATCAGTACTAATCAGCTTATCGAACTGATCGAACATTCATTTTGTGCGTAGCGAATTAAAAAAAAGTCAAAATTCATAAACGGAAAAGATCTCCGTCTCGGTATGAAGACATTTGCTTGTCTATCAACAAAAATAAAAATCTAAAAATGTCTTTGGGATTCCCAAAATGATGACATTGATGAAGAAGTCTTAGTTACTCCACAAATAAAAAAAAATTAAAATTCCATTTATTTGCGTACTGCAAAAAACATGTTAGAATGTACACTCCTTATTAAAAGAAATCCAAGTTGTTGACTATTTCATTAAAAAAATGTCAATTGGCATTAAAATTAACTGCAACAAATCTGAAGATCATCAAAAAGTTTGTTTATCATTGAAATCCAAATCTTGGCAATTTTTCACTCACGACATTCCTTCTGCGAGGTCAATTAAATTTGTTCTTTTTGGTTTAGACAAAAAGCGTCTAGAAACATTGAAAACTGAACTTATTAAAATTGGTTTAAAGTATGTAGATACGAGAATTTACTTGACATCTTTTATGTATCTAGTGTTTCTTGAACCCGGCTCAATAAAACTAACAGACTTTGAAAAAAATATTAAATTTGTCTTTAAAACACAAGTCAAATGGGACTTTAGTCGGAAGCCAAAACACAAATATACGCAATGCTTCAACTGCCAAATGTTTGGCCATGTCGAGAAGAATTGCTTCATTAAAACACATTGCGGAATTTGCTCCGAAAATCTCGAGACAGATAAGTGCAAGTCTAACAATATTAAATGTGCAAACTGTAATGCAACGAACAAATCGACCGACCCGTGTTGTATGAGTCGCAAGAGTTTTTTGGACATGAGAGAAAAGTTATCTTCAAGGAATAAACGTCAAAATCAAATCCATACTGATGTGAAAGTACATCATTCGTTTGTACCTAACCAAATTGACTTTCCTCCACTCCCGTCAAATCAAAGATGACCAACAACATCAAAACCGGTTTCTGTTGGTGTTGCCAATACGAGTGAGCTGTTTTCATTAGACGAGATAAACCAACTTACGGAGGAGATGATAACATTATTAAGTAATTGTAAACAAAAGCAGAACAATTGAATACCATTGCACAATTAGCAATTAAGTATTTATATGTATAAACAAACACCATGAATAATACAATCTATCTTATCTTAATATATATAAATCTCGTGTCACAATGTTTGTCCTCAATGGACTCCTAAACCACTTAACCGAATATAATAAAATTCGCACACCATGTGCAGTTCGATACAACTTGAGAGATAGGATAGTTTAAATCTCAAATTATAGTCGCAATTTTAATTTATTGCTAATTATTTGTCTGTTATTATTTGACAGTCAGAATTATATGTTAGCTCCAAACGATTTTATCAGATAGCGACATCTGTGCACTGGATTGAGTAAGTTAAGAATTCAATAGATGGCGCTATGTCAAACGTCCAAACGTTTAATAGATGGCTCTATTTCAGAAATATAGTGTAAGTTCACAAACGTCAAATTTTGCTGCAGTGAATCGGCATTACTGCTGTTTTGCGATGCTGATGCTAATGCAGCTGTTGCTGATGCGATGCCGACTAATCACGCTGTCGTTGTGATGCTTTTTTGTTTAGTTTTTGCGCATCAGTTTATGAAACTTTGCAATAATGAACAGTTGACGAGAAAAGTGATGCCAGAATCTGGGTTTGTGAACGTTTGACTTTGAACATTTGGGCATCATTACTGCAGTAATGCGTTTGTGAACTTACACATAGGTTAAATTTATTTTGTAGTGAAACGGCATACAGTCAATTTTATTTTTTCAATTTTTGGTGTTAGCGTTACATATTATCAAATAGTTATATTGGAAATATAATATAGAATTAAATTTGGCACAGAGATAGATTATAGCCTTATAAAGCACGTAGACTAATTTTTACCCCGGTAAAATTTATTTTTTAGGATTAAACATTGACCACGTTGTACATAAAAATTGAAGTAATCTGCGGTTACAACGAAACCGATATTTTCAACAACTTTGGTTGTCCTGCCAATCGATCCATTAAACTTACGAAATTCAACGGGCCATTTGAAAAAAAAATTATGGGAAATCAAATAAGCAACAACAATATTTTTCCATAGCTTGAGTTTCTGCATTTAATTGGGGCAAGACGAAGTTTGCCGGGCCCTCTAGTACTAATATATAAAGCTGAAGAGTTTGATGCTGCGACTGATAATAGCGAAGAACAAGTGGACAATGTTGCAAAAACGGCGAAAATTATTCAACTTGGAGGGATTCTGTTGTTTGTTTCAACGCGCTGATCTCAGGAACTGCGTGATCGATTTGAAAAATTATTTTTAAATTGGATAGTCCATTTGTCTAGGACAGTGTTTTTCAAACTGTGGGTGCGACATGTGTGACTGTTTATTTTTTAATAAACGTTGAAATCTTGGATTAATTTTTGATACATTTAAGATTAAATCATTTTCCGAATTCAGTCTGTTTCTTTTTTTAGTTTTAATGTCAAACATTGAAGAGAATGTGACTTCACACAGGTATGAAGTGGCGAATGGCAGCAATAACTTCAAAGCCTCGTTTGCAAGCTCAGGATACTCTCCTCTTCTCATTATCCAGAAATTGTCAATCGTTTTCAAATTGAATTCCATTTTCAGCATGCCATCTGCAGCTAAATCTATAAGATTTTCTTTTATATTTACCGATGGTAGATCCGCGAGTTTGACTGACATATTCAAAAAAGGATTTAATACCCATCTTTGTCCATCTCCACTTTCAAAATCCACTTCAGGAAAGTAACTTAATAGTTTCTTCTCTAAATTATGTAAACTCTCTTCCATGAGATGAATATGAGAGTCTAATGATATCGATTCATCTGATGAAATTTCTTCGAGCGTCTTTTGAAAGCAGGGAAAATAATCAAAACTGTTTGTTTGTAAAGACTCTGACCACAAACGAAGTTTTGCGAGGAATCCTCTGATTCGATTCATCTGATGAAATTTCTTCGAGCGTCTTTTGAAAGCAGGGAAAATAATCAAAACTGTTTGTTTGTAAAGACTCTGACCACAAACGAAGTTTTGCGAGGAATCCTCTGATTTTATCTTTTGCAGTTTATAATGCTTTCTTCTCTCCCTTGGAGGCTCTTATTCAATATGTTTAAGTGGTTGTAAGGATTAGCAAGAAATGATAATTTTAAGAGCCAGGTGGGATCAGAAAAATGATCCGAATTTCCAGATTTTGAAACTTGTAAGAACATCAATAATTCGGCTTTCAATTTCAAAACTCTTGTCAATACCTTTCCTTTTGATAGCCATCTGACCTCTGTGTAAAAAAGGAGATTTTGATGGAGTGAACCCATTTCATCACAAATGATCCTAAACAGCCGACTTTGCAAGCCCTTGCCTTTAATAGAGTTCACAACTCTAATCACATCTTTAAGCACATCATTTAATCCAGAAGGTAACACCTTGGATGTCAAAACTTGTCGATGAAGAAAGCAGTGTGTCCATGAAACGTTTGGCATTATCAATTTTAATTTTGCAATGAGCCCACTTTTGTTGCCCGTCAAAGCTTTAGCACCATCGCTACAAATAGCAAAACATTTTGTCCAATCAATCTCGTAGTCGCGAGAGCTTTCTAAAAACATATCGTACAAACACTGGCCAGTAGTATTAGCAGGAAGAGCTTTGCAAAATAAAATTTCTTCTTCAATGTTTTCCTTTGCTTCAAAGCGAACAAATACCACAAACTGTGCACAGTCTGAAACATCAGTAGATTCATCCAGTTGCAAGGCAAAATGTGGACTCTTCTTTAATTTTTCAATTAATTGTTCTTGAAAGTCAACGGCCATGTCATTTATTCTCCGCTCAATTGTATTGTCAGAAAGTGGTATACTTTTAAGTTTATCTGCCTCTTGTTTGCCCAAAATAGTTTCAACCATATCAAGGGCCGCGGGCAAAATAAGATTCTCAGCAATTGTGTGAGGTTTCCCTGCTTTGGCGACTCGGTATGCTACTTGATAGCTAGCTAACAACGCTTTCTCATTGGTACTCGATAGCTAAAACAAATTTTAAAACAATAAGAATATATCAAACGAAACAGTAAATCAAAATTACAATACGTATATGTATGTAGCAAAATAGATCAAACATGGAAAAAAGCGTAGGTATTTTTCGCGAATTTAAGCCGGTCAGTGCATGTACATACCTACAGACCCTTTTACCTATGAACATATGTATGTATGTATTTAGGTCGCGATTACGTTCAAACAGAAACAGATATTATTTTTGATCCAAAAATAATAAAGGGCATTAAAATAAGACTTATTTTTCTTACCTGGACCACAGTACTTTGTTGCTGGTTAAGCGATTTCAATTTGCGTTCGAAAAATTCTAACGGCATATGAGAGATGTCGCATAAGCTTTGATGGTTTCATGCTTTCGGCAGATAAAACTTCACAACAAAGAACACATTGAGGCTTATTATTTAAAACTGTGAAACCATATCTAAGATATTTTACGTCATAAAGTCTATTTTTTTTTTCGTTGCTTCCTCCGCTTCCACTCGCACCGGATGTGCAAGGCTGCAACGGTCTTTTGAGAAACTTGTTCATAATCACTCGTAAAAAACACAACAAAACACTTAATCTTTAAATAAGTACACTTACTCTCAAGTGAAAAATATTAAATGACAATTCTGATGCGCACTTAGGAATTCAAAAAAATGAAAATTACTGCAAGGCCTGCTACAATTTTAAAATTTTTTTTTGGCAACACGGGAGAAAATTTCATCGCGAATAAGTAAAATCTTGTGTAATAAGGATGGGCTTGGAAGGGGTTCAGTGTATGTAACTTTTTAAATAACTGACACATTATAATGGGGTCGCGTATTCAAAAAGTTTGAAAAACACTGGTCTAGGAAGACTTTAAGGTATATAAAATTACGCTACGACCAATAGGAGCGCAGAATCAGTAAAAAATGTTGCAAAAAACGGGGAAAATGAACCCACTTTAACCTTTTTTAAATTAATGAAATGTGGTCGAAATTAATGTATTCTTGTCAATTATTCGCCAAAGAGTTTTTTCACCATAAAATAATATTAATCCATCCCTGTTCCAAACTTCATACAGATCTGTTCAGTCATTCTGGCGAGATTGGGAACCATACATTTTACGGGATAAAAGTAGCCTATGTGCTACAAATTTTTCTTTGAAGTTACTTTTAATAGGAGACGGGAAAGTACCTCATGTTGAAAATAAAATTGAAATTGATCGCGATTTAGGAGAAAGAGTGACTAGCATTGAGGATTAAATATCGAAAGTTTAGATATCGTCGAAATAGAAAAAAGAGATATTATCAATGGACGTGTCAAAGGGCAATATTGGCGTGAAGAAACAGTAGCGTTGATAAAATTAACGACCTTATTTTAACTAAACTTCCAGGAAATTCAATTACCTACACATATGTATGTACACATCTATTGATAAATGTAATGAAAATTTTGGTTGGTAGCAAATATCTCAGGTACGGATAATGCCATTGACTTCAAATAAATTTATTTATTGTGTAAAATGTTATGTGGTACAGATTTGGTATAAATTTGAAAAAAGTTCAGCATACCGTTATTTATTTTAAACTGACAATTAAGGAAGAACGATATTATGTTCAAAACATTTTTCTACAATGTGAAATAACGTTTTTGACATTTGGTTAAATTTTGGACGAAAATTAAATTTTCAGTTTTTATTACAAAAATAAAAAAAACTTTAACAAAAATTGCAGAAGTTGTTGTTTTGACTTAAATATGTCGAGTGTGGTCAATCATTTTAACTTAAAATTTATTTTATTTTTTGCATAATACGACTGTACCATATGTTGGTACGTTTTTGACAAATATCGAATGGAATTTTTTTTCACGAAAAATAAAAATCTATTTGTCAATACCTAAATACTAAATGTGGACGAATACAAATTTACAGTTATTATTATTATTATACCCTAAAAGTTAATTTGTGGATTGCATTCATTCGGTATTGCGATTGTCGTTTTTTCGACTAAATCGACTTCAAAACAGACAAATATAGTCGTAGAGAAAATTGTTGACGACTAGTTGAAGAATTTTAAAAAAGTAAGTTTTTTTTTCAATTTATTTTGTGTTTTATAATCACGCATTAATTTTAAAGGATGAAAATAATAAATTCACACCAAATTCGAAGGCTTGTAGAGCTGATGGAGCAACACCAGCATCTAGCTAAAAATTTTAAGAATACAGAAGCAAACTCTGGGATGAATTAGGAAGGAGTTACATCTCTATTCTTACCAGCATAACATTTATGCTATAAAAACCTTTCCTATTGTAGTATCTATATTGAAGTTTTTTCTTTGGTGCGATTATTTTAATGTGAGTCCCATCGACGCACTCTATAACTCCTGGAATTCCTGCTTGTTGAAGGAAGTGTATTTTGGCTTCGTTTTTTTTCTTTTTCCGAAAGATCCATCCTGATCCAAATCGTGCAAAGTTGTTCTTCCAATATATTTATCATTTTTGTAAGAACATTACCTACTCATAGTTGGTTGAGCCATTCCTAAATTAAAATCGTTTCCGACACCTTTTTGATAACTCCCTTCAGAGAAAAATCTAAGTGTGGCGGCAAGTTTCAAAACAGTAGGAATCGCCAGGCTACGTTGTTGAGGAAGACTGTTTTCTTTTAGATCCAAGACATATTTGAAGGCATGATTGTCCAGCCGAAAGTACATTTTAAATCTTTAATGTGCGATGTAAAACAGGATAATAACATTAAGTAAATATTAATATATATATCTTAATATATATAAATCTCGTGTCACAATGTTTGTCCTCAATGGACTCCTAAACCACTTAACCGATTATAATAAAATTCGCACACCATGTGCAGTTCGATCCAACTTGAGAGATAGGATAGTTTAAATCTCAAATAATAGTCGCAATTTTAATTTATTGCTAATTATTGGTCTGTTATTATTTGACAGTCACAATTATCTGTTAACTCCAAATGATTCTAACAGATGTCGATACCTTTCGACTGGGTTGAGTAAGTAATCAATAGATGGCGCTGCTATGGTAAATCTACGAACGTGTCATATATCTACATTTTAACAGCATAATTACCACGTGTTGTTGACGCTATAAAATTAATTAAATTTATTTTGTAGTGAACGAAATACCGTATAATTCATTATTTCCACTTTTTAAATTTTTGGTGTTAGCATAGCCGGCCACGTGTTACTTAGACTGAAGTGTAAATTGAATTCATATTATAATGAAGATAATAGTACAGTGAACTTAATCCTGTTTTCTACTTATTTGTGTTTCATTGATCAAAACTTTATAATTTAATTTATTGCTAATTATTTGTCTGTTATTATTTGACAGTCACAATTATCTGTTAACTCCAAATGATTCTAACAGATGTCGATACCTTTCGACTGGGTTGAGTAAGTAATCAATAGATGGCGCTGCTATGATAAATCTACGAACGTGTCATATATCTACATTTTAACAGCATAATTACCACGTGTTGTTGACGCTATAAAATTAATTAAATTTATTTTGTAGTGAACGAAATACCGTATAATTCAATTATTTCCACTTTTTAAATTTTTGGTGTTAGCATATCTTTATATATAAAAATGAATCCCGTTTTCCCTTGGTCACGGCATCATGCGTGAACGGCCTCAACCGATTTCACTAATTCTTTTTTTGTTGTATTTGTTATTATTAGGAGAAGTCTCTTATGTAAGAAAAAATTACGAAAGTTGCACATGAAACAAGAAGATTTTACTTTTTTAATAAAATAATGTGTTATGGCAGTAATATTCACGTAGTTGCCATTAAAAACAAAGAATTGTAGTTTAAATGCTCTTTGCAAATAAAACGGTCGGAGTTGGTCTGTGGTCGGAGTTATAATAACAAAATACTTATATAATTCATTTACCATTTCTTAGTGTACTTTTCACATTGGTTTCCATAGGATAATTTGTAGTGTGTGTTCATTTGTGAAGTGTTTGTTCAACAAGGTTAGTCAAATTAATATAGTGTTTCAAAGTTTTGATAGACCATTTTCATACTTTTACAAAAGAATAGGTACTATAGTATTTTGTTATTTTCAGTTGAATTTTTGTTTCTAAAAATGCCGGCAATTAGATGTACTTAAGTCACAGAATCCGTAATGCTGCAAGTAAAAGAAATACAAGAGCAAATCAAACTGACGAGCAACGTGAAACGCGGAATGAAGTTGAACGGAATCGATGGAACCGACATTAACAAAATAGAAGTGTTGCGTTTAACTCTTATAGAGCTGCATTGACTACAATACACTGCATATCGTTGCTATTGGACCAATGAACGTTGTTTGTCAATATTGCAAGGCATTAAAGTTTAAAAATGAAACCCCTGGATTGTGTTGCTCGAACGGTCAAGTCAAACTGAGGCCGTTGGTACCGCCACCAGAGCCATTACATTCATTGGTTTTCGAAAATGGGCCAGATTCTAGACATTTTGTAACTGATATCCAGTAATACAATAATTGCTGTCAAATGACATCATTTGGCGCTACAAAAGTTATTCAAGACAATCACAGTTAAAAACATTCTCTGTCGGGTCAGCTTTAGGTACTTAATAAAGAAATTAACTTTATTCAGATAAATAGGTAACAGATATTTCTTGATTATAGGGCGGTACGAAGTTCGCCGGGTCAGCTAGTATATATATATATATATAAAAAAAATGTAAGGTTGATGACTCTAGTCGATAGTCGATGAATCGACTCCACTCGACGGTCGACTAGTAATCATGGTAATAGGTTCACAAATAATATCACAGAATCTACAGTTGCAAATTCGATTACCCGCATTGTTTCTTCAAATTTTAATTCACCTGGCGCCGAAGTTTCATTAGATGATGTCAAAGCTATTATCTTAGCTCTAAAAAATAGAAAATCTGCAGGTTTTGACAATCTAAAAAATTCTGAAATAAAATATATAGGTATGCAGAATTTGTTTGATTCTTGTTTTAAGATAAATTACTTCGCAGATAGTTGGAAATCTGCAAAAATTATTCCGTTTTTAAAACCAGGCAAGGCTGCAAATATGCCTTGCAATTATAAACCGATAAGTCTACTTAGCTCACTGAGTAAATATTTTGAACAAATAATCAAAACAAACATTATAACACATATAGAAAGATATAATTTACTTCCACCAGAGCAATTTGGATTTCGCGCCTTTCATAGTTCAGTTCCCCAAGTGGATAGAATAACAAAGCATTTATACAAAACAAATTCAATGAAAGAAAAAACAGGTATGGTGTTCCTTGACATTTTGAAGGCGTTTGATACAGTTTGGCACAACGCCTTGTTACACAAGTTCTTAATTCTAAATTTTCCTATGTATGTATGTATCTCATTAGGATTGTACAATCTTTTTTGACAAATACGATATTTAGAGTTACTGTCAACAAGACGTCTTCAAATGTCTATGGCATAAGTGCGGGAGTACCTCAAGGTTCTGTCCTTGGTAATATTTTATATAATACTACCGAAACCCCCGCCCGCTTTGCAGGGCGTTAAAAAAATTTAGTTTTTGCTATCGGTCCGATTTGTCAAACTGAAATTGTTGACATATCTGGACGTTTTAAGGTCTTACAATACATATGTATATATCTTTCATTTTTAGAGAGATGTCTGTGTGTGAGTGTACATACGTTTTCCTACGTTCGTACGTTCGAGAAATATTTTTCTTCGGCGATATCTCAAGAACGTGTAGAGATATCGACTCCAACTAAATATTTTCGAAAGGTTATAACTTCTGAAATACTAAATAGACTGAAAAACAATGTATTGCTCAAATATACAATGACCGATAAATGATATAAACTTCAAAATATTTTATTACGGCGTAAAATAACGTTTTTTGACATTCGGTAAAATTTTTGAAAAAAAAAAAATAAAAAACCTACAACAAAAATTTACCAAAAAGTCTCTTTTTCTTGTTTTTCAACTTAAATATCCGAGGGCTAAACATGACATTGATTGTCAAAATCATTTTTTTTTCAAAATTTTTTCAAAAATAATAAAATTTGTTAAATGTGATTATGTCTTTTTACTAAAATTGTTATTAATTAGAAAAATCAAAAATAAATCGAACAGATAGTTTTTTTTACAAAAAATGTTGATATTCGTCAATATTTGATCATTTTTAAGGTATTGAAAAATGCATTATGTTGAAAATAAAATACAGTTGAATACAATATCCCCGTTCTCGAGATATTTGTCCAAAATTTCAATTTGACAAATCGGACCGATAACAATATCTCCTATGAGAAAAAATTATTTTGTTTAAAGGCGATGCGTAATGCAAAATCTTCAAAAACTGCCAAATATTCAAAGTAGATGGAAAGTTATCAGTGTGGCCCTTAAAAATGCAAAAAAAAAAAATACAATTTTCCAAAAGAAAAAAAAAAGTAATTGCTATAATTGGATAAAAATATAAAAAAGTATAAACAAATATAATTCATTGTTTGTCGTTTCCTTACCAAAACTTTGGTTCAGGCCATACTTACTTACTTACTTAGGTCCTCAGACCTACGAAGTCCGTTGGTGTTCCCTAGCGGGACATAGGGCCTCAACTACTCCTACGCGCCATCGTGTACGGTTTCCAGCGATGTATTTAAGCTCCCTCCAGCTCTTTCCCAGTCTCGCAGATTCCTCCTCAACTGTTCTTCTCCACGTGCTTCTCGGTCTACCTACTCTTCTTCCTTCTTGTGTGAGTGGGTTCCACTGCATTGCTTGGCCTGCAATGCAGTCATTACCTTTTCGAAGCGTGTGTCCAATCCACTGCCACTTGCGCCTTCGTATAATGGTATCTATGGGTTCCTGACCTGTTCGTCTATGTAAGTCATAGTTGGAGATACGATTAGGCCAGAAAACCCGTAAGATGTTTCGAAGACACCTATTAACGAAGGTTTGCAGTTTCCTGGTTATTGTGGTTGTTATTTTCCAGGTGCTGCAGCCATATAGCAGAACTGATTCGACGTTAGAGTTGAACAGTCGTAGCTTTGTGTTCAAGCTGAGAGATTTGTTCCTCCAAACATTGGACAACATTCCGAACGCAGCCTTTGCTTTTCCGATGCGGCTGGCGATGTCTAATTCGGTTCCTCCTTCAGGAGAGACGATACTTCCAAGGTATTGGAAGCTATCTACTTTCTCTACTGCTTGTTGACCAATGTTCATCAGAGCGGATGATTGCGAGCTCCCGAGGCTGAACATCTTTGTTTTTCCCGTATTGATTTTCAGCCCCACGATTGCTGCTTCTCTCTCCACCCTTGTTGCCATTTGATGGAGATCCATGATCTTATGGGAAAGCAAGCAAACATCGTCAGCGTAGTCGAGATGTTTAAGGTAAGTTGTCAGAGTCCATCTTATTCCTCCGCTTCCTGTCAAAGCCATCCGCAGTATATCACTTATCACCAATAAAAACAGGATTGGTGACAGTATGCAGCCCTGTCTGACCCCGCTTTGGACTTCAAATTCTTCGGACAACCTACCTCCGTGTAAGACGTGACATTTGGACCCATCATAAGTCGCTTTAATAATAGCAATGAGTTTCTCCGGTATACCCCTCCTCCGTAAAGCAAGCCAGATAAACTCCCTGTTGACGCTGTCGAAAGCCTTCTCGAAATCAATGAACAGCAGGTGAAGTGGTGATCGATATTCGACGCACTGTTCGATGATGATCCTCAAGGTGTTAATGTGATCAATACAGGAGGACCCAGTGCGGAAGCCTGCTTGTTCAGCGTCGAGCGATGCTTCGAGGTGTTCTTTAATGCGATCTAAAACAATCTTTGCTACTATTTTGGCGACTGCAGGCAAAACGCAGATACCCCTCCAGTTTTCACACTTCATCAAGTCTCCTTTTTTTGGGAGCTTGACAATCATTCCCTTTTTCCACTCTTCGGGAAAGCATTCGGAGACCCACGCTTTCTCTATGAGCGGTTGCAGCAGATCGCTTGATGTTGTTGGTGCTGCTTGCAGCAATTCTGCGGGAATGCCGTCAAGTCCTACCGCTTTATTGGTCTTAAGTGCTTTGATGGCGGTACATATCTCTTCCTTACTGGGGGGTGCGGTGCGTAATCGGGAATTGGTTGTATCGGGCAACTCGGAAGATGTCATTTGCATGTTGCTGTCAAAAACATGATTTAAGACAGAGGCAAAATGCTCCCTCCACCTTCTGAGTTGGTCCTCATCCGATATTAGCAGGGTTCCATCACTACGCTGGACCTTTTTCATCTTCATGCGGTATGTGGATTCTAGCTCGTTTCTTTCTTCTCCGTGCGCAGCTGCCAAACGAGCTTTAAGGTGTTTTCTTTCGTCGATCTTAGCCCAAGTTTCTTCCGAAAGCCAGGTGTCACGGCTTCCTTGCACACGACCGACTATTCTCTCAGCACCTGATATGAGAGCATTTTTCACAGCACTCCAGTGGTTTTCTATGGATTCTGTTCCAGTGCTGCTGATTGCCCTCATATGTTGCGAAAGGTGGTCCCTGAGTTGTTGTCGAGTGTTAGGGTCCCATGAAATTAGACTATTGATAGCTGTTTTGGTTAGCAACAGCCCAACTCCAGCGTCCCGAGCGCTTCCAGGTGCTTTTCCAGAATAGAGTAGCACAGTGTTACGTGTTGGAGACTTGTACTTGCCCGATCCCAACCATCTTACTTCACTAATCCCTAAGATATCCAACCTATACCGCATGAATTCTCTCTCTAGTTGGAGGAATCTGGAGTTGTGAGGACCTTCGTTTCCTGCTTCCAGGAGCGTCTTCACATTCCAGAAACCAATCTTTGTCCGGGTACAATAGCCAAAAGTCGTCAACGTGTGATCAATCCTTATCCGAGGCGTAGTTTCGGTTTCGGTAGCACGATTTAATTCAGTTACGAAGAATGCTAACCTCCGTAACCTATCCCAGAGAAAGCTGGGAGCTCCGCACTTACAATTTTAGCTTATTTTGTATATAGGTATACAAAAATAATTACCGGGGACCACCACGGGGAGGTAAAGTAAGCACTTCGTCGTGCCTGAAAGTTGCGCTGCTGGCCTATGCCAAGTTATAGGCAGTCAACAGTTACCCGATCAGACACGGCGCAGGTCCGCCAAGTGTAACTATTAACTGTCAGTTAATTAGTGCAAAAACACGGCGGCGGTTTGAAATATGTGTCGAAATTCGACACCATTCATCAAATCTTGTAAGACTTTTAATTTCGTAATGGTTCAGGCCATGCAATTTTTATTTAAAAAAAAGAAGAAAACGCTGCCAGCGACAGTAATCGAACTTAAGACCCCTCACGTCTAGAGCGGATATCTTACCAGGACACCACAAACTCTACTGATTTAGGTGTGCGCAAATTCCTAAATACTGTTAAAATAAGCGACTAAACTTTAATTTCTTTGTTTAACATATTTTTTTTTTATATTTTTTTTGCTCCCTTAACCTTCTACTCTTATACCTGTTTAATTTAAAAAAAAATTAAGAAAATCGGTCAACCGGTTTGGCTGGTTAGTGAACGAACACAAAAAAAAAACAAACTTTCTTTTATATATAGATATAGATATAGATATAGATTTCACACATGACCTTCCTTCTTTTCCCAACTGTGAAAAAGCAATTTTTGCAGATGATATTTTAAATTGCCCCTACCGCCTAAACGGGGTAAGATAGACACCCCCCTTCCATAGTAAAAAATACTTGTTTTGAGCCCCCTTTAAAATACCGTTATCAAATCTTGGCGCCCTAGTTATCTTACTCGTGCCTAGTGTTTGAGTTTCAAAGTACCAGTATGCTCTGAATGTTTACTAGTGTTGATAATAGATTCTTATCTGTGCTTGTAGGTTGAGGCCAAGACCGCATCGTGGTTGTCGAGGCAATGATGATGATGATGATGATGATTTTGCATTCTAAGCACGTCTGTATCGAGTAAGGAAAAAAATAGTTTTCTTCGACGTTTTTAAGTATGGCGTTCTTGTTTTATTATAATAAACATTAAAAGATATTCACTTTTAAGCGTCAAAGTTCAATAAATTTATAAATTATACAATGTTACTTCTATAAGCCATTAAATAATATTTACAATAAAAACAGTATTTTCTGTGAACATAACATTAACGGTTTTCAATTAAAAATATTTCTACAATGTTTAGGTATTGTTTTAAATATAAAACTAGAATTTAAAAAATTCAATAAATACTGACTTCATATAAATTTAAATTATAAAAATGAAAAATTATTTTGTTACTTTATTATATTTTTTCTGTTTGTTCAAGATGTTAAATTATGTATGTATATATGTTTAAAATGTTTTTGTTTTTTTTTTTTTCAACTTCAAAAAATCTATATTTGTCTTTAAATGTGTAGTAGTACTTAAAATATATTCATTTTGATCAATTTTAAAAACATTTCTTGTTCTATATAATTAATTGTTGATTTCAAAAATAACATACAAATTCTGTATAATTTTCACTTCCTATCCTATATACGCATTTTTTGTAAACTACAATATAATTTTTTGAGGCACATTTTTAATTTTTTTTTAACAATAAATATCCCATACAATTTTTTTATTTTAGCCTGTGAAAAATTTTTTTAACAATAAATATCCCATACAATTTTTTTATTTTAGCCTGTGGAAATTATTATTGTGTTGTATTTTCTATATCAGTTTTCTAGGGTAAGAAAATCGGTGTGTTTCAATAAAATCATACAATTGAAAAACAGATGATACTAAGTTGATACATAATATTATTAACGTAGATAACAAAAAATATTTTAAAAATAACATAGTCATTTTCTTTACATCAGATTTCAATAAGCGTAAGTTTAGTATTGAAATCTAGTCGATTAATATTAAATCGTACATTTTATGCTCAAAACAGTTTCATCTTTTACTTGAAGAGCGTGCTATTATATATTTACAATTTACATGCAATCGATATTTAAGTATGATAAATTCATACAAGGATAAGGAGAAATTTTGCTAATTCAGACTCTAGCTTGTTTGTTTGCTTTTATAAAAGGAACACAACTGAAATTCAATTTTATCAAAAATTTTAACTTGCTTTGTATTTAATGTTTGAACTAATTTTAATTTGAAGTTTTTTTTGTCTTTCAAAAATTGCCAAAAACCATTAACTGTCACAAATCAACTTTTTTCAAGCTTTTAAAAATTGCATCACTTTTTGAAAAAGAACTGGCTGACGACTCTTCGAAATATATTTAAATTTATCACTTGTGTGTGATAATGAGTGGCCCTCATTCATAATGAAATATTTATTATTTGTAGAAAAGTACATATCCACTTATGCACATAATTTTACTAGAAAGATTTATTAAAATAATCTAAATTGTGTTTGAATGTTTATACATGAAGATTAAAATAAATTTGGCAGGCCTTTAGTTTTCCATTCTTTTGGATTACTTTTGTGGCGTTTGAAAAAAGAACTGTATAAACTAAAATTTTTACATTATCTTATGTTCATAACTAGGTATTATTATATACGATTTAAGTTTGTATGTAAATTGTGGCTAACACTGAAGTGTTTATAGTAGTATCATCTTTTTTAAGTAGAAAATTTAATATACAAGGTTTTTAATTCATATGTTTATAAGATAATAACTCTGAAAATTAGTAGTACTAAGTATAAACTCCAACGGTTGATTCATATGTTTCACTCCCTATATTTTCAATTATAATTACATACAATACATTATGCTTTGGTCAATAATTTTTTTTTATTTTTAAATAAATCTATTCTAACTCGTAAAATTAAGTACTACAATTATAGTAATCGAACAAAATAAAAAAAATATAGAACAGTTTTGTTCGGAGTTCATTGCAAACAATTTCATTAAGTTATCAATTTTTCTTCAAGAAAACTATTTTAATAGCTATTGACACATTTTTAAAACATATTTATTTTGTGATTTTTTCATTTGTCCAGTTTGATTAAAACATACCTACAATTTATTAGTGGACACGTCAGTCGTCCAGTGTCCATAAAATAAAAAAAAAGATTACCTGATCAGGATCAGATTCTGACATACAATAGTAATCAAGTTTATAAACTAATAATAATAATTGGCATAAATGGTTTGTATAATGATAAAAAACTAAGGCATATTCCCAATGTGTGAATAAACGTGAATCGAGTTGCACTGGATCCTTCAGTTGGTTTGGTAATGATTCCAGATCCTATACCAGCTGCCATAACCATATCTTGAGGAATGCTAGTATCCAGGTCATCTAAGACAATAGACAAATCAAATTATTACTTTAGAGAAAATATGTTCTACCTAATAACACAAATTAATACTAAATCATAATAAATAAATATAGTTAGACGACATAATGTTTCTAATTAACGAATCGCGGATTCGTATATATAAAAAAAAGCGAACGCCAACCCCTGAGGGGTTGGCCCAACGGTCCAACTTACAGATTTCAATCAAAAACGGTTTATTAATTTAAAGACAATTTATTATTCGTGTAATATATTCTCCGGTCACAATACGACTAACTGCACTTAAAACTAATTCCCTAACATAACACCTAACGGCGTGCATCGATGATTAGCTGCGTCAGCGACCTTGATATCGCTCGTGCATTCACCCCAATGCACAGTTGTCCGAAATACGATACCCACCAATCGTGGGAACCTATGAGTTTATGCCGTTATGCTGCGTAGACGAATCGTGGTCGCCCGTGTTGGCGCGAGGTGTTAACTCCTCCCCCTTTGAAAATCTACGTCCCGTAGATCAACATTTTAAGAAGAGATGCTAGGGGTAGGCATCACCGGTGGTGGTAGTATTTGGATCTTTGGTAGATCAATTTTCCTGTGCAGCTTACGCCATATTATTAATACAACGATTGCCAATATCAGAAGGATCGTCACATCCGTGGCAGTATAGGTGTTTAATTGGTTTGATAGGCCAATCAGGATCTTGATGTTCTTCATGCTTATGTCGTGGAGGTATTCGATGTCGACTTTGGGCTTCGTTATGGAGGTGTTAGTGCTTGAAGTGAAGTGGTTGTCATGCTAACAAATGTTCTGTTATTCAGTCGAATTGATTCGTTGTAAAGTTGAATCAGATATGTACCGGAGAGGTCCTTTGATATGCTTTCGCTAACTAATTTTCCATTGAAATTTGTTGCGAATATGGTGTCTTCTTTGATCAGTCCCGTGATCGTGGCTTTATTAGTACGAATCGCACAGTTAGCGTGTCCGCCTTTGAGCAACCGAACTACGCAACCATCTTCTTCCAATTTTTCTAGAGAGCTTTCGTAGCAAACCGTCATGTTACCCATACTAAGGCAGTTGGACACTATCGCATAGGTATCTTCATGGTTTGCCAAAATTCTTGAATAAGGTAGGTCAACTTGCTTTCCCTTGATAATTGAAGCTCTGGTCAGAAGTAAGTTATATTCAGTCCTGCTGAGTTTGGGCAAAGAGAGTACATACAGCAGGATGGAAGAATGGTGTAGAATGATGGTTTACCAAATTGTAAGGCTTCTACCACGTTTGCATATGGTAAAGTCTCAATTTCTTTGATGACTCGATTGATCTCTTCATGGTCTAAGAAGTTGGTGTTTACGATTCCGTTTCTGGCCATCTGACAGGCCCGAACAATTTCATTAACCTCTTCTTTGACGACGAGCAATTCATCCATAATGCTTTGCTCATGGACAGCCTTATTAGACGATGATATTTGGTTTGCAGTACTGTTGATAACCCAGTTGATCTTTTGGGTGATGTCCTTCGTTATTCTAAGAACCCTCTCATTTATCTTGTACTGATGGTTGTTCTTTTCGACTAAATCATTCTCGTTCTTTAGCACATTGTCCCAGTCTGCTGCGTCGGGGTTACCGGCAAGCCACTTCCATGCAGAACCGATCCAGTTGATCGACCTTTGTCTTCTATGGATGTTACCCTTGAGCAAATCGATTCGTTCTTGCAGTTGAGTAAGGTGATGGCGTATGACGATTTTCTTTTCAGGATGATTGATAACACTTTGGACAGCCGAAGTCATTTTGTTGAGTAGATCTTCAAATTCATCTAGCCGGATCATATGCACTAGTTTGAAGTGTCCATCGATGATCCACCCTGGCCCTTCTTTTATTGTTACCATTGGGGACTGGTACTCGAAGATATTGAAGCCTTGCACGGCCGTTTGGAATAATAAGACAATGCACACGATGAGCATAATTTAGTTTTCCGCTCTTTTTTTTCTTTTTTTCTTTGGTTTAGTTTTTAAAAAAAAATCTTTTTTTTTGTAGCGATATTTCCTCTGTAACAGAAAAGAAAGGGTTTTAGTTTTAGTACTCCCCTTAGCCGTCGGAATAGGGTTTCCAAGGAACCGTGTTGCGTGGGAGGTGTCGTTTGAGTCCCGTTTAGCTGCAAGCAGCCTACTAATGGAACGATCACCATCACCGTCGTATCCTTTAGTCTTACAGATATCCGCATGTTCCCATGGTTATGCGAAAATTTTAGTTATTATCCAAAATAGTCTACTGTGTTCCCATGGTAACAGCGACGTTCACTCAAATAGAGCGTATTGGTAATTAACTAGGATCTACAGGCAAAAAGGATACAGTTTTGCAACGCGGTCAATGCTCGGGCGCCAACCCTGAGGGGTTGGCCCAACGGTCCGACTTACAGATTTCAATCAAAAACGGTTTATTAATTTAAAGACAATTTATTATTCGTGTAATATATTCTCCGGTCACAATACGACTAACTGCACTTAAAACTAATTCCCTAACATAACACCTAACGGCTCGGCGTGCAGCGACCTTGATATCGCTCGTGCATTCACCCCAATGCACCGTTGTCCGAAATACGATACCCAACAATCGTGGGAACCTATGAGTTTATGCCGTTATGCTGCGTAGACGAATCGTGGTCGCGCGTGTTGGAGCGAGGTGTTAACTTTTCTACATACAGTCATAAAAAAATGTGACCTGTTGCAAAAACATTATCTTATTTTTTCACCTCTCAGATACATTTTGTATGTATCTCTCAGCTACATTATGTATAGCCCAGTGGCATCTCTTTCGGTGTGTTTTTTTAACTTTCCATAGGGAGTTATTGTAATCGGTCCGATTTGCCAAATTGAAATTTTTGATAAATCTGGTCCCTAGAATCTAGATCCATCATTTTTAGAGAGATGTCTGTGAGTGCGTGTGTACGTACGTTTGTGCGTTCGTACTTTCGCACGTTCGTACGTTCGGGATACCATTTTTCGTCCACGGTATCTCAAGAACGGGTGAGGATATCGACTCTAAATAAATTTTTTTTATCGCAAATATCTCAGGAACGGATAATCTTATAGACTTCAAATAAATTTTATTGTATACAATGTGACGCGGTACATATTTGGTATAAATTTGCAAAAAGTCCAACATACCGTTATTTTTTTTAAATTGAAAAACTAAAAAAAATTTTCGGCGCTCAAAAATACAACGAAGGGAAATCGATATTATGTTCAAAAAAATGTATACGATGTGAAAAGTACAAAAAATTCGACTTGAATATCACGAGAATGGACAACGATATCGACTTCAAATTTATTTTAGTTTCAACAAAATATATTTATTAATATATGTTACAATTTTGACAAACATCGAATAAACATATTTCTTACAAAAAATAAAAAACTTTAACAAACATTTTCCAAAAAATGTCAAAAGTTGTTTCTTGACTTGAATATTTCGAGAGTGGTCAATCTTTTTAACTTAATATTTGTTTTATTTTTTGTATAATGCAATTATTAACATATGGTACATTTTTGATAAAAATATCGAACCGACAGTTTTTTCATGACAAATAAAAATCTAAAACTAAAATTTAACGAAAAGTTCGGCTCAAATATCTTCAAAAAAAGCAGTGATATTTACTTCAAATGTGTTTTATTTTCATTATAATGCATTTGTCAATACCTAATTGATAAAATATTGACGAATATGAAATAAACATTTTTTTACAATAATTGAAAAACTACAAAAAGTTCTAAAAAAAATTGGTAAATATTGCTTTTCCGCTACAATATCTCGAAATTTTTATTAAATCTGACAATTTTTTATTTAGAACTTTTATCAATCAACATCAAAAGTAAATCGATTAATATCGGAATATTTTCAAAGTGTGCATAATGGGAAGTTATCAGTGTGGGTGGAACCCAGCCTCTTTTTTTTTTGTATTTTTATTCATTTTTATTTTTCTTCAATCTTAAAACTACTCAAAGCTAGACAAAAATTCTCAAAAACTAGCACACATATATGTATCAATAACTTACAACTAACTTACCGGCCCTATGCGGATTGCAGACAATCTAATAGTATTGCTTATGCCTTTCGGCGTGAGAAGTAACTAAAAACTAAATATCTACATATATATTTTTTATCACCAAGAAGAAATACAAAAAACTTGGTTTCTCTATCGGTTTTATTTATTTTGAAAAAAAAAAAAACTTAAAACTAAATAAAACTTAAATAAAGCTAAGGTAAAACTAAAATAAGACTAAATAAAACAACTTAAAAGAAATTAAAATTAAATTAAAACTAGATAAGACTACCTGTAACTACTTATTTATTTACAATTACTTAAAACTACTTACGAATTACTTACAAACTAGAACAGCCACAGTAAGCTTTTTTGTGTTTTTTGTTTTTTTCTTTTTGGTATTACCCTGACTGTCCCTAACCTAAACCTTAAACCTATGTAAGTCGGCCAAGACACTACGCCTCAAACAATTTTAAATTACGTTTTACGTTTGCAGCCACCAAAATTGGTTCTCCCGCTTCACCCTATCTTTCCGGTCCCTATTGAACACAGTCCTACTGAACCGAAGGTGCTCAGCTCCGTCCAGTGCGAGGACGTTTCAACTTTAAGGAGTCCCTATCTACAGTTTTACGGCTGACGTGGTAGATTAGTCGAACCGCCTCTCTATCCCGGATCAGCCCTCGATTGTCTAAAAAGAGGAAAGCATCGGGCGGGATAAAGCCGTTTAAACGTGCATTTTCGTAGTATTTGTTATTGGGGTAATTAACCCCAAAAATTAAGCTGTAGAACATTGTTCTTGCAACGTGCCCCCGACCCGATTGAGCTTCAGCAACGTCGAAGACAATGCCTTTCAAACACACGAATCTTTTCCATTTGAGATGGGGCAACGTTGAACCATACCGGCCAATCATAGACAATCATCGGCTGGATGAGGGCCATGTAGCAAATCATCTTTACCCTGTTGTCATGACGGCTGCTAGAAAACAACCATTTTGTCCGGGCGAAAGCTCCCCTAGCTCTCGCCTCATATATCTGTCGAAATACAAATACTGATCCAACCAGATGCCGGAATGATTTTGTTGTCTGTTGCAGGCTTTAATGGGCAGCGGAGGATGGGATAGTGGAAGGGTAAGATAAGGAATTGGTAGGAAGAAGAGGTAAGGAAGGTAGAAATGGACGGAATGCTGAGTTTAGGAGGACGTGGCCCGCTTGCTATCCGCGGCATCAGCTCGTCGGACGGTGTTGGCATCTTGACTTCTTAACTCAACTACACCTACAAGCAAAAAAAACATAAATCAGGTCAAAGGATAGGAAAAGGGGGAATTAGGGACGCAGACGGACTATTGTCACCTCAGGGCACTGTGGATGTTAGTGCAGTGAGGCCATTACCCACCCAACCATAGGAATCCGCGGCCAGAATTAGGCCGTGAGTGGGTTCCACTGCACTGCAATGCAGTCATTACCTTTTCGAAGCTGCCACTTGCGCCTTCGTATAATGGTATCTATGGGTTTCTGACCTGTTCGTCTATGTAGGTCCTCGTTGGAGATACGATTAGGCCAGAGAACCCGTAGGATGTTTCGAAGACACCTATTCACGAAGGTTTGCAGTTTCCTGGTTATTGTAGTTGTTATTTTCCAGGTGCTGCAACCATATAGCAGAACTGATTCGACGTTAGAGTTAAACAGTCGTAGCTTTGTGTTCAAGCTGAGAGATTTGTTCCTCCAAACATTGGACAACATCCCGAACGCAGCCTTTGCTTTTCCGATGCGGCTGGTGATGTCTAATTCGGTTCCTCCTTCAGGATAGACGATTCTTCCAAGGTATTGGAAGCTATCTACTTTCTCTACTGCTTGTTGACCAATGTTTATCGGAGCGGATGATTGCGAGCTCCCGAGGCTGAACATATTTGTTTTTCCCGTATTGATTTTCAGCCCCACGATTGCTGCTTCTCTCTCCACCCTTGTTGCCATTTGATGGAGATTCATGATCTTATGGAAAAGCAAGCAAACATCGTCAGCGTAGTCAAGATGTTTAAGGTAAGTTGTCAGAGTCCATCTTATTCTTCCGCTTCCTGTCAAAGCCATCCGCAGTACATCGCTTATCACCAGGATTGGTGACAGTATGCAGCCTTGTCTGACCCCGCTTTGGACTTCAAATTCTTCAGACAACCTACCTCCGTGTAAGACGTGACATTTGGACCCATCATAAGTCGGTTTAATAATAGCAATGAGTTTCTCCGGTATACCCCTCCTCCGCAAAGCAAGCCAGATAAACTCCGTGTTGACGCTGTCGAAAGCATTCTCGAAATCAATGAACAGCAGGTGGGGTGGTGATCGATATTCGACGCACTGTTCAATGATGATTCTCAAGGTGTTAATGTGATCAATACAGGAGGACCCAGTGCGGAAGCCTGCTGTTCAGCGTCGAGCGATGCTTCGAGGTGTTCTTTGATGCGATCTAAAACAATCTTTGCCATTATTTTGGGGACTGCAGGCAAAACGCAGATACCCCTCCAGTTTTCGCACTTCATTAAGTCTCCTTTTTTTGGGAGCTTGACAATCATTCCCTTTTTCAACTCTTCGGGAAAGCATTCGGAGACCCACGCTTTCCCTATGAGCGGTTGCAGCAGATCGCTTGATGTTGTTGGTGCTGCTTGCAGCAATTCTGCGGGAATGCCGTCAAGTCCTACCGCTTTGTTGGTCTTAAGTGCTTTGATGGCGGTACATATCTCTTCCTTACTGGGGGGTGTGGTGCGTAATCGGGAAGATTACACAAGACGGTTGGCGTTGCAGAAATCCACGAACCTCTTGCCATTGTCATTTCAAATGCCAACTCCATGCTTTCTGTTGCTGTTGTATTTGTTTGGTGCTGTTGGTCCATCATCTCTAATGTTCGGAACCTCGTTTCCAAAAAGTCAGAGAATTCTTTAAATGTAGGGATCTCTTTTTTAGTTCCCAGAGTTGATTCCCATTTCAATTGCACCGTAGCCGGTAACTTTTTCAAAAGCAAAAATATTATAATTGCGTCCCATTGATCCACAGGCAATTGCAAATTTTTTAGGGCGTGTAAAATTTTTGTCGAACTATCTAATAATTCTCTTATGCCCTTAGCATTTTCTTCTTTTACAACATTTAGTTCGTAAAACAATTTAAGTTCGTTGTTAACGAGAATTCTCTTGAAATCGTATCTTGTTGTCAAGAGTTCCCAAGCTTTATCATAGCTCGCATCCTCTACACTGATGTGTTCCAGTAAGATACCAGCGCCTTCTTTGCAGCTTGACTTCAAATAATGCAATTTTTCAATTTTTGTAAGTGAAGTATTGTTATGAACCAGTGAAACAAACTGGTCATGAAAAGAACGCCAATTCTGATATTCTCCCGTGAATGTCGGTGGGTGAATTTTTGGCAAACGAACATCGTGCGGCTTTTCATTGCTTGATTTTTTCACCGAAGTCGTAGTGGTCGATGCATCTTTTGCTTTAGCTGCTGCAAATTTGTCTAGCTCATCTAACAATAAAGATTTATAAATTATATATGTTTCAGATACTTCACTAAAAAACTGTTCAGTCGAAGTTAGATCTTCATCGCTGCAAACAGCGATTTGATGTTGCTCGACAATAGTTTGCCAGTTGCTACTTAGCGTCTCAAGTCGGGTAGAGACATAGTTTTTTGTCCTACGAGTCGCAGAAACTGTCTTCTTAAAATTCTCATAATCTTTAGTGATTTGAGCACATACATTTTTTAGAATCTTTACAGCATTCATTTTATTTTATTATGATTTATAATTATATGTGTATATGTATATAGTATTTTAGAATATATAATAGTAAGTAAATTACAAAAGTAAGTAAATGTTACTCACTGCGATTGCTTTCAGGGTTTATAGTGGATGGCGACTTTTCTGCTAGCTGGACAAATTGTGATGACGATGGCGATGAAGATGAGGATGGTGTTGGCGATGATGATGGCGATGAAGTTGATGATGGCGATGAAGTTGATGATGGCGTTTTAAATTAGTAGAACCAATGTATTTTGTATTGATTGTATTGTAAATTAAAATGTTTCTATTTGTCCTTTGTTTAAATAAAACAAGAAAAAAACGACAAAAAGTCGTCACAATGTCTTTTAAATTTGTTAAAATTGTTCAATTAAATAAACTGGGTGGTTCGCACTTAAGACGGCTCTCGAAGGACCAAAATGTTGCGAGTTAAAAGAAAAGAAACACAACCGCTCTAGTTATGGTAAAATACAAAAGTAAGTCTTGATTTATTCCTTGTCCTCCATATAACCTTCATATAATTTTAAATTTAAATACATAACACATATTATACACAATACAAATATATTATTCACATAAAATATTGAACGAAGACATCGGGTCGCGTTCTGTGTGATTTGTGGGTGGCAGCATCCAACACATGCCGTGCCTGAGCCCTTCGTTGTTACTGACAACCTTGGCATTCAAGTCTCCCATTACCATTGTGATGTCTCCACGCGGTGTGTTGTTGTATATCGCACTTAGCCGACTGTAGAAGCGTTCTTTCTCTTCGTCTGGGGTGAGTTCCGTTGGGGGTAACACTGATTGATGGTGATGTTGCGTACTCTACTCCGGAATCTGGCCTTAATAATACGTTCACCTAGTGGCTCCCATGAAATTAGACCATTGATAGCCGTTTTAGTTAGCAACAGCCCAACTCCAGCGAGCGCTTCCATGTGCTTTTCCAGAACAGAGTAGCACAGTGTTACGTGTTGGAGACTTATACTTGCCCGATCCCAACCATCTTACTTCACTAATCCCTAAGATATCCAACCTATACCGCATGAATTCTCTCTCTAGTTAGAGGAATCTGGAGTTGTTTGGACCCTCATTTCCTGCTTCCAGGAGCGTCTTCACATTCCAGAAACCTATCTTTGTCCGGGTACAATAGCCAAAAGTAGGCGTAGTTTCGGTTTCGGTAGCAGGTTTTTTTTTTCAGTTACGAAGAATGCTAACCTCCGTAATAACCTATCCCAGAGAAAGCTGGGAGCTCCGCATATAGGTATACAAAAATAATTACTGGGGACCACCACGGGGAGGTAAAGTAAGCACTTCGTCGTGTCTGAAAGTTGCGCTGCTGGCCTATGCCAAGTTAGAGGCAATCAACAGCTACCCGATCAGACACGGCGCAGGTCCGCCAAGTGTAACTATTAACTGTCAGTTAATTAGTTCAAAAACACGGCGGCGGTTTGAAATATGTGTCGAAATTCGACACTATTCATCAAATCTTGTAAGACTTTTAATTTCGTAAGCAATTTAATTTAAAATATTGAAGGAAAAAAAATTTGTTTAATATATTATTTGGCATAGTACAGTGTTCATTAGTGCAGAGATAAAAATGAGCCATAGTGTGTTAATTTTCATTGTTTTTAAGATGTATTCTGCTATTCGGGGTGGAGACAAATCCCACTAATCAATAACCATGAAAATTGGTTCAGCAGATCTCGAGTTATAAGTGTTGTAACAAACCCTTCTTTGTTTTGTATATATAGATAGATATATTCAATATTCGTAACATGTTTTTCGTATATTTCTACAGTACTTTTTGGAGTAATATAACTAATAATAAAGAAAAGAGAAACATTTGGAGTGGTATTTAAATTAATAGAGACGCAGATTTTCTCAATATTAGAGTGAGGTAAGGTAACTTCTTTACAATTAAGGGTAGAACGAACAGCCACAATTATTCCTCCTCCACGCTCTATTGAAGTTTCTGTCAAGTCTATAGACGTTGAATAGACAAAACCAAAAAGCTCAGATGAAGATATGTCAGGATGTAACCAAGTTTCAACAATAATAATAACATCGTAGTCCAGGTGGCTTGAATTGTTAAACAAATTAGATACCTTTGTACGAATACCACTGGCATTATGGAAGTATACATTAATTGATGTTTTACTGCATTTAATATGTTGCAAATTTTGATAAGATGGCTGTAGAATTCAGCTTGAGGACATCAGTGAGCCCTCAGACCTAGTGAGTTTTTTGGTTTGAACGAGAAAGGGCGAATCTTTACTCCATTTGGCCAAAAAATATCAACCAATATTTTTTTAGAAGATTCATAGGAAACACCGAACTTAAAATTAACAAACGAAATTAATTAACGATCATCATTTAATTTTACTAATTTATTGCACATTATAGCAGTTGATTCGATTCCAAGGTTATTGGATATATAATTGACATGGATCATACATCGCTTTTAATCGTCTTCGAGTGCAGTCGCATTTTCTTTTCGCTCCGCAATTACTTCTTTTTCGCTGTCCCCAATATAACCGTTTAAAAAACAAAAAAAAATATATATATATCATACTCGCAGCGTGTGTGATATACTTACCTGACCCACTTTATTGCCCATCGCCACTTCTCATTTCATCAGCATTTTTTCATTTTTTTCCTTCTCTTGTGTAATAACAAGTAATAAAAAAAAAAAAAAAAAAAAAAAACAAAAAGCAATCTAAATAACAAAAAAAAAGTCAATAAACAAATAATTGTAACTATGTCATAAGTGCGGGAATCCCATCTGTGTAAATACCGAATCCAGTGCCGAATGGATTAATTGTGTCGGTATTTGCGGCAAGTTCTTTCACCTTTCATGTGTCGGCCTAGGTAAGAGACCACTTACCTATATTAAGGACTATAAAAAAAACTTCATGTTTTATTGCGACGAATGCAAAGACATCTCCATCTCCCACCTTATGCTCGCAATTAAATGCTTAAGTGACCAAACAGCCATTAACCATACCCAATGTACATATAAACAATATAAACAGCCTATCCAAAAAGTTTGATATTGTTTTGAAAAGTGTTGAGGAGCTCCATTAACAGTGTCAATTAAATAACTCCGAGTGCCACTCAAAGTCTCTAGAGGTTGACAAACGCTTAACTTCTCTTAACAAGTCTTCGGAATCGGTTAATGACTCATTAAACCTGCTGAACAATACTATTTCAACGAACTTTAATTCCCTTAAATCTGACCTCGAGTTACACTTTCAAAGTAACTCCTCAAAAGCAATTTCTCCCTTTTCCCCACCAGACCAACCCGTGCCCATCCAGATATACGATGATCTTTTTTCTATCAAGTCGGTGTTATCCAGAGTCTCTGCCGAGCTCATCTCTATCGGATATGACGTCACCAGTAATGTCCAACAGACGGCAGAAATCCAGCGTGATATTACTTAACTTAATAATAATTCGCGCGATCTACGGCTGCAAATATTCGACATGATAGAAGAGTCAAAAAATCTTACTCCTGACGCTGTAATGGTGTACAACAACCTATCGATCTCGGATGAAATCCTAAACTCCGAAACTAATGATGATGCCCCTGCACTCACACAAATCGTTGTTCAACCGCAAATCAATCAAACCGCGCTTTCTTCACCTCCCAATGGACTGCCTGTGTCACCCCCCAACGATCTGCCTCTGTCATCACCAACAATCATCAAACTTGGTCACCGTTGGACCCTATCCGATTGGAACAAAAGACTAAGCAAGCTCGAATCTGCAAACAATACCTTCTTCTGTCTGAAAAACACCCCCTACTTTGCCAACAAATCCTGGATCAGCGCATATTTTGGACGAAAGTTCTCCATCTTTCCAACTGTTTGCCATCAAATCTCACCCAAATGCTTCAAAATCCAGTTTCCTTCATAGTTCAACTGGATTTTTCATAAACCCTATGGTCTCCAACTCGACAACATGATGCTGTTCAAATGGAAAAACTTAACAAAATTTAATTCCCACTTCCAAAACAAACCCAAACCAAACTTCAAGCATAAATCTCCTCAGTTTCCTTATAACCCTTCAACCAGAAGTGCCCAAGGTAATCTTAACAAACCCTCTAATAAAACTGCCAATTTTCCCAGACCTGACCCTAACTGGAGCTTTAAGACAAAACTTTTTCCTAGTTTTAACCACCCCTCTATGCAACAGACACTGCCTAGTGTTCCTATTCCTTCTAAGCCTATCCCTTCTCAGCCTCAACTCCGCCGGGTTTCCTTTAATCTTACACCCACCACCTTCCCAATTCTACCCCAATCCCCTATTCCACATTTGGCCCACAGTTCTGAAGCCAAATATCCAAATTTTCAAAGCTCTCACATACTCAACCCCTCTCCAGCATCTTTATCAAAAAATTAATACTGCTCCTTATCAAATTAACTCTTCCTCCAACAAATTTTCAACCCCTAGCCATATTAACTCCTCATCACCACCTTATATCGCCTCTTCTTCCCAAATACCCACCCAATCTTTCATTGACCCCCTTCTGCCCCCAGCTGTAAAATTGACACAGCAAACAGTAGATTCCAACGAAAGTCGTTATGCTCTCTCTAGATTAAGAGATAAGAAAATTTATGAGAATATTCGCATTTTCTTAGCTTATCTCCACGATAAATCAGACTCAGTCTGCTACGAAGGAAAAACAAAAACAAGTGTTATGATCTCCATCCAACAAGAAGGTCTTCCTACAGATGTCAAACCTCTACACTAGATATCACGAATTTTTCAACATGTCCCCCCAAAAAGTTGATAATGATCTGGACGCTTTTAGTAAGTATATTCATTCCAAGCGGATATCTTACCTTCAGCGTAGCAGAGCCGACCATAATAAGTTTTTTCGTTCCTAATTCAACCCTGACATCCCCTACTCCTGCCAATTCCAATCTCCCTCTTACCTTCTATTATCAAAACGTAAGAGGTCTCCGCTCAAAAACTCAAGCTGTTTATCAGAAAACTCATTCCCTACCTTTTGAAATCTACGCTCTAACTGAAACAAATCTGATCCCTAGCATTAAAAACCAAGAATTGTTCCCATCTTCTTTCAATGTTTACCGCGACGATGACCTTAGCCAACATACTCCTAGTCGCGGCGTGCTTATAGCTGTCCAAAACTCAATTGACTCAATTAACACTATCCCGTAAGTCGCTTTATATTATCTGTTGTTACATACTGCCATCTCAACCGATTGAATCCTATGAACTTACCATTAAAACAATTGATCAAATTCTAGAAATTTGTGAACCTAATGACGAAATCTTTCTTTTTGGTGACTTTAACCTTCCTTATCTCAATTGGATTTTATCAGACGATGAATCTTTCTATATAGCTTGTAACCCCACTTCTGCTAAGGAATGCTTGTTCCTAGATCACTTGACAGATTCTAGCCTTTGTCAAGTAAATGGCATCCCAAATTTCATGGGTAGGCATCTTGACCTCATTTTCACTACAGATTCTACAAACTCTTCTGTTTCACTAAGTCAATTTTCCTTATCTACCATTGATAACTACCATCCTCCCCTTCTTCTCTCATACTTCCACTGCTGCCCTCCAGTATCCACCCCCTCGATAGATATATCATCTTATAATTTTCATAAAGCTAACTTTCGGCAAATTAATCAATATCTGAATCATATCTCCTTCAACTTTGATAACCTGGCCGTAAAAGATGCTCTAGCTAAATTTTATGGTGAAATTTTGTATTCTATCTCTCTATTTGTACCATTTTCACGTCGCAAAACTTCGTCTACTAGCCCACCTTGGTATAATAGAAGACTCCGTTCTCTTAGAAACAAAAGAAACAAACTATGGTCAACTTTCCTTCAAACGCGAACTCCTACAAATTATTCCAACTATCTCGGTACATATCTCCAATTTAATGAGCTTTCCAACTCATTATATCAGCGTTACTTAATTATGACGCAAGCCAACCTTATTAATGATCCCAAGTCCTTTTACCAATTCGTCAATCATAAACGAAAATCCGACGGTTACCCAACCTCTCTTTCCTTCAACAACATAACATCAAATGATCCACAAACTATTGCCAACTTCTTTGTCTCGTTTTTCAAACAATCCTTCACGGATGATACCTTCGAACCTGACTCTTCCTATTTTAATTATTTACCAAGTTTTTCGCTCGGGCCATTTCTCCCACCTGCCATCGATCCAACTACTGTGGAAAATAAGCTAAACCAGCTTAATGATGACTTCTCTCCTGGTCCGGATGGACTCCCAGCTGTTCTCTTAAAGAAATGTTCATCATCGCTTTCCCGTCCTCTATCGAAAATTTTCAATCTTTCTCTTTCGCTAGGTGAATTCCCTGAGATATGGAAGAGCTCCTTTATAATTCCAATACACAAAAAAGGCCCAAGAGGCGATGTTATCAATTATCGTCCCATCGCCAAACTCTCATGTATCCCCAAACTCTTTGAAAGCATACTTCATGAAATTTTGAGCTTTCACTGTAAATCCATGATCTCTCCCAAACAACATGGCTTTCTCAAATGTAGATCAACTACTACTAATCTTGTAGAATTTGTTTCATTTGTCCTCTCTGCCTTAGAGAATGGTAAAGATGTTGATGTTATTTCCACTGATTTTAGTAAAGCCTTCGATAAAATCTCCCATAAACTTATCCTTTTCAAACTTTCCACCTTCGGTTTCGAACCCATTCTTATAAAATGGATTTCTTCCTATCTGGAAAACCGTTACTACAGTGTTCGTTTTAGATCCACTTCCTCTTATCCTTTCTTAGCCACGTCCGGAGTCCCTCAAGGCAGTCACTTAGGGCCTCTCCTTTTCATTCTTACTATTAACGATATTGAATTGGTCATCAAACATTCTCATATATCTCTCTATGCCGACGACACTAAATTCTTCAAAACCATTTCCTCTGCACAAGACTCGATCTGCTCTTATACAACTTGATCTCAATAATTTTTCAGTTTGGTGTCTTAAAAACTGTTTAGACTTAAATATTACTAAATGCCACTCAATCACCTTTTCACGAAAACGATTAAAATGTACCCCCCGTATCTACTTTCTTCACAATCAACCCCTTTCTATAGTTAACTCGATACGTGATCTCGGAATATTATGCGATCAGGAGCTTAACTTTCGCCCATGTTCTGCATTTCACTTATTGTGAATTCACTTGGCGAAAGTGAATTTGGGTGTTCCACAATTCGTAATTGTGAATTGGAATTTCGAAAGTGAAAATTGGTGTTCTGCATTTCGGTTGATTCCGATTTCTGAACGGATTCAAATCACTTATTTTTTGTTTGTGAATTGTCTGTGAAATTCGTGAAAGTGCAGTTAGTGTGTACATATTTCTTTGGCTGTTAGCGAAATGTAAGAGAAAAATATTTATTTTTGTCATTTTTTATTATTTATTTATTCTTTTCTTAGGGGAAAACATAAAAATACACGGCAGGAAAAAGTATTCCTGAAATGGATGGAGGAACATCCCAATATTGCGAGAGGTTTCTCAAGCGGGGACAAATCTCACATAGATTCATTGTGGACCGAATTGTCCAATTGTTTAAATAGTGAGGGACCGCCAATAAAAGATGCTTCTGGGTGGAAGAAGGCAAACAAAATTATGCTTTTAATAAATATTTTGTTTATTCTTAAAACATCTTGCAGGTATGGTCCGACTGGAAATCAAATATACGCAAAAAACTTGCACATAACAAACGGGAAGCTAAAGCAACAGGCGGAGGAGAAAACAATGTTCTTCCAATTTCTGCCGTAGAAGATGGAATTGCAAAACTTACGGCTATCTACAGTGTTATTGATGGCATCAAAGGGTCTTCCACTTTTGGTACATCTTTCAGCGATTCAGCTCCAAAATATAACAATACACAAAATACTGAATCGTCCGGAAGTGTTTGCGATGAAAATGTAAATAAATCGTATATTAACACGATGGACGACATCCATAGTAATGACGAAGAACCACAAAACACAAGGAAAAATAAAGACAAGCCAGATAAAATTTTTAAATTTATGGAAGACCAAAAAGCCGCGTTGAAGACGATAACAGCAAATATGATTGAATCCATTGGAATATCCAAGGAAAATAAAACCAGCCTAAAAAGGACTTATCGTGCAATGGAGAAGCTTTGCGAAGTTTTAAAAGAACAAAACAGTGAACTAAAAAGATATAATACGGAAGCTTTAAAACTGTATGCTGAGAAGAACGAAATTAAGAGAAAGCGTCTTGAAATAGAGGAGATGAAACTTAATTTAGAAAGTATGTTAAAGTAAATTTTTGTGATCATTTTTCTAAACTTAGTTATTAATGATCTCAATATTATAATTTTAATACCTGAAGTTCCTTTTTGTTTTCTAACTATTCAATAAATAAAACTATTTGATAAACATTTACTTTTTAATTATTATTTTGTTGCAATCAAAGCAAAACATGTGTTTTTAAGAAAACATAGTTCGTACTATTGAATCTCTTATAAGGGTTGCCTCTCCTGGAAAGATTTCGCTAGCATCTTCCTCTGTATCAGAATCATTTTGTTCATTTCTAGGTTCATATTGCATTTCTAAATTGAATTCTTTGCAAATGTTATGTAGTGCACAGCAGACGTTCACAATTTTCACCGCCTTTTGTGGCTTGTAATACAATGTATTCAATAAGCATCTGAAACGAGTTTTAAGATTTCCATTAGTTCTTTCTATTACATTTCTAGCTGAGGCATGTCTCCTATTGAAATTCGACTGATTCGTGCCGCTCTGAGTACATCTGTAGGGAGTTAGTACAAAAGTTTCAAGCGCAAATCCAGCATCGCCTAGCAACCAAGAACCTCGTTGTCCACTTTGATATTGTTCCCAAAAGTAGTGCCTTGCATCACTCATGGACCATATTAACGAGTCATGGCTTGCACCAGGATGTGTTGCATCAACAGATCTGATTCTCATTTTATAATCACAAATCTAAGCAAAAATAAATAAAATGTATGTATTTGTTGACTTGCATTCTCGTACCAAAAGTATAATTATTACTTACAAGTAAAACGTTTAGGCTATGATAGCCTTTCCTATTGTAATACAAATTTGAATCTTCTTCGTGAGGTTTCACAATTTTTACGTGGGTTCCATCGACACATCCTATGACTCCCGGTATTCCGTACTTTTCAAGAAAAAATCTTTTTGAATCTTGTTCTTCAGTTTCAGTCATCTGTAGTTTGATCCACTTGTTGCACAATTTGGATTGTAAAACATTTAACATTTCTTCAATGATTTTACAAACCGTTGGTCTTGCCAAGGCTATGTCTAAATCATATCCAATTGATCTCTGATAACTTCCTTCTGCTAGGAATCGGAGTGTTGCTGCAAGTTTTTGAATTGTAGGAATCGATGAAGGTATTGTAAAAGGTTCAATTTCCCTTAAAACATATAAAAAAGCGTCTTTGCTCAATCTAAAATTACCACGAAAACTTAAAAAAAAAGCAAGAATTAACTTTATTTATCAGAAAAATTCATATAATATTCACACACTCACATTGTGTCAGGTAAATCTAAAACATTTGATTTGTCTCGCACTATTTGTCTTCTTATTTTTTCTTTTGAATTCTGCTTCCTTCTATCCATTAAAATTGCCAATAATATTGCATCCATGTTCAAAGCACAAGAATTTCACTTTAGAAACAAAATAAAAATGGAAGATCCTTCAATTCAGACAGTTCGAAGCAATTTCGAAGTTTTCGAAATCGGTCGAAATCTAGAACATCCAATTTCATTTCACGTGAAATTCAACAGTGATTTTAATTCACTTTCGATCGAATTCCAGAACATGGGCGTTTATTTCCCATTATGACGACATTATTCTTAAAGCCAATTCCGCACTTGGTTTCGTTAAACGATGGTCCAAGGAATTCTCCAATCCATATGTGACCCGATCCCTCTATATTACCTTTGTCCGCCCTCTGCTTGAATACGCCTGTCAAGTGTGGTCCCCCTACCAACAAGTCCACATCCAACGTCGATTCCTTCGCTTTGCTCTTCGAGGACTTTATTGGAACAACCCCCTAATCCTACCTCCTTACCTAGACCGCCTTAAACTAATCAATCTTAATTCCCTAGAAGAACGAAGAAAAACCTATGAAATTCTCTTCATTCATAGACTTCTTACAGGTTCTATTGACTGTATTACTCTTTATAACTCTATCTTCCTTAATACCAACCCCCGCAACATCTGAAATCCCCTTCTCTTTTATATACCCACCCACCGTACGTCTTATGGCTCCAATGACCCAATGTCACGTATGCTAAGGAGTGTCAACTCAAACCCAATAACCTTCGACTTTAACCTTAGTACCCCCTGCCTAAAACTCCGTCTTCTGAACCAATTCCCCCACTAGCTATAAGTTTTCTTTAGTTTTAAGTTAGATTAAGTTATAGCTTGTATTAAGCCCAATAAATGGGGGTATTTGCCCCCACCAAAATTAAAAATTAAAAAATTAAAATTGACAATCCCATCAGTGGTAGTTTTCGGATGAACTGTAGACATACATACATACCTTGTTGGTTACTTATATCAAAAATAAAATATCACCAACAGCATCAACAACAACATCACCATCAACAACCAAATTATCAACAGCAACTTTTCACCTTAGCGACAAATGGTAGCAAATCAAGTGTTTGGAGTTACTTGATTCAGGAGCCTCTCCCACCATTGTGGGTGATGACGGGTGGAAAATTTTGAAAGAGTTAGGACATAGCTTAGGGAAGAGCAGAGTTGGGTCAGTAGCTTTAGCAGATGGGGCGGGTGTAGGAATAGCTGGGTCTATTTTTCTACCGGTGGAGGTTGAGAATAGATCCATTTTGATACAGTGTCTGGTTATACCAAACCTTCCACACTAGTTGATCTTGGGCGCTGACTTTTGGGCACTATCGGGTATAATCCGAATTAGAGATCTGGTAAGTGGAGTAACAGACACGGTAGCGATTAGGGAAAAATCGGATTTGAACAAGCTTCGTAATACGAAATACTTGTCCTCCTTAGACGTTAAATCTACTTATTGGCAGATTGCAATGGAAAAAGAATCGCCAAGTACACAGCCTTTACCGTGCCGGGGCGGGATCTGTTAAAATTTAGTAGGATGCCATTCGGGCTACATAATTCACCAGCGACATGGCAAAGGTTCATTGACGATGGTCTGGGCCCTGACCTAGAACCATTTGTCTTTGTTTACTTGGATGACATTATCATCGTCAACGATTCTTTCGAAAAACACTTAGAAATTCTCAAAGAAGTTTTTAAAAGGTTAGGAGAGGCGGGTTTAAAAGTAGGTAGGGAAAAATGTAATTTTTGTAGGCCTTCTTTCAAATTTCTAGGTTACGTAGTGGATAGGAACGGGCTTTATGAAGACCCAGAAAAAGTGGAAAGCATGATGAGGATTCCTCCACCGAAAAACGTGAAGGAAGTTAGGAGTTTCGTAGGGACTATTTCTTGGTATCGAAGTTTGTGCCAAATTTCGCAATTTTAGTTAGGCCTCTTACCGATCTCTTAAAGAAAAGTAAGAAATTTGAGTGAACGCAAGAATGCGAGGAGACTTTTAGAAAAGAATGATTGGTTATGGCACCGATTTTGACATGTCCGGAATTTTCTCGGTCGTTTGTGGTTCAAACACACGCGTCAGATTTTGGTATCGGGGCCGTACTTTCGCAGGAATTTGAAGGTGGCGAAAAAGCCATATGCTATTTAAGTCGGTCATTGAATATGAATGAGAAAAATTATTCTACCACTGAAAAGGAATGCTTAGCAGTTCTTTACTGTCGTAACTGATCATCATTCACCGCAAGGTAGATTAGTTGTTGGGCCATTCGGCTTCAACAATTCGATTTTAAAATCATTCATAGAAAGGGCAAAGATCATGTCGTTCCCGATATGCTATCGTGAGGAGTTCCAGAAGTAGATGGCATCTCGGAAGCGGATTCGGACCCTTGCGTGATAAAAACGAAAAAGTTAGTAGAAAAGAGCCCACTAGTATACCCATCCTGGAGAGTAGAGGACGGGCGGCTCTATAAACATGTTAAAATGAACCACGTAGTAGTTCATGATGAAAATGCGGGGTGGAAATTAGTAGTAGGAAAAACAGATAGGTTCAAAATTTTGAATGAGTGCCATGATAGTCCATTAGCAGGACACATGGGTGTTAAGAAAACATTTTCAAGGATAGCAGAAAAGTATTATTGGCCCAAAATGAGGGGGGGATATAACTAAATACGTTAGGAACTGTAAGATTTGCCAACAAGTTAAACCAATTAATGAAAATCCAGCTGGTCTTATGACAGAAAGAGTAGGGAATACAAAACCATGTGAGATGATATGTGTAGATTTGGTAAGTCCATTACCAAAGTCTTCTCGATCAATTTGGAATTTGGGTGCTGGTGTGGAGGGATTGTTTTGTTTACCGAGGCAGAGGTTAGTGACTATAGGAAAGTGGTCGCTTCCGTGTAAGAATTCATTTCAGTCCCAGTTTGAAGCTGGAAGAAGTTGAGAATACAAATGTAAGATCTACATGAGTTAGTGTATTATGGGTGGATAAATATTATGAGAATTTCTTTTGCTTGTATGTAACGTTTGCATAGTTTAGAGGAAGCAGGGTGTTCTTCAGCGCAGTTAGCGCATGAGGTGCGAGAACATTTTTTAGAGGGATGAGGGGAAGGTTGCAGTTATTACACGTTTCATCTCGGGTACATCTGTTTTTGATATGACCAAGTACCTGGCAATTTTTGCATCGAATAGGGTTTGGGTAGTATTCTTCAACTTTGAAGTCATACCAGCCAACGTTAACAGATGTAGGGGGACGCAAGAGGTCAAAAGAACAAGACCAGTATACCACACTGTATCATTCTCTAATTTTTTAGTAAATTTATAGACGTCAGTGATGCCTTGATCTTTCATCTCTCTGATTATTTCTTCTTCTGGGACATTTATAAGGCATGATGCGTATACAGTGCCTTTAGATAAGTTGGGTATGTAAGGAGACAGTTATTGGGCAAATATTTGAGAGGGATTTTTTGGAAAAGAACAGGTAAGAGATGCGTAAAGATTTAACAAGAATTAATAGATTTCCATCACGGAGTTGGGAGATGGATAGGTAGGAGGTGCTTATACCAATGATGGCTTTCTTTAAAAGAAACACACTGAAGGAGGATTGAGATTAGCCGAGTTTAAATGGGAGGGGATATCAAAATTGGTGTCTATTGGAATGTAGCAGATTATTTTCTTTTTTTTGCCGGAAAGCACATGTGGCCCAGAGGCCATGATTACAATTTTTTTTAAACTGATATAGTTTTTTTAACACGCTTATATTAGATTCACTTGTATGTATGTATGTATGTATGTATGTATGTATGTATGTATGTAACCGACACCTTTACACTCGATTTTGACTCACTTTACACGAACCGATTTTAATAAAATTTTGTACACATATCAAGAACCGGTGGCAAAACAATAATTTCATAAGTTTATCTCAACATCCTTATCAGGATTACCAGGATTAAATATTTTAATCCCACAGCTCCTGCTTTTTCCTGATTTTATTATGCGCTTATAAATATTAATAGACTCCCTCATTTTAAGTGCTGCGGTGGCTCAGTTGTTTAAAGCGCGGTCACGTTTCAGTTTGAGCGTCAAGGGTCGTGGGATCAAACCTAGCTATGGGTGACTTTTTTTTTAATTAAAATTACGAGATTTTAAATAATAAATAAATAATTCCAATTTCATTTACAATTTCAATCAACTAAATGGGTCAATGAAATGTTTCAATGTTTTCTTAAATCACAAAAATACAGTTTAAAAAAAAACTAAAAAACACGCTTTTAAAGCACGTTAAACTAAAAAGTTAAAAATAAATATAGTTTAAAAAAAACTAAAAAACACGCTTTTAAAACCCATCATACTAAAAAAGCGGAAAATAATTTTTAATATAAGCTGAAAACAATAATGAACTAAAAATACAAGTGTTATTGTGAATAAGCGTGGGGCGCTCGATATATGAAAAAAAATATGGCCAATGCGCCCAACGCTTTTTCACAATAACACTTGTATTTTTAGTTCATTATTGTTTTCAGCTTATATTAAAAATTATTTTCCGCTTTTTTAGTATGATGGGTTTTAAAAGCGTGTTTTTTAGTTTTTTTCAAACTATATTTATTATACACACTTTCAAGCGCGAAAATAAGAGAGAAAAGGGAAGGAGGTAAAGGACGAGGTACATCGGAATTAAGAAAAAACAGTACCAACTAAAGAAAGATAGAGCGTTCGGAAAAAGGTATTACCGGCTCGAGGTTTAGTCGACGACTGTTTAAATTAATATGTTCGACATACATAAGTATTCCAAGAAACTAAAATTAAGTATTACTTACCGTCTAACCAAACGAAAAAAACTTAAAATTATTAATTTTCGGTATAACATTTTACACCAATTATTGAACACTGGAACTACTTAATTTAAAATGATTTTATTTTGTGGTACCTATTCAAATAAGAAAATTGTATTTGAACTTTCAAATTTATACCAAATCTGTATCATATCAAAATGTACACAAGAAAATTTAATTTACCGCCTGACAAATTTTTATAAAAATCTTTTCTGCATCTTCCGAAGTTTCAGTCTTTCAAATAAAATTTGACTGGAGTCCCAGATTTCTATTCGAACTTGAGACACCGTGGACGAAAAATAGTATCTCGAACGAACGAAAGTACAAATGTACGAACGTACAAAAGTAGGTACTAAAGTACGGTCAAGTTGTTTTAATAATAACGTTTTGTTACTATACGAAGACTGCAAAAGAACACTTAATACCTTATTTTTAGTTGGTGATTTATTGTAACAGAAAAACTTAAATAAATGCCAAGATTTATTAGCACAATGATAAGCTATCAGTGTGGGTCGCACCCACCCTCTTTTGTCTTTTTAGTATTGTATTAAAATTATTTCGATGAGTATTTATTTAACATATGAAATATTAATAGGGCAACAAAAAACAACGACAAAATACGAAAAAAGACCGAAATCAAAACTAAGCCTCTTTTATCATGTACCTCATTATGTACCTACTATCACAGATAAGAAACTATACAGATGTTTCATCCCCATACAAAAAAATGTCCCATATTTTTTCAACTGCTGCTTGGCTATCAACCGACAAAAAGCTTTTTGTCGTTTAATAGAAAAGATCTTTGTCGGTTGATAGTCAAGCACAAAAAGCTGTTTTTGATTTCACATATTTGATTGCCTGTTCAAAGCTGTGTGTGTGTCTAACTATAAAAAAACTTCGAAGATATTTCTTTTTTCTCAGTTCACTGCCCATAGAGAGAAGGAAAAAAAAACTGAGTTCATGAAACCGTTTGCTTGTTGTATGTAACTATGGTAAGTTAAACAAAATTGTCTTTTGCTTTCACAGGGAAGATAAACCCAACATTGGTTTCAAGTGATTTAAGTTATTGAAAGTGCGGAGAGATTTTTGTCTTTTTAACTTCCCATAGGGAAGTTGTAATCAAATCGAAATTTTTGACAAATCTGGACGTTTTAAGGTTTCTGGAATCTAAAACCGTCATTTCTAGATATGTAGATGTCTATACATATAATTAGAAAAAGTTCAACATACATACATACCTTTATTTTTTTTTAATTGAAAAACTAAAAAAAAAAATTGGAAGGAAAAATTAAATTAAAAAATATAATCTTCAAAATAATTGTTTGCTATGTAAAATGACGTTTTTGACATCTAGGTAATTCCATGGTAACTCACGATACATTTATTTAAAATTTTTAATCAGTTATTTCAATTGTGTATTGAATTATAAAAAAAACTTAATTAAGTCAAATAGGTACAAATTTGAAAGAAGATTCGTTGAGCTATCAGATGAATTGAACATTTTTTTAGAAAATGTAACTGTTATTAATTAGAACTCAAAATTAGACTGGTACTCATGTTACAAAATTTCGCAGTCCAAGAACAATAATTTAATTTAAAAATGTATGAAACAATAATTTTAAATTGTTTTAATTACATAAAAGATAAATCAAAAATAAAAATTAAAAGAAATGATTACTACAACGAAAAAACGGAATTTTCGTGATAACTCATGTTACACAAAATTGGTAACCCATGTTACATCCGCTTATGAAACATGAAGCAAATGAAAAAAAAAAAATATTTTATTTGTAAAAAAGAAATTGGTTGTGACCCATATTGATAGCTTCTTTTTTATCTTTGAAAACTTGGCGTTTTTTGAAGTTTTTGTGTAATAATAAACACACTTATCCAAGAAAATGTATCAGGTATTAAAATCTAATTAAATTAAATAAACTACATTTTAAAATGTCTGTTATATTTTTAATTTTCGTTTTTTTACGTAAGAAACGGTGTATTCGGTTCGATTTTGATTTTACTATTGATAACAACTCTTTTTTCAAAAATATGAACACTTCGATATATTTCAAAATTGTACCATTTGTTAACAATCGCATTTAAAAAAAAATATTTTTGATGTCAATATCTTTTCTCACTGTCAACATATGTCGGAGAAAAACACTTTTTGAAAACTTTTTAGTAGAATTGTTCATGTAATTTTTAATATTGTGGATGCAATAAAAGAGTTATAAAAATTAATTAAACAAAAATATTTGGTTGTTCTTATTTAGAAACTAAAACGTCACAGAAAAATAAAATTTAACAAATTTAGTTTAAAGATAATTCAAATCATGTAAATAGAATGAATGATGTTAACTCACGTTAGAAGTAAAAGATTCAAAACTAATTAAGCAAAATAATGTTGAAAAATTGTATTTGAAAAAGATTTATTTAAAATAATATGTTCTTAATATTCCCAAAAATTAATATTGAGTCTTATTTACCTGTTAGCCAAAAAAACTTAAAATTATAAATTTTTGGTAGAACAATTTTGTCGATTATTAAAAACTGCAAGTACTTAATTTAAAATGATTATATTTTGCGGTATTCAAAAAAAAAAAAATCGCACTTGCTATGGTGATCCTATTTATAATTATTGATTTGGTATTAAAAAGGAATAGAAAAAGCTAGGTTTTGTCATCTGTTAAAATTTTGGAAAAATTCAATTGACAGTTGTTTTGCAAAAAAATACCACCAAAAATTGGTAAAAAATGTTTTTTGACTTGAATATCTCGACAATACACAACTTTAAATTTATTTAAGTTTGTACAAAATATAATTATCAATACGTACTACAGTTTTTAAAAATATCGAATTGACTGTTTTTTTACGACAAATAAAATACTAAAACTAAAATTTACCAAAAAGTGTAAGAAATTGTTTTTCGACTTAAATATCTTCGTTATAATACATTTTCCAACGATACCTAAATGACATTTTTTTACAAAAATGTAAAGAACTACAAAAAGTTCTACCAAAGCCTGTTAACTTGTTTGTTGGTAAAATTATTATCAATTAATATCAAAATTACGAATAAATCTGTAAAGATCAAGAATAAATCGATTTAGTTTTTACAAAAATTTAAAAGTTCACAAGAATTGACAAAATTATGTTATGTTTGAAGACAGCAAGGGAATTCTTGATAGCTTTTTATTGTGACACAAAAACTTCAATAAAAGTCAATTTTTTAAAGTAAAAATATATCTCGACAGGAAACAGCTTAAACTTAAATTTTGCATAGGAACCTACTTTTACAATTTCTCTAAATAAAAAAATTGACTTTTTACAAAAAAATATAATTTTAAAATCTTTAAAATCAATGGGAAGTTATCAGTGTGGGTCGCAGCCCAGTATCAAAATTATTTCGCTGGGTACCTACACCTGTTTAAATTCATTATAACGCAACGCGCAACATACTTTTGTATATGAATACAACAACAAAAAAACAACAATTAACAAAGTACAAATAAATATAGTTTAAAAAAACTAATAACACACGCTTAGCACATCAAGCTAAAAAAATTAAAAATAATTTTTAAATTGAGCTGAAAACAATAATGATCGTAAAATAGTAGTGTTATTGTGAAAAAAGCGTTGGGCGCATTGTGGCATATATTTCGTATATCGAGTGCCCACGCTTACTAATTTTGGTTTTAAATTTCATATTCAATAATAAAATGCATCCAACATATCCCAAACAAAAACAACTGAAATATGGTAACATCGTACCCAAAAGATCATCAAAACCAAAACTTTATTTCTTTTTCCTTCTCTCTATGGGCAGTTACACACACAGCTTTGAACAGGCAAGCAAATATGTGAAATCAAAAACAGCTTTTTGTGATTGACTATCAACCGACAAAGGAGCAGTGGAAAAAATATGTGACATTTTTTTGTATGAGATTGAGACATCTGTTTAGTTTCTTATCTGTGCTTAAAGTAAGCTATCAAATAATTTGCCTTCATCCGTAGCAAAAAAGTTATGAAATTAGTTGATTAAAAAAATACTGACCTTCTTCGCTGAAGGCATCAATTTTAAAACTATGCTCAGCAGAAAATTTAGACCAGCCTACTGTGTTTTTCGTTTTAACACGTGCGTGCCAGAATCCAGGAACTAGTTGAATTTCGTGTTTGAGTTTCCAAGTACCCGTATGTTCTGAATGTTTACTTGTGCTGATAATAGATTCTGAGCTCCACGTAAAAGTCTGTAAAAAAAGTATATTTGTTGGTTTATAATAATAAGTTTTCATATGTATATTAAACATTATTTAAACTTTAAGTTCAATTTTGGAATATGATGTAAAAGTTATTTTAGCAATCTTTTGCATAGTTTTTCTTTTTTTTTCATCAACATACAAATTTTTTTCAAAATAAACTTTAAAGCTATGTATATTAATAAAATTGTAAAGTTGTATTATTTTGCTACAAAAAATATTCTACATGAGGAAATTAAAACATAATATCCTTATGTTATAAAAATATCATATTTAATATTATGTTATATTTTATATTTTTTGATACAATAAGTTTTTACTTAATTAATTTAATGGATGTCTATTGTCATTTGAGTTCAATAATATGTGTTTAAATAACTACCCCAAACCAGAATGTCAGTCTATAAGAGTAGATACTTGTTAGTATCGTTTATCATTGGACAGAACCGTTCCAGCAAAACTTGAGGACTGCAAGATCTGCATTCAAAAATCCACTCAAATGGATCCTTTTTGACTTCCTATAGGGAGTTGTTGTAATCGGTCCGATTTGTCAGATTGAAGTTTTTGACAAATCTGGACGTTTTAGGGTTCTTAGAATCTAAATCGGTCATTTCTAAAGAGATGTCTCTTTCTTTTCTATCCTTTTTACCCCTTCCGAGAATATTTGTTTTTCTTTCTGGATTCCTTGCTTGCTTTTTGTAGGTAAACGCTTCCAGTTCCATCCCATGTTTATTTTTCTTCGTGCTACGACCAAGGCAAGACAAGTGATGTTTTTTTTATTATGCTTTTGTTAGTGCATTTGCAACTCTAATTTGTAAGGTCGTCTCAGATTTGAGACAAAATTAAAGGAGAAGCTAAATGCACCGAATGTCTTGATTTACATTGCGACTCTAATTTGTAAGGTCGTCTCAGATTTGAGACAAAATTAAAGGAAGTTAAATCCACCGAATGTGTTGATTTACATAATGTAGGTACATGCATACTACATTGTGAATCGGTTGGTTTGACTTTGTAGGCAAGAGCAGATTTTTCATTCTGGAATGAATATTTGCAAGATTTTGGTTCCCAGGAATTAATTTTATTATAATGAATGAATATGAATTTTGTTTTCTTGTAAGTCGGTAGGTATATTTTTAAATAGGAGAATAATCAGTTGCCTACAGTAATTTTTTTTAAATCTATTAATTCTATTTTTTTTTTAAGCTAATTCACATTTTTAGACTTACTTAAAAAAATGGTAGCAAGAACACTTAAAATAATATAGGCCCAAATATTACCAAGTCTTTCTGAATGTATAAAATGCAGCTATGTACTTACGTAATATTTTGAAATTTAATAAGTAAGCCAATTTAATGTTGATAAAGGTACCTAAATGAAATATGCTTAGAAAAAAATACCTCAGATGATTTTTAGAGTTCTATTATTTTAAATTGATAAATTTATAAAAATGTTCTGCTCTTAGCCTATTTCATTGATGGCAATTAAAATTTACTGGAGAGTACTTTTTATACATACTTACATACTACATAAATGTATTTGAAGAAATCTATAATCGGTTGGAATTTATTTTTCGTTACATTTGTTACGATTTATTTATTTAAAAGAATTAATACTTATTTATGCATACATATGTATTGTATGTAACTACAAAAAAATTATAGAAGATGAAGTATGAACTCATTAAGAACTTATTAAAATTGTATTTCAGATTTGTAATGTTTGTAGTTTTACATGAAAGCGTGAAAACGAATGATTAAAAAAAAACAAAATCACACACTATAATGATGTATCAATCAACAGTTTCCTTCAATGAATTAGTTTCCATGGGACAAGAACGTGGACGTTGCAGAAACTTGCATATAGGCGCGTTTTATTGCTAAACTAAGGTTAGCTTAGTAATCGGAATCGCAATAAAACGCTATACTTAGTTTTTAAATGAGCCCTTGCGCCCAATTTCAACACTTTTCAGAGAAAAAAATCAAATCAAACGTCAAAACATTTCAGAGAAAAAAACAAAATATCGCTTTGAAATAAAAATAAAAAGAGGTTGGGTGCGACACTGATAACTTCCCATTATGCATAATTTGAAAACTTGGCGTTCCTTATAATAACTGATTAACTTTTGATGTTCGTTGATTACAATTTTATTAACATAAAAAATATCAGAGATATTGAATCTGAGAACTATAGTTACCATATTTTGTATTTATTTTGAGAATTTCAATTTGATATTCGACAATATTTTACCATTTTTTAGATATTGAAAAATGCATTACGAGTAGGTTGAAAATAAAATACATTTGAAGTCAATATCAATGTTTGTAGTGATGATATTTAAACCGAAAAACAATTTATGACACTTTTCTGTACATTTTAGTGTTAGTTTTTTATTTTAGTAAAAAAAACTGTCATTTTGACATTTCTCAAAAATACACCATAAGTTGACAATTCTATTAAGCAAAAAATAAAATAAATTTAAAGCTAAAATGATTTACCACACTGGATTTATTCAAGTCAAGAAACTACTTTTTAAATTTTTCGCCTAATTTTTGTTAAAGTTTTTAATTTTTTGTAAAAAAACTGTCAGTTTTATATTTGTCAAAATTGTAGCGTATATCAGTAATTATATTGGTGCTTATTATGACATTCTCTTTCGTTCGAAAGTGATTCGAATTCGTTGAAACTTAATTTTGAGACTCGGCGATTAGAATGTTAATCGAACAAATCGAAAGTTCACCCAATCCATAGAAAGTTCATTCATTTGCGCAATTTTGACATTCGAAAGAATAGAATTAAATGTCATTTTTGTTTCGTTTGAATTTTTCTGTCGAGTAAGAAACAAAACATGTAAGTTTTGAATTATTTCATAGAAAATAAATTACTTTTATTAATTTTGATGTTGTTTTATGTTTAATGGTCGCATTCCAACTGCATAAACCGCGAACAAAAGGGAAAATTAATTAAAATAATGGAAGAAAAACTCGGGGTAGCAATGGGTTTGAAGCATCCACTATCCTTCTACTCTGAACTTCTTCAGCACCATCTTCATTTTTATAAACAACACAAATGCCATATTTTCATTGTTATTTAATTATTTTATGTTTTTAGCAAACAAATTTAAATTATTAAACAATAAACAAAACAATTACAAGTAAACAAAGATTTCACTTTTTGGTTTTGACATTTCACAAACACTTCTCTTTTGTTTTTGATATTTTAGTGTGACCAAGTGTATACGAAAAAAAATAAGAAATTAGAACGCGTCATGAACAACTTATTTTTTTTAAGAATAGTTTCAAATCAGCCGAGTTGACACAAAAAATGTAATGAATATGTATTTATTTATGGTTAAACTTTACTTTATAATAAAAAAATGTATTATTTATTTTTTTCTTGATTCACATCTATAAAATGTTTAGAATCAAAAAAATGTAAAACGGTCATACTTATTCAAATATAAACATAGGAAATGTCAAACAGCTGATACTGAAAATGAATCTCTCCTCAAGTTCATTTTATGCTATCTTTCGCAAATGAATGTTATTCGATCGAATCCCAAAATTAAGAAAGTTCATTCGAACGAATAGAATCATTCTAACGAATAGACTATTCATGCGAATGTCATAATAAGCACCATTTTGTTTAAGTTAAAATAAATTTGAAGTCAATATCGTTGCCCATTCTCGTGATATTCAAGTCAAAAAACATTTTTTACCAACTTTTGGTACAATTTTTTGTACTTTTTTATTTTTTGTAAAAAAAACTGTCAATTCAATTTTTTCAAAAATTTTACCAGATGTCAAACATCACATTTCACATAGTAAAAAATTGTGGGGAGAGTACGATAACTTGGCCGCCAAGATTTGATAACAGAATTTTGTAGAGGGGTCAAATACAAGCACTTTTTACTATGAGAGGGGGGTCTATCTCCCCCCGTTTAGGAGGTAGGGGCACTTTTAGAATAAAATGGTTTAAATTAAAAAAAATAAATTAAAAAACAACGTCAGCACTTACGGTAAAGTGCTTAGCAGGATTTGAAAGCCAGAAATCCGTTCTATAATCCTGCATTTAAATTAAATTACTCACGTCAATTGTTTTTGAGAAATTTGCATTTAAAGTCCAAATTTTGAAGAAAAAAAAATCATAAAAAAAAAGTTTGCACCAATTTTTTTCAAAATCGTTAAATGAAATTGTAAATAACTCATATGCATTCTATGTAGTTATCAATTCTTAATCAAACACAAAAAAATGTATGATTCTATGTCTTCTAGTTTTTGAGAAAATCAAAAATTACGAAAACTATTATTTGTGAATATTTGATGGTGGTTTTTAAGGATAAATGTTCAATTTTTGTCACCTTCTTTTTTTAGATGCTTTTTTTGCACGTGGCGGTGTGCAATTAAATTTACAACTAGTATTTTTTTCAACTTTCATAGGAATATTACAACACAATGGGGGAATTGAATTTTTATTTGGTATTAATCCAATTTCCTCAAAAAAAGTAATGTTTTTTTCGTTGGTCTACACTAAATCTCCGAAAGAAGAAGAAAATATTGAAAAATTATTTAATTTAGGATGGAGTTGTGGATGTTCGCCATTTTTATTTAAAGAAAAAATAACACAAGGTTGAATAACGAATGACCTTGGTAAACAAGAACTTGTACTAGATTTTCATTAACGAACAAAAAACAACGGTACAAATTGGAATGTTAGCTTTATTTTTTGTGTAAGTTATATAAATAAGTATCTAACACACATGCATAGATATTAAGCAATTATATATATTTGCTGCATTCGAGCAGCAGTGCCAGTGATGTGAATTTTACATTTTAGTACTTTAGAATTTTACATTTTAGTTTTGAAAATTGTAATTATGTACATATGTGTTTAGTTAACATTGATTTTTATTATATACAGATTTTGTGAATGCAAAAGAAATTTTTCATACACCAAACTTTGCACCTACCCCAATTCCTATAGCGTGCTAGCAGGGGGGTTGCAGGGGGGCAGCATGCCCCCCCTTACATACCTCACTGTTTGTATACTACAATCCTATCAGTTGACATTGATCTATAGAATAGTAACTAATTCTAAGTTTCTTTTAATCCTAAATTAATGAAGTAACTTTGCATGCACCCAACTTTGCACCTACCCCAATTCCTATAGCGTGCTAGCAGGGGGGTTGCAGGACGGCAGTATGCCCCCCTTACATACCTCACTGTTTGTATACTTCAATCCTATCAGTTGACATTAATCTATTTTCAAATTGCAAGTATTTATGTAGGTACGTACATATGTATATAAGAAAAAAAATCAAAAATCTTCTATAGTGTAATTTTAGTAATTTTCAATTTTCTCGAAAACTATTAGACATAAATTCATATAGTTTTCAGTTTTTGATTAAAAATAAATTAGAGCAACGGATTGTAAATCAAAAAATGTTTATATTTTATTAGAAATTTTATAAATAACACTTTAAAACTATTTTTTAGCTTTTTTTTGCACAAATTTTGGTTTTAAAATTAGTTCTTTCGAAAACTATACATATTTTTCACTTGATTTAAAAACAAGCTGATAGAATAGACTGTTGGCTTTCCAACAACTTTCATACTTAATTTTAAGTATAACAGTTATTTTTTAAAAATTCATTTTCCGATCAAAGCATTTTTATTTTAAATTGCCCCTACCTCCTAAACGGGGGAAGATAGACCCCCCCCTCCCATAGTAAAAAATGCTTGTATTGAGTCTCTCTACCAAAAACCTTTATTTTTTCTTCGCGGCCAAGTTATCGTACTCGTTTTGTATATTTCTACGCCAAATTTTTTTTTTTTAGTTTTTACTTTTTTAAAAAATAACGGTTAAATTATTTTCAAATTTATACCAAACCTGTGTCACATTGCAATCTACACAATAGAATTTATTTGAAGTCAATAGCATTATTAGTTCCTGAGATATTTGCGACAAACTAAAATTTCACTTTTTTAAAAACTGCTATGGTGAAAAAACCGTTAGACAAATTTTTGTAAAAGTCCTTTCTGCATCTTTCGAAGTTATAACCTGTCGAACAAAATTTAATTGGAGTCGATAGCTTTACTCGTTGTTGAGATACCGTGGACGAAAAAGAGTATTTCGAACGTACGAACGTACAAACGTATGTACGTACAGTCGTACACACGCAAACACAGACATCTCTCTAGAAATGACGGATCTAGATTCTAGGAACCTTGAAACGTCCAGATTTGTCAAAAATTTCAATTTGACAAATCGGACCGATTACAATAACTCCCTATGGGAAGTTAATAAGTAAGAACATAAAAAAAAAAACATTATTAAAATTCATTATTAAAAATCAAGGAACGAATAAGCGAAAAAACTGAGTTGTGTCGTTTTGATCAAACACTTATTTAAAAAATTAAAAAATTAATTTTGGTCACAACAGTACAAGTCGGGTTATGCTGTTATGACCAAACATTATTTTAGAAAAAGGAGTTAAGTGTTGTTAGGACCATTAAATATCTTTGGAACCAGTTTACTTAGAGTTATGCTGTTAAGACCAAACGAAAATAGATATATTTTTTAATAGTTCTGCATACTTAACTCATTTTCGATAAAAATTGACTTATGCTGTTATGACCAGACTCCATAGATATTAAAGTCAAGAAACTACTTTTGACATTTTTTGGTTAAGTTTTTTATTTTTTGTAAAAAACTGTCAATTCGATATTTGTCAAAATTGTAGCATATATTATTAATTGTATTTTGTTTAAACATAAATAAGTATGGAGTCAATATCGGTAGTCATTTTCGATATATTCAAGTCAGAAAACACTTTTTACCAACTTTTGATAGATTTTTTGTACTTTTTTTTTTTGTAAAAAAACTATCAATTCAATTTTTTTCAAACTTTTACCAGATGTAAAAAACATCGTTTTACATAATAGAAAATAGTTTTGAAGATATCATTTTTCCTTCAAATTTATTATCAAATTTTTCTGGGATCAACGTAAACAAGGAGTCAACGGACAACATATACAGGGTGATTTGCAGCTCTTTAATTAATCATATGCAAATCACCCTAGTGATATGATTACAATGTAATGTACACACAAACATACATATGTAGATCATATGTCCATACCTGACATAAAATCGAACTTGATTCTTTTTAACTTTAAGAAAAAGAAATATTTTGAATGCATAATTTCACGAACATGGTAAAGCAAAATTACTATTACTATTTATTTTACAGTTTTTGAACACCAACATTTTCATTTCATTGTCCACTACATGCGTCTTCATGTTTATCGGAGCACACATGTATGTACATATGTACACCAAGATAAAGCATTCGAGAGATTTCTTTATTTTCGAGTTCCTTAATAGTATATGTATGTATATATGTATGTATCTATCTTTAGGTAAGACTTCGGTCAATACATAAGGGCCCTTATATTTAGGCAAACGTATTTTGATAACTCCAGTTGCTACTATTTTATAATGTATATAATATATATAATATATATAATAATTTATAATATATAATCTATATATATAAAAATGAGTTTCTAAAATGTGTGTGTGGCCGCCTAACTCGCGCATTTATGTACCGATTTCAATTTGGTTTTTTGCCTTTTATAGAGAATTATCTGTAGATGGTTTCTATGTAAAAAAAGTTATATTCGAACGCCCCATTCTCTACAAATAGCAAAAATTTGAATCGATTCATAATAACGCAATTTTGCAACATCAAGTACATATGTACATATTTTAACAGTTTTGACATTGTTTCCAATAGATTTTGATACTTTGAGCACACGATTCTCCAAATTTCCATTTTTGATCGCACTTGCTGAAATTATAGTATTAAGGCGTTTTCGAGAATGTGCAAGTATTTTTCGGAATCGACAGTTCCATATATACAGTAAAGATGTCCAATTTTGTGTGTTAGAAAATATATTCCCATTATAATTAATTTAGCTTTAAACTTAGTTTTTTTTTAACTTAAATTATTTTATTTTATTCTGAATCGTTTTCAATTTAAATTTTTAAACGTGAAGTGATTTTGAGTTATAATACAAAAAAGTGAGTGTTTTCAATATTGTGTAATTTTAATTTTTTTAGGAAAAATTTGGAACGATTTTGTTGTTTAAGAATGTGTATGTGACCATCTAACGAGCTTATTTATGTACTGATTTCGATTTTTTTTGACATTTTGTAAAGAATTGTCGGTACCTATATAAAAAATAATATTCGTAAACAATTCTTTACAAAATGGAAATACATATACCTACATATGTTTTTCTCGCTTGAAATATTTATGGCAGTCTAACAGTCTCATTATGTAGCGCATAAGGATTTATATAGACTCTATGTAACGTGGCAGTAGTTCGAATTTATAAAAACATTTGGGGATCGACAATTTCATTTTTTTTTTTCATATACCTACCTTTCGAAAATTTACATTAATTTTAAATTCTCCATCGCTTAGTCCCATTAGATTAAGACTTTTTTATATGCTTTCCTCCTTCTCAGATTCGATTTAAATCATTAAATGGAACAAAATTGGAAAGGCATTTTTATTCTTTTTAATTTCTTAATTTCAATTATGGACAAAAATCTAAATGGCATTTCATCACTATAATTTCCGAAAAATCTAAAAAGCAACAATAATATTTTTCAGTATAATCTGTTTCCTATCTGTTAGCCATGAGAAGGTTTTTATAAAAGAAAACATTCCCAACAAGTCAGGAAATTATTAAAATTGATTTTTATATGAAAAATAAAATTGTTTGGCATGCATTTTGGGTGAAGAAATCAGAAAGACAAATAATAGATGGCGTTGGGGTACGATCAATGCCAAAGTTTGATAGATACAGGTTGTGTTCAATTTGTGGGTGTTCTTTACGTATTGTCATTTTCTATTGATAAAATGTATTCATTTTTCTGGCAAAATTTTCGATTTTTGTGTATTATAACACCTATTCGGAATAGTCGTACATCGCACAGAACATACGCAATATGATATGAGCAAAAATTATCTGAAAACTTAATTATACGAAATTGAAAAGGTCATTCAAGAAACTGTTGAAAACAATGTGATTCAGGACAGGAGATGATTATCATTGGAATATTCAAAGGAGATTATCCCACGGGTTCCAATTATTACAACTGATCTTCCAATTAAAGCGGATTCACTTTCCTTTTCTCTTTTGCCATGACCAATCGTTGGAAGTAAGTGAAATTAATATCGAATTTCCCTGTGTTTCGCAAACCGTCTATTTTTGTTTTTGAACCGAAAAACTTATTGAAAATTTTAGCTTTCCATTAAAATAAATTACATTGAAATTTGAATTTTCTGAGTTTTATTATCACTCTGGAGTGTAACACACGGCTTTAAATTGGGGTGAGACGAAATTCAATTTTAAAATATTTTTACCCAGGTTCAATTTTTTTTCTTCATAAATGCACACAGCGAAGCGGGTGGGAATTAGCTAGTAAGTTATAAGCAGGAAAGATTTGATTGTTTGTTTGAATTGAATTGGTTGCGAAACTAAGAAAAAATAACGGTTTTTGGAAGATTGGCTCAATACTTGTTATCACTACAGCAAACTAACAGTTCGTATTTTCTTGACTTCCCCCCACCAGAGGTAAAAAAGCGTTACCAAGGATTCTAATATTAGTATATAAATTTAAAATTTTTTAATTCAACAATTTTTTAAAAATCGACTTAACAACAAAAAAGCGTTGTCAGGGCTCTTAAAACTGACAAATCAAACTAAGTCTACTACAAAAAGAACAAAAATTTACGACTTATAAATAAAACCACAAGTGCTAATCATGTTGAATGAAACGGAAATTTTCATCATTTCAGCCAAACAAAAAAACCTTGGGTTGAATAGGAATGTTGGGAAAGACAGACCTTCAAGAAAAACTCCAAGGCATAAAGAAGATAGGCTGCAACGTCTGAATGCTCTATGGTCTGAGTTTTACTCAAAACATCAGAAAATAGCTTCTTCTGTAAAGAAAGACACTAACTACATGCAAAGAGATAATTATAACCGAGTAAAGTCATTGTACGAAGAACTACAGATTAAATTGGAAAAAATACACCCAGAAATACAAAAAAACATACTGAGAGTGATGCGAAACAAAAAGACAGTGCAGATGTAGTCCAGAGCCAAAGATTGAAAAAATTGAAGCTAAAAGTCATCGCCATCATTGAAAACTTGGAAGAATTTGATCAAACTTTTGAAGATTATTCCACAGATATTTACAAATACCGGCACGAAATGTTACTATACTTTGTCTCCTAAAAATTGTCAGTACAGGGAAGATAGGATGTTTGCCTTTCATTCGCACTATTTTCATTTTTAATAAGTCTTTTTCATTTGAAAGCTCTTTCAAGCACTTTCAGAGTTTAATATTGAAATTCTTTTTTTATTTATAAAAATGAAATAATATTTATCTTTGCCACACCACTAAGAGGTAAGATAAAAGGCGCGTTTTTGAAGGGTATCCTCAGTAGGCGTAATCCCTTTTAAATAAATAACAAGTGGAAAATAAACATGTATTCTTACATATTAATGTAACAAAAAATAAAATTAACAATAATACCATAAAACAATATCACAAAAATACACGAAGAACAATAAACCGACCGCACGGTACGAAAATCTACGCAAATAATTAGAAAAGAGCTTATACTTTTATAACTGCATTTTAACGGATTTCCCACACATTGCAATGCAAAATGTTCAAACAAACACAAAGTAAACACTTTCTGCTTAAGAACTTTTTAAAAAGCCCTAAAAAGAAAAGCTCGTGAACAGAAACCATAGAAAGAACGACGACGGTCGACGATACAAGTTACCTACATTGGTAAGGCAACACTGCATATCATAAGTATAACATGAGGGTTGAAATGCCATAGACATGGACTATACTCAGTTCACACTCAGATGTGTGGCAGAATAGTCGTGTGGGAGCTGCGTCAGATTAAAAGAGAAATTCAGTGGCGGGTAGTAACAATTTTGTTTCGACTTTTTTCAAGTCAGTATAGTGTGAAAATAGGGCGAGCTACTGCTTCAGAAAAAGCTCTCCCATAAGGCCTGTACTTACAATTTTTAGGAGACAAAGTATAGAACAACTTCGCAACATAACTGATCTTCATGAAGATTTCATGTCAAATGCATCGGAAGAAGATCTTAAATTATCCTTTGTTACAAATAACGATTATAAAAATGTTAAACAGGACATAAATAGGTTCCTTCACCAAATGACATCGAAACTAGTCAATGGCAATAACAAGAAGCCAAAAGAAGTAAAAAACGAGTCATTGCTCCCGAGACTTAAAATACCAACTTTCAAAGGTGATTACCTCGAATGGCAACAATTTTTTGATCTCTTCGTTAACATTATTCATGCCAAAATAAGTCTATCGACAATCGAAAAAATTTAGTACTTGAAGACTCATTTGGAAGGAGAACCCTTGCATTTAATAAAAACATTTAAAATTCTCAAGTGAAAACTACAACAGTGCTTGGGATATCTTAAAAGGCAGATATAACCATGAGAGAAAGATCGTCTCAATGCATATCAAAAAATGGTTAAGATTGGACATAGTAAGAGTAGTATTACTACAGCTACTTCAATAAAAGACACGTTAGATGCCATCAAGGAAGGTCTAGCAGTATTAAAGGGGCTATGATACATCATCATGGTGTCCAATGATTGTACATTAAACAATAAAATCTCTCGATATTGAATCCAGGAATTTGTTCGAGCAAGACGAAACAAAAAATTCACTTCGCCACTTCCACATCAATATAAATATAAATGCAAGGAACTTCAAATGCCGCATTTGTAAAGGTGAACATGTAATATACACTACACATGTCAAAAATTACTCAATTCCACACCAAAAGAAAGATGGAAGCTTTGCAAACAAGCTAAGCTCTGCTCAAACTGCTTACGACATAACTAACAATCACAATACTTCAGCAAAAGAAATTGTCATCATTGATTGTGTTCTTTAACATGACCAACTATTGAATTGAATAATTATAAGAAATTATTAAAATCGATGGAAAATCTTTGCATGTCATCAGAACTCGTTGAAATTAAATCAACAATGTTTCACAAAACGTTAATTCAATTTAAACACCAACTCCAACAAATTGAACTCAACACTAAATCCTGCATCATGCCAATGAAGAGTTCATTGGAACTGTAACCAACAAACTGTTTGGTATATTAGAACAAAGATTTGCTGACAAGTATGAAGAAACAATTCAAACGGTCAAAGAAAATGAAAAACACATACTTGACGTAATGAAAAACCAGAACCAATATATTTTCCTGATTCCTTTGAAGTTGTATAGCTTGCTCCAGTTTTGATATTTTTAAAGAAATATTTGACTGGGGAAGGGTCAGTTGTTGTTGCTCTGGTTTCAAATTAAACGAATTTAACTGGTCAGAGATGTTGAACGATGGCAAAACTGAAGATTTCAATCTGCTTGTCATCGTTTGTCTTCCAATGATTGTTGTAGTTTGGTCATGTATTATGCAGTTTGCTGGTATCTGCACCACACCACTACTTTTTATGATGGTAGGTACTGAATCAAAGTCACAATTTATGTTAACAGTTGTTGAACTTGTGACTTGTCACACTATAATTCCAAGTGTTCTGTTGATGCATCTCAATCCAGTAGGTCTTTGGTGGGATGTTTTTTATGATTCATGAGTTAATTATTTGTTGGGTGTGTTGAATCAGTTTCATTTCGCATGAACTGACTAAAGCTCCAACTGTATAAAGTGGGGGTTGAAGAGTACACCAGTACGTTTGAAATGGCCTTTCCTTGCAATGTAAAAAGTTGATCGGATAGTAGTGGTTTACTTGTAGATTAACAAGCAAATAATCTGATGATGGAATTATGCACGTAAAATTTCCATTGTTGAAGGTTGGAGCTGGATGCATCTTGTAAAGTTTGAAGTCTTCGTTGTACAGAAAAGGAAGGGTTAATTTCGATTATAATGTTGTTGCCAGTTACTCTTCCCCTCAAACTTAGGGTTTTGTAGAGTCGGAGTATTGACTCGTGATGTCTCTCTCCAGGAAATATCAAAGAGTGGGGATGATTTCAATTTTGATTAAGAATTAAGTAGAGCAACAGATTGTAAGTCAAAAAAAATTTTATATTGCATGAATAATTTGGAAAATTACTCTTCAAAATTATTTTTAAGCTTTTTTTTTTGGGAAAATATTGGTTTTAAAATTTGGTATCTTGAAAACTATAAACTTTTTTCACTTGATTTCAAAAAACAGTCTGATAAAATGAGTATACGTTTTAAAAAAATGTATCATAATTAATTGTAGGTATTGCCGTTATTTTTGAAAATTTCGTTTTATATTCAAAGCACTTTTATTTTAAATTGCCCCTACCGTCTAAACGGGGGCAGATAGACCCCCCTCCTATAGTAAAAAATGCTTGTATTGACCTCCTCTACCAAGAACAGTTACTTTACCTTGACCGATTTAAAAAATTCTTTTTCTGTTCTACACTATCCCCGGTTGATAAAGGCTTTATTTCATTTATAAAGTTTTAATAAAAGAAAATTTATAAAAAAAATCTGAAAAGGTCGAAAATTATTAAAATCAAAAATTGGAAGAAGTTTTAAATTTAATCACATGATTTAATGATTTTGAACGATGTAAAGGTGGAAAATTCATTGTGAAGTTCTGAAAATTTTAGAAAATTGCAAAATTCATTTTTACGATTTGCATCCATTTTGGGTGCTCTCTCAACTCTC